>CAHIKZ030000001.1:177500-767500 GCA_903632075.3 Acanthosepion pharaonis
AGCTATCCAGTGGGGGTCGTTCATCCTTACTGGGGGAGCCGTTTCAGACACGAAAGAAAACACGTCTACATTGTTTGACAGTTAATACTCGACTCCCTGAAAAACCTTTCTCTATATCTATCATTCCCACGTTAGTTCAGCCAATCAAAGTCGACTACCTTATTTTGTCTTCCATCTGACCTCGAATTTCAACCTCAGGAAGTCCGAGCTGAGATACCATTCCCCTTAACAATAGTCTTCTAAACTATTATTTAACACTAAATTCTTACATTTACTCTTGATTGATTAAACATAAATCTATTTGTAAATTAAGTCGTAATGAAGACTGTTGTATTTGTAATTTGGGCGTTTCTTTTAATTTCCATAATTTTGGTCTAATTTTGCATATGACCAGAAGGTGGTCGATCCCACAGTCAGGACTTGGGTAAATTTTAGAGTGTAGAACTATATTTATGAAGCTTTTATCGATTGTTATACAGTTTGCTTGGTTCTTTACGTCTCCTTCTAGGATTTCCCATGTCAGCAAGCGTCTTGGACGTTCATGAAATCAGGTGTTGCTTATTATTATTATGTCATTTACTGTGGATCAATTTCTCTCCGTTTTCGTTGCATAGGCATAGTTCGTACTTGTCGACTATTTCATTGTCTCGTAATCTTCCTATTTTAGAATTTAGGTCTCTTATGATGATAATTTCCTGCAATTTGTATTTACACTTGGCATTAACCAGAATGCTATATGACTTATCTCTGATTTGTGACGAGCTCGTATATTACTACGATGTCTGTATTGATGACTTCCCTTTCAATTTAACTAGAAATCTGTCCGAGAACATATTTTTTCATGTCTTGATTTAACATTATTCCTTCTCTTCTTACATTTTTCTCCTAGCCTGCATTTATAGTCCTGTGTCCGTCGCTTATAAATCCCCCATTAGTCATTCATATTTTTTCAAATACTTTGCTATTTTGCTATCAATACGACACGTCATCTTAGAGAAAATGTTAACATTTTTTAAATTTTACGTTTATGCTTATCTGATTAGTAAGTTATATTAAGGAGTCTTGAATATCAGTAAAATCCCATTAGTTGCCGGAAGATATCATACGGAACATGAATACAGTCGGATATTATCAACTTTGTTGAAATTTTAGTTTTTTTTATTACATTAATAACAGTTCCACAAAATTGATAATATCCGACTGCATGACGTCTTCTGGTAACTAATGACTTTTCAGTGATATTCAAGTCTTTCTAATGTAACATAATAATCAGAAAAGTATTTGTTTCAGGCATAAATGTAAATTTTTTAATAATAATATTTTAACATTTACTGTGTTTACTTGTTCAATTGATAGTGAGATATACTGGAGAGAGGGAGAAATTATACCAGGCTCTATTAATAAAATATTTCCTATAAATAAGTACACCCTACCATTTGAAAAAAATAAAATTTAATTTTTTCTAAATCAGTCACACTAGGGTTATTATACGATGAAAACTGATATTACCAGGTATTATTCTTTGTCAAACTCTACAACGTTGAAAATGTAATAAAAATATGAATATGCAGACAATTTCCCTCGGTTAGCTTCATATATATGGTGACTTCAATATTCATCACAAAAAGGGGTTAGTACACTCGAACAAAACTGATGAAGAAGGCATACACTGCAGAGATTCTCCATCGACTACGATCTCACGCAAATACACCCGCGTTGCATATTTATATCAGGCGAACCTAATTGACATCTTCCTCGCATCCTGCACTGAAATGAAAAATGCTACACGGAAGTTTTACTCTGCTTAGGGCACTTCAAATAACTCCATAGTCAGTGTCAAAGTTGATGCCAAACCAAATGCATCTCTTGAAAGACCGTTCCATAGGACGGTTTTTTAGTAAATGGAAGCATACTAGGGACAGCTTCAGATCTTACATGGCTGAAGCTCCTCTGTCAGCGTTCTTCAAACACTTTGCTCCCAAAACTGCTGCTTTCGTATTAGAATAAATCTTTACTAAAATGGAGTAGAAATCGAACAGCTAGATCTGGTTCACATCCGAATGTACTTCAGTAACCACTATTACAATACCTATCATTGGGTGAAGTGTAGTAGGGTATTAGCTGCATTCACAATTGCTCGCAGTCGCTGCAGGAGAGTTCTAGAAAATGAAAAGTGTAGCAATAAAGATGCTGGGAATATGGCCGGTTCCCTATACCTCTCCAGCAGCAAGTACCTCACTCCTGTTATCCTCTACCTTGACAAGAGCCAGATCCGGCCGAAAATGGAGTAATGATGCCATATATGGAGAGGAGTTACCGAGTCTTCACTTTCCATTCTCGATAGAGTTCAAAAGCGTCTTCGTATCTTTGTAGGTGACTTTTTTTTCCCAATGTGCCACTCCTTTCTTACAGACGAAACGCCGTAAGCCTTTCGCTGCTCTGTCGCTATTTCCATGAAGAGTGTTCAGATGAACTACACTCGTTAGTCCCACCAGTCTTTTCCAGGTGACATGTAAATTCCATTCAAGCAGCTTCTTCCTGCAAACCATTGCCTTGTGGATCCGACTTTCAAGAGACTACTTCCACGATCTCTACAATCTTAATCTATTTAAGTCTAGGACTAAACATTATTTTCCAAACATGTCCACATAATCTGTGCCTTTTACTCTATAACCCTCTACCTAGAGTGGCACTCGGTCCTTTTACAGAGTAAACACTGTCAAAAATCACAAAAAAGAAGTAAATGGCTCGGGTATACTTATTTATGGTCGATATCCTATAAAGAAATTATATTTAGTTTACACAAAAATCATGAAATGAGATCGAATCAGTCTATGAATAATATTTGAAAAATAAAACTAGAAATCAAGCGTTTTTAATTTAAATATTTAGTCAGCTAATCAATTTGAGCATTCGGAAAGATTTTATTGAAAAATAAGTCTATTTTTAATGTATGTGGGATGAACTAAATGAATTTATAAATGAAAATCTAAGTATTTTCAGAAATCTTGAGTAAATCTCTCATCAGTAAATGTTAAACTCGAGCTATCGTCAGATACATTTTTATCATGCAATTGAGAGATGTTGATTTCTATATCAGACAAATTTTTATATGTGTCATTAATAAGTTCACATGGTTGGGCTGATGGTCTAGGCAGATTTTTCTTTTGGTTTTCATTCCAATACACAATAAAAATCAATGTTTAATTTGCTTATAGTCTTATAATGTGCTTGAAAAAGTGTGACTTTTATTGGATAAAAATGAACACGTATCTGTGTGTATGCATATGCAGTTTTTGTGATTATCTGTGAATGCTTATATTTGACAGTTAATGGGATTGATGATAATTGCGTATATACTTGTGATGAGACGCGCACATAAAAGAAACGGAGACTATCAATGTGAACTACAAAATACTAATTAAAACAAATAGGACAGAATAAATGTTCAAGAATGTCGAAATGAGAATGCATGCAAATGGTAGAAGAATAAAGGAGAAGGAACAGAAAGAGGACAGAGAGAGCTAGATTGATTGCGTATAAGTGCAGCTACTTGAATGTTCATGCACTCGATCAACTACAAAAGCATTCAAATGTTTTCATATGTGTATGTGTGAATATAACTGCAAATGATTATATATTCTTGCGCGTGAACATGTAAAGAAATAAAAGCGTATGAGAATACGTATATGTATTTGGTATATGTACACATGTGTGGAGAGTGTTTGTATTTTCATTAGCATTATTAACAATACTGCTGTTGTTTACTCATTCCGTATTCACACCAGCAGTAATTATTGACTTATACCTGGAGTTATTCTTTAATGGCTTTCCACAACTTCCTATCCTTCGTAGCTTTAAGCAATATTTGTTTTCTGACTATCCTTCCCAGTCCCTATTCTCCCACCCATATACACAAGTTCGTTAGGTAGGTTATTCGCTGTTTCACTCTGATCCTCTTACAATATGTTCAGTGAGTGTCAAATTCTCCAAGCCATCTTTCTCATTGTGCCTCAGAAATGTTAACTATTTGTTTCTGATTCTAAGTATAAGTTTCTTTTTTGTTTCGCTTTTCCTTAAATTTTTCGTTACTTACAAGCTTCATTCATGGTATCCTTAGTGTTCTTCTCTAAAACAACATCCTCAAGTCTCTCTCCATCTGTAAGGAAATTGTCTAGCATTCACTGTCATATAGGAGGGATGATAATACACAGCAATTCAGCACTTTTGTCTTTGTTTTCAACAAAAATTTCCTCTTGCCGTCCGAGTAAGTCTCCTCAATATTTGCTCAGTCAGAAAACAAAAAGTTCATTGGTTCCAAATCTAATTTCCAATTACCCCAGTAATTTTCCGAAGTCCGATAACAACTGCCATGACTGTCAACAATGTTCCACAATTTTTTGGCAAGTCTGAGATATATATATATATCTTTCCCTTCGTTTTCTATCTACTTTGTGGTCTACATTATTTGGCATAATTTCTTTTTGTTTACTAATACCTGATCCTTACATCTAGCCTGAATTGGGTGGTCCGTTTCAATCTTAATGTTTCAGAGATTTTTATGTGTTTCATTGTTTATGGTAGGGTTCGGAGTATGTTCGAATAGAAACAGCCGCCAGTATTTCTACTTTAGATTAAATTTCTAATGTAGAATTGGGTTCCGAGTATTTTTCTTCTATTCAGGTATTCTTTGTTGACTTTTTCCTCATCTCTTTCGGTTTAATAGTATCTCTTTCGGTTTAATAGTATCTCTTTCGGTTTAATAATATCTCTTTCTAAATGACCAGATATTTGTAGCTTTCATTTTTGATTTTGCGCCCAGATGATTTCCTGATTGTAGTCCTTTAATGCATTCTATTGTTTCTCGTTTTCTCTTGTTCATTATTAGCATTGCACCTTTTTCAATACCAAATTCCATTTCTAAGACCTCTCTGAAATTTCTATCAGTTTTTATGAGAATTTGCAGTTCCTTTTAGTTTCTAGCCTAAACTTTCATCGACATGAAATTCTTCACTTTATTTTTTTGCCTTTTTGTATCTGTAAATTCAGTTATATTGCCTTGTCGTTTCGTTGTTATAACATTATTATTGTTGTTGTTTTTGTTGTTGTTGCTGCTGCTGCTGCTTGGAATAGTAAAAAAGTCAGACATGTCAGTAACAACAGCAGTAGTAGCGTCAAGACAATCACCGGATACGTGTTTTCTGCTCGGCTATTGAACTGACTTGATGTATGAACATAGCTAGACAGACAGTAGCAAAAATAAATAAGTAAAATACAAAATATGAGAAAAAAGAAAAGAAAAACACAGTATTGTTAAGAATAAGATACTAGATTATTTGTAGAACAAAAAAAAACGTAAAAAATTAAAAAAAAATATTTTTAAACATTTTGATTTGTATGAGTTTTTAGTTTCTAGTTTTTGAAACCGAAATACAAGAGTCGAATGGCGCAAGATAAGAAAACAATAAATAGGAAAGTAAAACAAGAGTAAAGGAAATCAATAAGAAAAAAAATCCAAGACTAATGGATGTGGAACGAGGTGGAAAGAAAGTCTATTAGATAAAAATAGGAAGCATCGAAGAAAAAAAAAGCAAACATTTATTAAAGCGCCTGAAAGATCAAGTTGTGAAAAATGTCGAGCATTAATGAATCGGTTCAAAGCTTACATACAGAAGATACAGCGCTTAAAAAAAAGTACACGATTCTTGAAATTCTATGTCAGTATATGTAGATGATAATTCACACTCCCACCCGAACGGAAGATGGTACAAGGTCGTGTGTAAAGTGGAATTAATCCCGTGTACATGAGATTAGTAAAGAAAATTGCTGTTTCCACTGGCATTTCTCTCCCCGCGGAAATGGGCATATTATACTTAAAAATGACCTCGAATATTAATGAATGAGAATCTGTTAAAAAAGAAGTTAAAATTCGCTCATGTTTACTTTTTCTTCTTCATTTTCCATTTTCATAACTAGAAGATCACAGTTCAAAATAATCGTTACATTTAGTCCAGATGCTTCCATACTTACAAACGTTAGTGTTAAAAAATTTCGAAGATAGAAATAAACCTGTTTGTAAACAGTTCGGAAGTTCAACCGGCTAACCAGGGTCATCCTATAACCACAACATAACTGTTGTCTCTCTTGGTAATATAAGTGGTTATTTTTGTTTTTCACAAATACATTTGTTTACAGGCATCTATACTCAGAATCTCTCTATCTCCCCCACCTCTCTCTCTCTCTCTCTCTCTATATATATATATATATATATATATATATATATATTAGCGCGATGACTAAATTACGCAAAAATTAAAATAACACTGACATTAACAAATAACACTGATAAAAATAACATTGACAAAAACAAATAACACTGATATTAACAAATATATTTACCAAAACTACACAAAAATATCTTGAAATATTAGAGAGTGAATTTATTCAATAAAATCCCCATTGACTTTAACCACGGCCTCCAGACTACTTCAGAATCTCCTGCAACTCTTATGTTAGCGAATGCTGCCATAATCCTTGCCTTCAGTTCATCTTTACAAAGATTTTTTGGTCTCTCGCTCAACTGCGCCCTACACATAATAATCAAATGGACTGCAGTCTGGGGAGTTAGGTGGTCAGATTTATGGGGTGATGTGGTCGTAGAAACTGTCTGACAGCCATGACTGGGTCATATTACCAGACACTGGGTGCTTCCAGCAGCCACCCACTTGACCCAGGGCAGCACTACATCTTAAAGGCACTTGATGTAGGCCTCCGTTTTGAGGCCCTCAACAATAAATTCAGTTCTTTTCTTATCAGCATGGTCACAGTGAGTTTTTCGAGCTGCCGTACCTTCATAATCACCACTAGACTCATCCAAATCTTTTCGAATCCTTTGACACCCAAACTCTCTGAAATGTTCGTACTGCAGCTTTCGGCGCTAATGCCAAGCAGTACAGCATGCCGTTTCCACATTTCTAGCGGAGTGATTTGCATCATGGTGCACTTTTTCTCGCCAACTGACCTTACTATATATTGCAGTCGACAAAATTAAAAACAACGCCCATGCGCAAAATTAAAAATTTAAAATGGCGACAATTTACATCGTCCACTGTACACACACACACACACACACACACACACACACACACACACACACACATATATATATATATAATATTAAAAACCTCATGCATAAACCTTATTCAAACGCATCGATAAACAATCACTATCGCCTGAGAGAGTGTGCTCTCAATTTTTTAATGAAGCCACATATCAAATATTTTTCTTTTGTCGGAGGCCTATCAAAATATTGATCATATTTACTTCCATTTCTTACAATAATTAACAGCAAATATATATTAAAAAATGGCTGTGATAGTTTTGCTATCTGATATGGTAATGAGAAATTATCGTCTCGACTACTCAAATCTGACAAAATGGCCAAACATCAGAATTTGTTTTTTAATCTCTGCTTAGTTGGATCGAAAAAAAAATTAAGCAAACTTCGTATATTATAGATTTTGATTAGTAGTACCCGTGAAAAATTCACAGCTTTCTGTTTGAATTTTCTTTTCTCTCTTTCTTTTACTGAAACTAAGTAACGTCTCTGATATGCAGTTTCGATCTTTCTACGCGAACAAAACGGAATAGTCCATTATCTATGCGCAATTAGCAAGGCATCATGTACGGGAGGAACACGCGGTATTATAATCAGATGTTATATAACGACCGCACCATTTACATTCCATATTACAGTACTATGCAGGTAGGTAAGTTACAAATATTGGTAATCGGCGGTGTTTTGGTAGATATGAGAATAAATATAAGAGCCTAGAGATTTTTTTCAGTAATATTTTGGTGAACAATTCAGTTATGTGCCATGCGTGATACACGCTTAGGCGATCATGTATCTTTCGATACATGACTGACGAGGCAGATTTTTTCCCGCTGCCATTTTCTGCTGTAGACCAGTTGCCATCCAAGGCTACAGAACCCGGTCTGCCCTGCTATTTAACCATAGCTGGAGGGGAGAAGAAGAGGATTCATACTTTTCCCAAGGGCATTAGAACGTAATGTATTCGAATGCATTGGATTCGACTGGCATTCGAACTCGGATCTCTGATTCCTGAATCCGAGCCGAGGGGTTTTAGATGCATTCAGATAGGTATTTGTAGCGTTAGATCATAGGCCTAGAATGACTGGCTACTGGAAGTTCAATCTGTATTTACTGGACAGGCTGGTCTTCCAGGAACAGCTAATTATCGTAGTCCAGCGGGAACTAGTGGCTGCGGTTATCGGGAATAACTGGTGGGAGAGTCTTAAGGATAGGATTAAGTACTTCACCACCGTGCTAGATAAGGCTAAGAAAATGAAAGCTCTTAAGGCTAGAGATAGCCCTAGCTAGGGAGGCCCTGGAGCATTTGGCTAGCGAGCTGGATGGGTCAGGTAATTAGACATAGGTTAAGCAAGGTGTCTTCCGAAGCTGTGAATATGGGTGCAGAATTGCGCAAGGAATAGATCCTTCGAGTTTTCGGTTGCTACATTCTAGAGGTCAAAACCCCAGAGGGGCGTAATCTGGGGTCGATTGACGATATGTGTAAGAAACTAGGGCGGCATTTCGAGAGCCGGTTTACGAAGGAACCTGGTCCATGCGACGAAGAGTTTCGCATATATTTGTCTACTTTCTTAGGATTTCGCCGACTGAAGCGGCTAGCTGCAAGGGAGAGATCACAGAAGGCGAGGTCTACGCGGCATTGAAGAAGGTCGGCAGTGGCAAGTCACCCGGTCTGGATGGTTTGCACTATGAATTGTACTTGAGGCTGTCGCACATCTTTGTCCCGATTTTGACTGTCGTGTTCAACAACTGTTCCCGACCGGATTTCTAGGGGTGTGATCACGCTGTTGAAAAAGGCAAAGGATGTTGGGCGGGGATTAGATGATTATAGGCCCATAACGATTTTGGCCAAGATCCTGCAGGAGCGTTTGCAGTCAGTTGACGAGTCTCTGTTGGCTCCGGAGCAGACTTGTTCTGTGAGGGCCCGAACAATTCAGATCAACCTGCATCTGATCCGCACGATCACGAGTATGTAAAAGACGACGATGTGGCCGCGCTGATCAATTTATATCAGTCTAAGTCATTTGATAGTGTTGACCATCGCTACCTTGCGGCTGTCCTGCAGGCAGCCGGATTCGCACCTGACTTCTGCCGCTGCATTAGCCTACTGTATCGCTGTCCCATTTCAGTGGTACATGTGAACAGGAAGCTGTCGGGCGCATTTGCGCTGTCTAGGTCAGTTTGTCAGGGTTGTCCACTGTCGCCCCTACTTTATGCCTTGGCGTTGGAGCCTCTTCTCCGGCTGAAGGACAGGGCGTGCAGGCCAGCTCTTCGCGGAATCGCCGTTCGTGGAGGGGCCCCAGCCAGGGTTTGATGACGTACCTACTCTCGTGACATCCTGAAGCGATATTAAGGTGGTACTGATGGCACTTGAACAGAACGAAAATGTGACAGGGGCCAAGATTAACCGCGACAAGTCGTCCGGTTTGCGTTTAGGTGCCTGGAAGGGGAGTCGATCTTCGGGGCCCTTCGGTTGGACGGACGGTCCTGTCCGCATTCTCGGAGTGTGGTTTGGACCCGATCTACAGCTGGAGAAAAATTGATCTGAAGTACGAGCAAAGGTCGACTCGGCCGGTCAGACTTGGCGTCTACGGAGGTTGTCCGTGCAGGTCATGGCGGAAGTGTGTGCTACTTACGTTTTCCCGATTGTCCTTTATCGATTGGCCGTACTTCCCTTCTGTAAAGATCATAAGAAGCCGCTCGAGCGCTCGCTATCCTCCACTTTATGAAGGGGACACAAGCATCAGGTCGACAGAGAAATCTGTGCATAACTTCCGTGTCATAGGGTGCTGGGAATGCTACACTTGGTGAGCCACAAATTCGCCTCGAGGTTGGCTTTCCTACGTCGCGCATTGACAGGAGATTCGAGGGGATTGTTAGGGACTCGTTCCCTTTCCTTACTATCAGTCCCCTCATCTCGCGGGTTGAGCGCCATCTCCAAACCCCGGGATCAATCGGATTTCCTTCGCAAGTGTCGGTACGCCTTGACGATCATTCCTCGGTCCAGTGACCTTTCACGACCTAGGAGGGATTTCTATCATTATTTAGTGGAGAGGGCCGCGAATGATCCTCTACGTGGGAGGCTCGACTTGTCGGAGGAGGAATTTCGCATCAGCTCAAGATGAAGATTAGAACTGATAGAAAACGCTTGCATTCGACAGTCTTCAGCGAAAGGTGGGTGACTGAGGCGAGCTTGGTTCGTTTGAACGGGGCTAGCCTTGATTTTCTCTTTTAGGTCAAGCCTACGTTACATCGGGTTGTTTCCCTGTGGAGCACTCCCCTTGGTTAGGTTGGACAAGCTTTGTGTACCTAGTTAATATGAGTAAATGTTGTTCCCAGCCTGTCCCCGGCCACATCTTTGGTTATGATCCAGGTTGAGATTCCCAACCTCCCCAGTTTGTATTTGGCCTTTTTTATCTCGAATGGGTCAGCTTTATATTTTTCCATGGCCGTATAATTTTTTTATCCTTTTCCCACTCCCTTAGCGAGAGAGTCTCTTGATTTTGTCCAAATGGGCAGAATACAGCGGCCTCGCCTTTTTGAGGGTTGGACAGGCCCTACTATCATCAGTTATGTTTAGTTCAATTTTGTGTCTATAGTTTATTTTGAGGTTCATTCCCTCCCCTCTCATATTTCATCATAGATTTTTAAGAATTTATTATTATCATTAATTTTTTATGATACGGGGCGCGTTTTGTAGGTCCCCCTTGAGCGTATGCGGTATTATGGTGCATGGAGGATCGATTGGTGACGGACGAGTTTTTATGGTGAATGCGAAAATTGTAATGAGTCAATGGGTCGTGAATCGGATTTGCTAGGTATAAGATAGTGATGTGGGGCCAAAGTTGGGACCACGGAAGTAAAACACGGAACACGGATTAGATGTAAGAAAGATATATTAACAACAGGTTACAGAGATAATGTAAGCGGAGCTTACTATATGTTAGTGTCCAATACTGGTAGTCGTACTAGACTCTCTCTGTCACTCTGTGTCACTCTCTATGTCTCTGTCTAGAATGCTATGTCGCCTACTTAATATAGGCCTGGAAGAGTCTATTGTGTAGGTAGTTTCAGGTCTCACAATACCCCCCTTCCGAGCTTGCATCACTTGCGACTATGATGTCGAGACTAGGGTCGTAATGGGTGAGGGAGAGGTCTGAAGTAGAAGTTTTCTTGATCTTCTCGAATGCGTCTTGGCATTCCGGGGTCCATGACCATGGTTTATCCTTTTTTAAGAGTTGGTTGAAAGGCCCTATCAAATTTTGCATGTTCTTAATGAACCCTTGGTAAAAGTTAGCTAGGCCGCAGAAGCTTTGTAACGCTTGAACGTTATCTGGGGCCGGCATGTTTCTGATCGCGTCGTATTTGATTGGAGTTCTTTTTTACGTAGACCGTAGGTGCTGCCCACTCGCTGCAATCTGTTTTTGACAGAATACCTGCTTGTTCGAGTCTATCTAACTCTTTGTTGATTTGCTCTAGAGCAGCGAAAGGGACATTCCGTTTCTTTTTGAATACCGGTTGTGCACCGTCCTTCACCTTGAACTTAGCTTTCATTTTAGTACATTTCCCAAGGCCGCCAGAAAAAACCTGGGGAAATTGTTGTTTGAGTTCCTTTTTTAGATTTTCCAAATTGGACGTTGCGACAAAATGTACTCATTGGGCAATCCCAAAGATTGAATTTTTCTATCCAATCTGTTCCAAATAAGTTATCTGAAGTTTTCAATACGCAGGCTTTGAGCTTTTTGGTAACTCCATTTAGTGTTACTGTAAGTATTACCTCGCCTAAAATGTTAATCTTTTCGCCAGTTACGGATTTTGCTGTTTTATCCGTTTTTAATAAGGTCGGCTTGTTCAATTTTCGCCAAGTACGCCAGTTAATGGTTGAAATATCAGAACCCGAGTCAAGCTGGAATTTAATGGACTTATTGAAAATATCCACTGTTACATATTTTCTTAAATTCCTATCAACAATATTGTCAGATTGAGCTTGCCTAATTATTTTTTTGGGTTTTTCTCGTTCTGTTGGCGTACCAGCACGATGTTAACGTATGCCCACTTTTATTGCAATTTTGCAATATTTTTTGTTCTTAACTGGACAGAATTTCATCCAATGCCATTTACCACAATGGTAACATGGTCCGGGCGGTTTCTTTAACCTATTTGGGTTTTGGTTACTGCGTAATTTAGGACATGAGATTTGCCTTTTGTCTTTTGAGGGGAATAGGAGGTAGACTTGCTTCTGATTTTATTAATCTGAGCCACACCTGATTCCTCGATAGTGTTTGAGTCACGCTTTACAGATATTACTCTTTGACAGTCCTCTGCCAGTTTTTGGAGAGTCAATCCTTGTTCGTTCTCAAGCTTGGTCAGTACCCGTCGTCTGACTTCGGCGTCTTCTGCTGATACTAAACCTTGTGCGAAAACTAAGCACTTGAAATCATCGGCAGTCAGTTCGGCTAGTTTAAAATCATTACAAAGCTTGTTTACCGATGCTACAAACGTTAGAAAATCTTGCTTGTTGTCTTTGACTGTGTTCAGGCATTTCCAACGTTTGTGGAACAAGGTTGTGTTAGGCCCGAATAGTTCCGATAGGAGATTAATAGTCTCTGAAAAATCCAAGTCAGTGTTTTTCTTGGGTAGTATGAAGTCTACGAACCTACTATGTTCTGTAGTTCCCAGTTTTCTCAATAGAAGACGTACCTTCTTTTTACTGGACCATTGTTCACAGTCTACGTTGAAAATATCTTCGTAGCGCTTGTAAAAAGCGTTGAACGTTTTGTCGTTCTCTGGTACGTATTCAAATGTTTTCATTGAATTGTAGATTGTACTCTGGGAGAATATTGTATCTTTTTCAGAGTTTGAGCCTTTTAATGCATTTACAAGTAATTCTTTAAGTTGTTTCTGTTGTAGTTCAGCATTCTGAAGCGTAATTTGTTGGAATTCCATTTGTTGTTTATGTAATTCCAAAAATAGTTGTCTTTCTTCTGATTTTTGTTGCTGATCCAAATTTAGTTTTAACATTTGGTCAAAGTGCTTTTTGAAAATCTTCCATATTTAAAAATGACAGCGCTTTTTTGTTGCTTTGAAACACGTTTACTAAGAGGAGGTAGACAAAAAAATCTTGATAGTTTTTTTTTCTTTTACAAAAAAAAAATATATATGGACAGACAATTAGTTAAACTAAACTAATTATGTGTTTAGCTTTTTTGAGATTCCGAATTTCTATTAATTTTAACGTAATTGTATAAATTTCACCACACTTATGTATTTTTTTTGATATATAGAGGTACAAAAAGAGAAAACTCACCTCAGTGAATTTGAGGGGAGAATAATTTTATGCACGAGTTCAACTCAGTTGCATAAAAAAAAAAAAATTTGGATAGTTTTTTTTCGAAAACTTGAGTACAATGGTAGTACTTCCGCTCTTGTATTGACAATTTGATTTATGAACAACTGTTTTTTTTTCGCTGTGTGTGGGTGTGTAAGAATTCGCTCTTGTTATTTGGACAGACTTTAATATTCCGTCGATGTCGAAACACTGCTCGTCACTGATGTTTGGTATCGGAATATATGTAGACGCTGGGTGTTTAGCTTTTAAATCGCTAATGTATTAATACCAGCTTAATTTCTCGTTCAACACTGCTGTGGGAACGCGTGTAGTTTGTGTATTTTTCGAGTACTGTCGCTATTGATATGGTGAGAAGGAAATTCTCGAATCTTTCTGTCGCCACTGTTGTGGGACTGGCAAGGTATTGATGTTTTCGACATGAATGCGTTTCTAGAATTCTTCGTCGACCCAGATGTGGGATTGGTAAGGTATTTAGGTTTCGCCGTGAGTGCGTTTCTAGAATCCTCGTCGCCACTTATGTGGGCCAAAGTTGGGACCACAGAAGTAAAACACGGAACACGGATTAGATGTAAGAAAGATATATTAACAACAGGTTACAGAGATAGTGTAAGCGGAGCTTACTATATGTTAGTGTCAAATACTGGTAGTCTTACTAGACTCTCTGTGTCACTCTGTGTCACTCTCTGTCACTCTCTAGAGTGCTATGTCGCCTACTTAATATAAGCCTGGAAGAGTCTATTTTGTAGGTAGTTTCCGGTCTCACAATAGATAGTTAGTGATGACCAGCCTCAACCCGTTCCCTTTTTCCGCCTTGTGCCACAATTATGTAGTTTTAACATAATCCGAGTGAGAGCTACGATTTTTGTCTGTCGTCTCCCTGACTTTTTTTTTTGGCTAGTGATTATCACCCGACTTTTTCCTGACTGTCTACGTTAAGTTTTGATTTATTTTTTTTTACCGCCTTTTTTGTGTTTTTACGACTGTTTTGAAAAAGTTTTTGATTTTTTCTTTTTCGTTTTTTACCCTCCCCATTTTTTATTTCCCCCTTTATTTCGCTCTTATTCTTTTATTATTAGCTTTCTTTTTGATTTTCTTTTACTTTTAAATTCCATTTTAAATATAATTTTTTCGTTTTTTATTTTGTAACCCCTGCCAGAGTTTCTGTTTATTTTTCTACGTATTATTCTTTCGATAGACTTTATTTTTTTTCCTTATGTGTTACTTCTTTATTTGTTCTTTCCTTTAAAATAGCCTTTAAGTTTTCCGTTTTTTATTTGTTTAAAAGTTTCTGTGCCATATTTGTTCTAATTTTTGTATTTATATTGTCTAATGTGTCCATTTATTTTCTTTTGCTTTTACTTTTTCATTAATTATCGGGTTGACTCATTCTTAGCGTCAGCCATTTTGGTTTTGTGATTAGCTTTGTATATTACTGTTGTTTCGTATTTTCTTTGTATAATGTTTTCCTTTTTCTTGGTATAGCGTTTCGTTTTATTGTTTATTTTTGTCTGTCGTTTGTTTAATCTTTTTGTACGTCCTTCTGTTTTGTGTTTTCTTTTTTACTATTTAGATTTGTGGTTTCGCCTTTAAGCGAACCTTGTTCATTTGTTCTCGTCTATCGTCTATTTTTTTGTACGTTTAAACTTGTCTCGCCTTTAGGCGAACTTTGTTGATTCATCTTTCGTCAATTCTTATACAGCCGTCTTTTTTTGTTTTTGACTGTTTTAAATTTGTTTTTTCGCCTTTAGGTGAACCGTGTTTCATTTGTTCTCATCCGTCACTTAATTTTTGTACAAACCTTTGTGTATATTTATTTATCTGTTCCCTGTTTTTGTACATTTTGACTTGCTGTCTCACTATTGGGCGAGTCTTGTTTTTCTTTTTGCATATTTGATTTGTCTGTTTTTCTTATTGCAATTTTTTTTTTGTCTTTTTAATTTTGTTTGAATTATTAGTTTCGCCTATAGGCGAAACTTATTAACTATCTTTTTCTTTCTTTCACCCCTCCCCTTCCCTTTAAAAAATGGAAGAGAAGGAAAAAAATGTCTTCGTTTTTTATTCTTAAAAAGAAAACAAATATAGCCGACTTTATAAAGTCAGCGAGGAAACACCTGTTTAACCCTAAGAAAGAAACTCCGGATGAAGACTATTTAGATGAATACCCGGCCTTCGAATATTCTTCCTCTTGTGAGAAGGCCGATGGTGTCGAAATTAAAATTATGGAAACAAATAATGGCCAAGAAACCCCCCCCCCTTAAAATGTATGGAGGCCAATAATGGCCAAGAAAGAAACCAAAAAAGTCCGGTGGCCAAATATTGCTAAAAACCAGGCAAAAATATGGAGACCAAGAATGGCCAAAAAGACAAGACCAGTAATACCGCTGAGGCCGGGGATTCTCACTGTTGTTGGAAGTCCCCACCTAAATGCATCATCGATATTGCGGAGTTCTTAGAGTGTGCCAAGGGTTACACACACCTTGTAGTAGAAGGTGAGCTCTTGGAGGATCCAACTGAACTAAAGAAGATCGATAAAAGAATAGTATAGATCTTTGTTGTCGACAAGTGTACGCGCGAAATTTGTCGTTCAACGAAAGACATAGTGGTTAAAACACTAGAGTCCCTGGGGTTTAAGCCACTTCGAATTGTTAAAGGTAAAGGCTTTTTCATGTGGGACGTGTTTTTACCCACAGCTTAAGACTGAGTAAGAGCAGCAATTTGGGAACTGATCACAAAAGATCTAATACTCAGAATAGAGTAAGTAGGCAGCAGAATGACCCCTTAAGCAATATACGAGGTCCCTCCTCAAGGTATTGGGGAACATCTGATGGCTTTCTTGTACGGAGAAATTCTATGTGCTTCCTGCGATAGCCTGACTGGGGGATGGAGTTTTGACATCATGTTGGATCGTAAAGCCTTCATCTCCATCCCCAACTTGTCTGGATGTTGGGGCTCTTAAGCTGCTGGTCATATTGACCGATCATAAACAAGTTTGTTGGATGTGTGGAGAGACTGTTCACCTCTCCTCTTCATGCCCACAGAAGAAGGCCTCTTGAAGTCAGGCCCCAGTTGACCAAACTCCCCCTCTGACCCCGTCTTTGAAATCTGCCTCGCCTGTAATGGGCATGCCAGCTTCCGGGACCAGAGTGGTTAATCCCCGGTTGTGCCTACATCTAACCCCCCATTCTCCGAAGAGCCTTCTCCCGCTGCAAGTGCAGTTGTGGAGGAGGGAGAGGGGGAATGGCAGGTTGCTGGCAGGGCCAGAGGGAAGTGCCAGATAGTGGGTCCTCAGTCCCCGAGACAAAAGACACTAACAGTCCCACTCCCTCTGTCAACAGCAAGGGCGACGCCCCGGTCTCAAAACTGACCTTAACAGATCTACAAAAAAATACGATCCCGGTTTTAAAAAAGACGGAGAAAATTAAAAAGACTTAAAGAAAAATTAGACCAGCAATGGCATTCAAAATCCTCTCCTATTAAAAAAGTTACTCCCACCTCATCCACTGCCCCACATTCAGCACAGTTTTCCCAGCCCTCTGCCTCCAGTCAGCTCAGGACTTCCTCTACAAAGAAGGCTACTCCCTCCACACCCTCTGACCCACCACTTCCTTCCCATCCCTCAACCCCTCTTTGTAGAGAGAAGTCCTTTTCCGTCCAAAAGGCACTCTTTCCACATCTTTTCCCATCCCTCAACCTCTCTCAGTAAAGACCCCAGCCCTGTCATAATCGTATACGCCTCGCCATACCCCCAGTCCTTCTCCAATCAAAACTCCTGAAATGCCCCCTCCCCAAAACAAAAGGCTCAGAAGTCCTACACAGCAAAAACACATCTTCAACCCAGGTGAAGATGTTTGCCGAATATACATTGCCTAAGCGGAAAACAGAATAAACGACCTAAAATATATTTTATCAATTAAGCAATTCGCAGACAAAGACATTGAGGAAGCCCAAAACTTTCCAAATGCTGAAAGAGTCTTAACTGTCATAAGAACTGGGACGGGGGCGAATCAAGCTTGGGCTAAGCTAAATGAAGCAATAGCCTCTTTTAAAATGTTCCCACCTATCGCAGTAGTTGAAAATGACAAATTGAAAAAAAATGAAGCAATTTTGTTCTGAGAGGTTCCCGGCTTTTGTTTACTCCTCCCTCTATAGGGCACTAAAATTGACTTTCCCTTGGGATATAGGCGACCTCTCCCAAGACGGCACCATCAAGACTGAGATGGGCCAAGGGTCGATGGGAGAGGCGGTCGGTATCCTTACTCCGTCCATGTTTAATTCAGGAAAGCAACCCTAATCGGTTAGATAAATGTCTCTCTGGTTAGCAAGTATAAGTGTCCGTGGCCTGAGGTCGGAGTCTCGCAGGGCGAGGCTCTCTCGGGGTGAATGTTTGTTGCGTAAAGGAGACCCGGTTTTCTTCTCATTGACTATGAGGACATACTGTCTAAGGAGTTCTCCCTTTATTCAGCATGTTTTGATGGTCGTTCGAGAGGTGTCTCTTGGCTGGTGAGCAAGTTTTTGTCTTCTGGATGTTACCATAAAGAATAAGGCTCTGTCACATTGGGGCTTATGCGCTCAATAACCATTCTGAGCGGCCTGCTTTGTTTCGGCAAATTGAGCCGTTCTTGACCACATCTCGTCGGGTAGTTTTAGTGGGGGATTGGAATGCTGTACTTTACCCCGATATAAATGGCATAGGGCCAAATTCGAGTACTAACAACCGGGATGTGAAACGATTTCGACAGGTTAGATATTGTCGATAAGTATCGGAATAAGCACCCTCAGGAGGTAGTTTGGAATTGGGCAAATAGTGGCAACTCGGCTCCTGGGATGCTTGCTAGCTACCTCAACCGAGTTTTAGTTAGAAGGGTCGACGTAGGGCTCTTAGAGTGTTCAAGTTTCCATTATGTAGTTTATTCGGATCATAGGCATGTCCGGGTCCGTGTAAACTTAGATAAGCCTAAGGTTAGGTTGGCTGACTACTGGAAATTAAACTGTTCATTATTTGGTGAGCAGGATTTCCGGGACCAGCTGCTACTAATGATACAGAAGGAATTGACGTGGCTGGTTGTAGGGAACGCCTGGTGGGATAAATTAAAATAAAAAATTAGAACGTTTACTGCTGATTTTAGTCGTCGACTCAATCTAGATTGATTAGCGGCGCAAACGGCTTTAGAACAAAAGGTTGATCGGGCAGTTAAATCCCGTGATAGTGGAGAAATAGCCTTAGCTAAGGCAAAGTAGTCCTCCTTGCTTATCAAGAAAGATCAAGCTCTGGTAGTTAGGGCTAGGTTAAAAAGAATGTCTTCTGAGGCGACGAATATGGTCGCTGAATTGCGCGCAGAGAAGAATCGGAGCGCATCTCGGCGACATATCGCGTGTGTCACATTGTCGGATAAGTGGACCGTGAATGCAAACGCGGGCATATGCGAGGCCTTTCGGGATTACTTTTCACCAGGGAGCCCGGTCAAACCCTGCTCAGTTCGACGCCTATTTAGCCGACTTTCCCTGCCTTGAGGCAGCTGAAGCGGCTGGGTGCGAGGGTCTCATCACAGAATCGGAAATCTGGGAAGCGATGAAACAGGTTGGCCTGGTTAAATCTCTGGGACTAGATGGTCTTCCCTACGAAGTTTACTTGTGGCAGTCACCCGTTTTTGTACCTTTGCTGGAACTGATTTTCAACAACTGGATGAAGCAGGGGTATATACCTCAACACTTCATCAGGGGTGTGATCAAGTTGCTGCGTAAGGACAAAAACGGTGGGGATTGGTTAGATAACTTTTGCCCTTTAACCATTTTAAACATAGAGTTAAATATTCTGGCGAAGATCTTAGCCAACCGTTTGCAGCTTGTTTGCTAGTCTGATTGGCTCCGAACAGGCTTGTGCTGTGAAGGTCAGAACTATTCAGGACAACCTTCATATGGTACGTTTGATCTTAGAACAAGTCGACAGTGAAGCCGCGCTGATCAATTTAGATCAGTCCAAGGCCTTCGATAGGGTTGACCATCGTTTCTTGGAGGCTGTCATTTCGGCGGCCGGTATCGGGCCGGAATTTCCCTCCTGGATCCTACTTTTGTATGCGACTCCCGGTGCGCTGGTGGAATTGAATGGGGTAAGATCGGAGTCTTTCGTATTGTCTCGCTCCATTCTTCAAGGTTGTCCGCTTTCGCCTTTGCTTTACCTTTTGCGTTGGAAGTTAAAGGCGAATCCGGCCCTGCGTTGAATTTCACTGCCTGGTGCTACCACCTCGGCCAGGTATTCTGCCTATGCTGATGATGTTTCGGTTCTTGTGTCGAGCAGAGCCGAGATTGACGAAGTCAGCAAAGAGATCAGTGTTTATGAGATGGCAACCGCGCTTGCGGTTGGGTGCGTGGAAGGAAGTTTCTCTTCCCAGACCTTTTCACGGGACGGATGCGCCGATCAAGATACTCGGCGTCTGGTTCTGTCCTGATCTTCAGTTGGAAATGAATTGGTCGGAGGTACAAGAGAAGGCCGAGATCGCGGTTAATCTGTGGTCTTGGAGGAATCTTTCCTTGAAGGGGTGGGCGGAAGTATGTGTTTCACACATCTACCCGATTCTCCTTTATCGACTTTCTTTATTTCCACTTCTGTATGCCACACTAATGTCATTAGTAAGGCTCTTGTTCTCTTTCTTGTGGAGAGGCAACGCTGCTATGGTATCACGGGAGATCTGTTGCCTTCATACATCTGAGGACGGTCTGGGTATGCCTAGCATTGAGATTTGTCAATATATGCTTCGCATCGCCTTCTTAGACCGAATGTGTCCCGAATCGGATGAGGAGGGCGACTTCTGGAAGGAAGACGCCCGTAAGAACTTCCCATCCCTTATAAGTGTGCACTCGAGTGAGGTGGAGGCCCACCGTACACTCCGAGCCGAATGCTCCTTCTACCGCGAATGTCGTCGTACTCTGAAACGCCTCTTATGGACGTCGGATGGCCTCTCCAACGTTCAAGCGTTGTCTTGTAGGGCATTATATCAAATATTAGTCAGGGGGTCCTTTCGTGATGAGCTGATTGACGAATTCGGCTTTACGAATCAGGAGGCTCGCTCAATATGGCCTTGGGCGCCTGGGTTGAAATGCCTCAATAACGATGAGGCATCACTCACCTGGCGGGAGATTCGTGGAGCCCTCTAGGTCGCCAAAAGACTTTGTTCAGCGGGCTTGGAGAAATCTCCAAACTGCCGACGTTTGGTCACGCCTTCTTTCATTGCAGGGGGGTAGTGACGTTGTGCAAGTTTGTTGAATGCCTCATGGTCCGCATGCGTTGTCCTTGAGGCCAGTTCTGTTTGTAGCAATGTGGTGCCGCAGATGACGAAGGATGAACAATATGTGTTCTTTTGCTTACTAGGTGTTATGAAAGTCGTGATTTGGACGACGCGTCAGAAGGAATTCCATGATGACGAGAAGTTCACTTCTTCCCAACTGATTTTGTTTTTTAAGCATCAGCTTAAAGCCAAGATTAGGACGGAAAAGCGCCGGCTCACTTCATCAGAATTTGGTAAAAGGTGGGTGAATCTTGCGCGTTTGTGCCGAGTAAAAGGGGCTGACCTAGAGTGGCATTTTGATGCCGGTTATGCATTAGGATATTGTTCTACCTGGGTTGAACTTGGGAAACCCATCCCTGAAATTAGGCTAGTATAGGTTTTGTTTTTGCTTTTTTCCCAGTAAACTTAGCTTGGGCGTGTTCGCTTATTGGCCCCTTTTATTTTTGTCCCTATTTTTCTTTAGTTTAACTCACCATTCCCTCCATCGTTAGGTGGTTAGTGATGTCAGTTCTCTGGTGGATGCGGGTCGCCTTTCGTTTCGCGTGTGTGTTTTTCGTATTTGTTGGTGTGTCAGAATGTGTGCGTGTCTGTATGAGTGCCTGGGATTGATGAATGTTTCTACATTATTATAGTCCTGCATTCATTTCGTCCAGTTAACTGATATTTCTGTCACATTTAAGGTTTGTGGGGGTTTTATTACTAACATGATTTTGTTGTGTTTTTTGTAAATAGTTTTTTTTATTCATATTGTATATACACATTGGCGATTTTTTAACTTGTTGTTTTTATTCCCCTCCCCCCACAGACGACGATTTGTACATATGGGAACTATTTAGGTTTTCATTGAGACAATGAAGTATTTTGTTGAAGGTAGTAAGAAAGGTAAGTAAGAATGTATTGTTTTAGTGCTAGGATTATTGTTTGGGTCAACGGTTGTGGCTAGCTAAGTTTTAAATTAAGACAGATGATGACCGTCCTTTTCCCCATCCCCTTTTTATGGCGTTGTGCCACATTTTCTGTGAATTTTTACAGAAATAAATAAAAGAGTGAGAGCGAGACGACACAAACATGTCTGACCTTCCAATTATTGGCACTCACTACTAGATTGACCTGTGTGTATAACTGTACCGTATTTCATATTGTACTGGTTGTGTACAATAGACCTTTCTTCTATTATCCACCTGGTGTTAAGTATTTATTCCCTTAGCACAGAATATAGCAGGTCATTTATTTTGTCTTCACCTAATAGATTAGAAACGGACAGAGCTAAAATTCTCCTAAACATTTTGAAATATAAAGTGTACGATCACCTACATTACGCAACGTCGAATTTGATCAGAACCTAGATAGGTGACCGTTTGTGAATACAAGGCACTGTAAGCTTGGATGTCTGGTTGTCTAATGTATAACGGCTTGGAATTTAAAATAGGAGAGTCGAGTTCTAATCCCTGCGAAGTTCGTATATATTCACTTACGCGCAAGTACTCTTGGAATGATATGAATCCACCTCTTCTCCCCCAAGCTATGAATTACTTAGTATGTAAATCATTATTACGCACCCCGCTCAAAAAAAAAAAAATCTTACAAATATTTTCTGGCTTGGAATAACCTGTAAAAGTTAAAACCGTAAAAATCAACTCAAATCAATCAATTGAGATATAAAAATTCTTTCTACGCTATTGACAGTAGGAACTAAGCAAGATAAACGCCCCGACGAAGATAAAAATTGATATTTCATCTGCTGGGGATAAAGGTTTTATATTTGTAAATCTTTGTAAAACATTATTCTTCCTGTTTGTTTTTTGCAAAAAAATCTATTGACAATCAATAGATTTCTGACTTAACGTTTATTTGGTCACAATATGATTAATCAGTGAATTTAGGAATGATTATCTCGGTGTAGTCAGTCTGCTTAAAGCTATTAATGTCAGCAACTGTAAGAAGAACATAGTTTGTGCTTATAGAAGGGAAAATTGAATTCGAGATTCAATGAATGTCGGCCTGTTCAATTGAAATTTGCACCAAAGAAAATTGGCTCTAAATGATATATTTGATTAAGTATAACGCATTTCTCAGAAGAGAAAACAATGAAGGAGTTCAGTATGAATGCAACTAATAAATAAATTCACGTTTGAAGGCTGTCCACTGGGAACGAAATCTAGAACAGCACGTGTTGTTTCGAATGGATTTGTTACTAGTATAAAAACACAAGTGAAATATTGGCATTATCTCATACACATCAATACTGAACGACTATCTTTAGTGGTTCGCCAGAAGATATTACAATGTCTAGAGGAGGCAATTTCATATGAAATGTTTTTGCTTCAATAAATTATTTCAATAAGATGAAGAGTTTTCGGTTGAAAATTAGTCTCCTGCAAGAATCTGTTTGGAATTGTTAGATAAATACAAGGAGGAGGATATATTTAGAATTAACTGCCTGCGCAGGATTCAGTAGACATACAGATAAATTATCTTCTTACAATACAAGAAAGATGAAAATATTTTGATTTTAATGATTTACTGAAAGATGAAGTGAATTTTCCATTATTTCAAATAAGAAATTTCTCTATATTCCGTCCATTGTCACCTCATAGAAGGAGGTGAGGTCTCTCTTATAAATACAACTACAGAGTTAAGAAAGTAAAAAAAAAAAAAAAATAGATCGACAAAATTTTGACACACATAGAACGGGAGATAGAGACGAAAAGACGTGTTTTGATAATGAGGATATTGTAGATTTGGATTGAAAGAATAAAAAATGGAAAAAAAAAGAGAGTAGAATGGGATAAAGATAAGAACGGGAAAGAAAAAGAATAAAATAAGGGAAAATGAAGAACAAAAAAAAAAAAACAGGAGGATGACAGACTTTATAGTGATGTGAGGGAAGAGGAAAATGGAAATATTCAGAAAACTAACAAAGAAAGAAAAATTGGAAAGAAAACTGATAATAGAGAATATAAAAGGTAGATAGAATCTATCACTACTGAAGAGCCTTGAACATGATTATATAGAGGACATCTGGAAATAGAAAATTATTATTTTTTTCATACCGAAGATAGAAAAGCAACAGTTTTTGAAATACTATATTTTTTATTTTAATAAAAGTAAAAGTGCAACGAGGAAAACAGCTAAGTTTATCGAGAAAGTAATGTGGGTGATAAAATGTTTTTAAAATGGTTAGAAAAGTTGCCTGCAATAGATTTCTTGCTGAACGATGCCCCATGATCGTGTAAACCATTTGATGTTGATAGCAATCAAATGAATTTTAGGATTATTGATGGATTTAAATTTGATTTGCATCGTTTGCTTCTTTACTGATGAAATCTCTTAGGTTTATTGGTTTCAGTGAAATCACATAACGAATTCGCTGTTGATGGATATCCAAGTACTTTTTATACGACCCATTTTATAACAACTGAATAGAGAGAATTAATGTTTTGTGCAATATCCGATAAATCTTACTGATATTCATTCATTAATAATAATAGTTTTAATATATTTTTCATAGGTAAAGTTATAGTAAATATTTATTTTCCATTGTAATTAAGAATTAAGTGAAAAGAGAAAAAATACAATTTTGTAATGTTTGGACAATATCTGGGTAGGTTAGAAAATTAGAATTGCCAATTCACAAAAAACAAACAGAAGATTAAATTACTTATTTTTCTTTATAAATCAAGAAACATATTTTTCTCTAAAAAATTTACTTTAAATTACATTTTTTCTCAAAAACGAAGTAATTTTTACCGTAAAACTCATTTTTCAGGAGATTCGACTGACTTTTGTAACTAACGATATATTTCACTTCATTTTCAAATACGCCCATATTATTTTATGAACATGATCGATTTTAGTTGCTTTCTGTTCTTTTGAAAAATACTAATCAACAATTGAAAAACAGGCGTAATGAAACTCTGATACGGCTGTGTAAAAAATATTTCTTTCCCTTTTAAAAAGGAAAATAAAAATTTCTAATGATTGTTTAATTCTATCACAGTTCATTTTATTCATTATTATTATTCGATGTATTCTAAGTAGCAAATAATTATTTTATTGAATATCACAGCGTTTTCTATTAATATGCGATATCATAAGTCAGTTTCTGATCAAAATTAGAATTTTGATCAGAATATTTTGATATCGCTTCCACATCTTAACAACTGAACAGAAATACCTAAAGATAAGAAAATGGTCAAGCATGTAATATCAAAAGGAAGCATTTTTGATATATATATATATATATATATATATATATATATATATATATATCTTATGCAGTGTTACATTAAAACATGCACATATGAGTTTTCTCCAGTCACGGTGAATGGTTGCACATTCAATTGTCTCCATATTTTGAACGTCTTTTGGTTCCGAAGTTTCGTTCCAGATCTCATATATATGGTCCATTACTAAAGATGTTGGAAAGATGATCTGCTAATTCTATCATTCATAGAAATTCCGCTATGCATTATCTTGACAAGAATCTGATCATGCACCAAGTAGGGTATTGTTACTCTATCAGGGCTGGAGCTATCCAGTCCTCACTTTATATCCTTGATAGAGTTCAAAATCGTTTCATCGTTCTTGTTGGGAAAGTCCTTTTCCTCAATTTACCGCCTCTTTTCCACTGACACAACAATATAAAACTGTCCCTTTCTCTATTGCTATTCCATGGAACTCCATTCCTTAGTTTCACCACTTCGGGCATTTACAGTTTGAACAGGACATACTATTTCCACGGAACCGAATCACCCTCATTTCTTTCTTATTCCAAATTTAAAAAGAAAGTTCCAGTCAGAATTGCCATATTATGGAACAGACACCCCTGTGGTTCCTTCTCTGAACACCTTAATCTCCACATTCCTCAAGAGTCAGCCGTTATCTATCCCCCTTGTCATCATAGTCTCCACTTCCTACCATCTCCTCTTTCATATCCCTCTTCATTTCCATTTTAATAATAACCTTTTGCGGTCCTCGGGCATTTTATTGGGCGAACTTTAATAGAAAAAGTGGTATTTTTCCAACAATATTAGCAAAAAAAAAAAAATGAAAGTTCCTAACAATTAAAATCGCTCATAACTAAGTTGACTTTGGTACGATCAGTCAGTTATGTGCCATGCGTGATACACGCTTAGGCGATCATGTATCTTTCGATACATGACTAAGGAGGCATATTTTCTCCCGCTGTATGTTGTCATTTCTTTCTGACCAGTTGCCTCCCAAGGCTAGAGAACACAGTGTCCTGCTATTTACCCATAGCTGGGGGAGAAGTTGAGGATTCATACCTTTCCCAAGGGTATTAGCACGTAAGTGAATGTAATGGATTCGACTGGAATTCGAACTCGGCTCTCCGATTCCTCTATCCGAGCCACTATCCATTACTACACCGTAAAACATTCAGTAAGATCGAACTTTCTATCAATAACCAGTGAAAGTGATTTGGCAACCTCCTTCTGGTTGCATTAAATACTCTTGCTTTTCAAGATTAGTGAAAACTTTGATTCTTGCTGTACACCCATTGGCTTGGTTTTGAAAGATTCTCAGGAGTTTGCTTTTCACAAAATTGCATTTAGTAAACTAAAGTTTTCGTGCATTAACTAAAGCATTACTATAAATGTCCACGATATTTCAAAATAGACATATTTGCAACAAAAAAGTATTTTCCCGTGGAAAAGTGATATGTATTAAACAGAAATTATATTTTGAATAAATGTTTCGATTTCTTGATAAAAATATTTCTAACAATTCGTACTTATGCATTATTTTTCTATTAGTTTTTAAATCAAAAATTAAATTTGGTTAATTGTAATCTCATTGACAACCTTACGCAACGACATTATAACAAGAGTCAAGAGAAAGTAAATAATCAAAATGTTATTTTATTTAGATATTTGTATACATTTCTGCTCTTAAGGATTTTTTAGACTTTACTTTCGAAGGAAAACAAACATTCAAAGTATTAGGATGTAAACAATTTTAGTCTAAGAAGTGACATGCTATAATAAAATAATATTGATTATTGTGTATACTTTATAAATTGCCACAGTGATTTATCAGACCATGTATCAACAAAGGCGCTTCTTTCGGTTTATTGTTGTTACGTACACCGATGGGGTCAGAGAGAGAGAGAGAGAGAGAGAGAGAGAGAGAGAGATTAAAGAGAGAGAGAGAGAGTGAGAGAGAGAGAGACGATGAGAAGTAGATATACAATGTTTCTGAGCACCCTAGAGAATGTTTGTTGTAGCATTGTGGTAGCAATATTGATCAAGTACAGATATAGAAGTTTTGTAATTACAATAAGATTTTTACATTATTATTCTGTGATAAATTGTAAGAAACAAAAGAATGAAATATAATCAATCTTTATAAAAATGTCTCTTCATCATATACAGAAAACTATATCTATAATGTGTTACGTGTATTTTGTGTAATATTTGCTTGTAACCTTTTGCTGTAGAAGTATTATACCCCATTTTACTGGTGAAGACTGGTGGCAGTCTTTGTTATCACTATGGCCAACTACTTTATGATATTTACGAAATCGGGAAATGAAAATACCATAAAAGATCTGAGTACAACAATAATATTTGGAAAACATTTAAAATCACATGTAAAAAACTTGTAATCATAATAAAAACTCAACAAAGTACGGTACCGCAAAGTTGAAACTCGTGATAAACTAAAAAAGGTCTAACCAAGAGCAAGAACAATGTCAGTTGACAACAACCAGAAATGCCATTAACTGTGAAGACGAGCTCAAGACCGATGTATTGACAAAAGCAGCGCAGACCTCAACAGCATTAACAATACTGAAGTTCATATAGAGAAACATAAACATAAACATCAGAACAAAACCGAATCTTAAGCATGCACTGGTTCTATGTTTTTTCACTGTGTGCCTGCGTGTCCTGAAATCTGTCGGCGGAGATTCAGACAAGATCCATGCAGTGGAAGTGAGATGCTTCAGAAAACTCACTGGCATTTCATACAATGATAATTGAAAATTAATGAAAACTATTAGACAATTCGTTGGTTGCTATGAAAACCTATGATGACAGTGCAAAAAACAAGGAAAATAAGATACTATGCTCACGTAACAAAATTTTCGGCGTCCAAGATCATTCTTCAGGGAAAATTGTTGGTAAAAAAGAGGCGAGGCATACTTGCAAGAGAGGTACACAATATTACTGAGATGACAGAAAGGAGATTACCCCCGCCAAAAAAAACCCAAAAACAAACCCGATGTAAAAACCACGAAAATCAAACACTATGCAAAAACCATTAGTAATTAAGTTAGTTTGTGATTTATTCAGCAGGGAAGTACCACCCAACAACCATGTCAGTTTATATATCACTAGAGACAGTGACTTAACAAAGTATCAATTTTATATATGCTGTTATTTTTAAGCCATTTAGGTCAACTGCTAATGTATTAACGATTATTGCTGAAAGAGTCAGTTAAACTTTAGGTAAGAATGGTGAAGCTCGGTCTTTTGCTTTGGACACCTCGAAGGTATTTGAGAAGTTCTTTTTAACTGGTTCAATCTTCCTTATCAAATCGCTAAATGAAACTTGTCCTGAACGAACACTCATCAAGACCTACTTGAATAAATGCAGTTATTTCCCAGGTCTCTATGCTTGAACTTAGGTTGTTCCTAATTTTCATCAATGAACCTTTTGAGGTTTTCAGCTCTCAACTCGATATCTATTTTGATGACACAACTATTTACAACCGTCTTATCGGTTCGATAAGGTCAAATTGGCAGCTGATCTCAAAATTGACATAAAATCTGCTGGGTCAATGAATAGTTTGTTAATTTCAATGCCTCAAAAATAAAACTGCATTTTATTAAATATCTGAGATACCGTTTTTTTGGCTTCCATCAGCATTGCTGATGCTAGCCTCCAGGTAAGTCTCGGTGCACCTTCTCAGGATAACTTTCTCTGCTAAAGTGGAAAAATTATATTGAATCAATTGCTAGGTCTGCTGCTAAGAAAGACGTTTCACTGTTTCGTACTAGACATTTTTCTCTCTCTAATCTGACTTACATATTTATAAGTCTATCATTCGTTCATGCTTCGAATATTGCTGCCACATATGGCCTGGTGCTACTCCTATATATTTACAGATTCTTGATAAAATCCAAAGAAGAATCTGCAATGTTATTTATCTTGACCTGGTATCCCGACTTCAGTCACTTTGCCACCGTTTTAATGTAGTTTTCCTGTGACTTTTCTATAAATATTTTTTATGGTAATTGTTTTGATAAACTTTCCTCTATGATATCTAAACTAAGAATTTAAGCGCAGTATTAGATTGGGGGCAAGGTTTCATTATTTTATACTTGAAATGATTAGATGTAACTGTAAGTTCTTTGCTAAGAGTTTCTTTTATAGCACTCCTCACCTCTCTTCTGGTTTCTTGCATTCCAGTCAACTTTGATCTTCAAATTTTTATTTTTCTTATTGTTTCACAATCAGTAACCCACTGTATCTTACTAATTTTATTGCCTTGCTTGGGGTGAAATGATTAAAAAAAATGTATATTACGAAACAATTTGATTTGCTGTTTATGACGATTTCTACGATACAACACATAAAAGATATTACGGTAAACCGAGAGGAAATGTGAACACATTTCCTTTGATGAAACCGGAAGTGAAAGGATGACGAGTATTTGATTGTTTAAAAAATGCTATGGCCTGTAACAGCCACACGAAAGTGTCACAGTAATATTTGTTAAAAACAATATGAAAAATAATTGTATTAGAATTATTTCAGTTAACTTAGGAATTATATTTCCTTTATATATCGACATGTACGACGAGATTACAAAGAAATGTTGGCCTTTTAGTTCACCTATTCGATTTGTGCACCTATTTTCTTTTTCTTGATAAAATAGTTTAGCTATAGAAAGAATGAACAATTACGTACGTATTACTTTTATGTACATCTCAGTTTCATATTCACCTAACTTAATAAATGCCAAAATACTTCCATTAGACATCGTTTTCGATTACGCATGATCAAGATTGAAGTATGATATTATATTAGAAACTCGGTTAAGTAACAAAACTAAAAGAAAAATTGAGTAGCACACACGAAATAAACCAGTTAAAGTAGAAAACAGTGTTTATCTGCTGCTTATTAAACAGTGACATTTCACACTTGAATTAAGAATCCATATTTCGATACGTCTTTTTGTAAAATACATATATTAAACAAATATATTCCTATATATTTCCTATTTGAACTTACCTTTAACAAAAACAAAATTTTAATAGAATGAGTGAAAAATTTGGTAAAATCTGTTGCATAATAAGAGGGTATATTATGTTTCCAAGTACAGTCTCTTACGTTTATTTGAATTCTGAAAAATGAACCAGTTTCTTTTTGATATATTACACATTTACAGAAAAAATACTCACACTTTTCAACTTTGAATTCGACCGTAGAATAAAAACTGTGCGTTGATAACCCTATCTTCTAAATCGATGATTTTTGAATTTTACGAAAGTTATTCTACCAATTCTTTCTGTGGTGTAAGGATTTCTTTATTTGATAATATCTATTTCTAAAATTCATACAAAACTCTAAAAATTGTAACATGCGGTTAAATAAGATGTTGCCTTGCAATGGTCTACATAATACTAACTTAGCTCGTTGCGTTAACTGATTCAATACAGCAATATTATTTTCATTTATGAATTTCTACACACACACACATACATAGACACACACACATATATACATACATACATGCACACACATATATATTGTGCACTGAGAACAGAGATTGAGGAAAAATGAAAATAAGAAATATTAGAAATTGTTAGGATAGGAATCCCTCAGCTTAAATTAGGTGACTCCACAAAATCGCTAAAAAATAGCATAGCATGATGAAAAATACGCCAAACTTGACGAAAACAAAATTTTATTGTCTAAATGTTCATGTTATTATAAAGAGGAAAGATCAAAGTTTTTTTTTAATTATTTAAAAAAAAATTTTCTTCCTTTTTAGAACATTCTAAATTTTGATTAAAAAAAATTGTTTCTCTTTGTATCACTGGAACTAGTAAAATAACAGACAATTTTTAGCACGTTTTTTTTTTTTGATGACAAACATTAATTTAGAAAATCTTGCAAAAATAAAAATAATTGTCGGGTGTTAATGAAACTTTCAGAAACTATTCACAGATGATCGAAATTATTTTAAATATGTGTTTTTTTTATTAAAGTCATGGCAGAAATATTTTTTTATATTTATTAAGAAAAAAATCTAATTTTATGAAAACGCTAGAAATTCGATCGCATCGGGTTTAGTGATTACGATAGTTAAAAGCACAAGGCATCCGCACTACCTAAAAATCAGCTCTGAATTTTAATATACAACTCAATAAGACAAAGATATTATTTAATTTCAAATGCTTTTATTTGCTTTTAGTTGTTTTTATGAATATGGACAATATTTTCTGAAAACAAAAAATTTTTTCGATGAAAAATGAATTTTTGATACAATTATTTGTTATTTCTTAATTATAATAGATTTTTACATTTAATTTGTTAAAATATTATAAAATTAGTTAAAAGCCGCATCGGGTTTCCTAGGTCTCCTTATGAGATAGATCTTGTTTTAGCGCGTTGTAAATTGTATCGTTTTGATTAATCAGAAGATCTCAGTTTTGACATTTTTCCATAAATGAAATATCAAAATTAATAATAAAATGAATGCAAATACAAATAACACAGTAAATTGTAATAAATGTACATGAAATTATAGTATTTTATGTACACTTCTGATAAAATTTTATAAGAAAGGTACCTATAAATTAATTAGATACCTTTCTTATGAAATATGAAATTTAATGTCACTCTTAACAGTCTTATTTTAATTTTTTAGAATATATTTTCCATAAAGCGTCGTAAACGTAAAGGTGAAAGCTAAGTACAAACAAAAAAAAATTAGAGCGCTGAAAGTTTTCCTTAAAAATAACGATGTAAATAATTTGTTCGCTTAAATGTAAATTATTTCACTTTTCTCCTTCCGTAGAACAAATTAGCCTCTCGGAATCCGTCAATATGTCATTCATCACCTGTCGAGTGACGCGAAAGTTTATGACCTGCTTTGATTTATTTTGAAATTACATCTTTTTGGCGCAGAAGCTAAGTTAAGCTTGGTTAAAAATATTTTAAATAAACATAATTTCTGATTTTCTTAAAATAAGTTTTGAAAAAATGATAATTGATTTTTAAAAGAATTTCAAATGGAAAAAAAATGGATGACATAATCGATTATCTGTCAATTTTGCTGACTCAAAAAAAAAAAAACAAGATTTTTAACGAAAATTTCGAACGTGCTCGGAACGATTAAAATATGTAAAAAAAATACCTCCAAAATAATTTGATCTTTCCTCTTAATAATAACATGAACATTTTAGACGATAAAATTTTGTTTTCCTCAAGTTTGGAGTCTTTTTCATCATGCTATGCTCTTTTTTAGTGATCTCATGGAGGTACCTAGCTTAAATTAATATGGTAGAAAAAATGATTAAAAATGTGTAATATTAGACTTCGAAAAATGAAGGAAAAAAGTCGACGAAGTGAATTGTTAGTTCTTCCACTCGGAAATCTATAAAAAACAATCTCCACCATTGTCAGAGAACATTGCTTTTGTTTTTAATGGAAGAAAACGATAAAACCTCTCATTTCCTAGATATATCCTCTCCACAAATATTTAAAATTTATGACTGCTCTGAAAATAGTTTACAGTTTGCAAACTTCTTATTTTCAATTAATTCCGAGATATACAACGTCTAACCACCATTTACCGAATTCCATCGAATAAAATCTTATTTCCCCTCTTATATTTATTTTATTTAGATGAAGGAAAAAACAGCAGATCGGAAGAAAAAGATTCGCCTATACGAAAATCTTCTTGATTTGTTGACCAAATGATGATTCTCAAAACGGCTAATAAGCCCATAAAAATCATTTCATCTTCTTTCTAGTCACATCCCTACATTGTTTTACACAAAAGAAGCGTTTAGAAGCAAAAAAAGTATCTAGAATATTATGAACTCTTTCACAGTGGCCTAACGATCTTGCAGTTAAAGAAGTCGATAGATTTCATCACATCTCTACAGCACATGCACTCTGGCGACTTCACTAGTATTTTTCTCGATTCAGAGCACCTTCTAAATCATGAATCAAATAAGTAATGTTCGTCATTATTGAGGTATCAACTCGAGTGATTAAGGCAACAAAAAACGATATTTCTTTTCCAATAAGAGCCGTTCGATTAACTCGTCTCGGACAGGCAACACTAACTAATATCAGATGTAATACCTTATTCGATAGCAATCGGGTTTCCAAGAGACCAACGGTAATCCAGAAAAGAACTTGCAAGATATCGACACTTGCTATAAAAAGAGCCCTCTTTTCGGGATCAGCCGTTCATTCCACCCCAAATTTGAATTTCTCTTAAATGGCTGTAATTGAACAAAAGGAGCAAAGGGTATGTCTATTTGTCAATTACACTGTTTGCTCTTAACTTTTTCGTTATACTGTACGCAGTCAACGCACTAGTATGAGTGTTACCACGTTACAAGATAATCGATATCTATCGTGCACTCAGAGCAAAATCAAAATCGTCCTTCAGAGTATTGCAATGTAATTTTTTTGTCAGTAGATAATCAACATGAAAAATACATTTACATAAATGGTATTACTAATGTCCAGTTTCCGTTTATTTCTTAGGTCCTTGTAAAAATGTAAGCGACTGATGCAGAAATAAAGATATTTGATAAGAATAACGATGACTATAAATTTTCTTTAAAACATTCGATATAATCTGTGTTTGAATTATGAACATATACTCTTAATTATGAGGCTACAATATTACAATGGAAATTATACACAGTCGAAGTTAGACGTATGCATATATCTTAAATAGATGTAAATATTTTTACAATTTTTCATAATTTGTTCATTGTTTTTCATAATTCCTCACATCCGAGTAAAGATTAACATTAGAATAACTTAAATATTGTAAAATGTCAGAATATAAGAGAAAATGATTTATTTTAGGGTTTATTTATTTCATTAGATTCCCTGTAGATCATATAATTGATATACATTAAGATGATCGCCCCTTTAAACAGCTTGAAATAACATAGGAAATTATATCATTGCTGTAGAAACTTCGAAAGTCAACTGGAGATGTATCTGTGGATTTTAACTCAACGCCTCTTTGCTTGACATCAGGCGAAACGCAAAAGAAATGGGTCAAAACAGAAACAATTGTGAACGTCTAAACTTACCATGTTCATGTGTACAATAGTGTGCAAGTCTAAACACCATAAAACTACACAGATATCATAACTCCCATAAGGTGACGCATTCTGTTTTTAGTGTGCAAAAAGTGCAAACAAAATCTCAGAAAAACAGCAAAGGACCTTGTGAATTATGATGCAGAAAACAGATACAAAAGTATCTATACTCACAGTAACGCTGTTCAACAAGAAAAGTGGCCTACGATTTTCTGTTGCACATGGTTAAAAACATTTTAGATCTTTTAGAATTATTCTATCGCCTGATGAAACAAATACTGAACTATTTGGCCATGATGACCATCGTTATATTTGAAAGAAAAGGGTGGAGTCTTGAAACTGAAGTAAACCATCTCAGCTATGACGTATGAGAAAATAGTAGCATGTTTTGAGGTGCTTTGCTGAGAGAAGTGAATTAAAAAAACATATAGCGTCACTAAAAAGAAGGGAAATATGGATATACTGAAGTAGAATCTCAATACAATTGGTTACATATAGGTCATCCAAATCATCCGATTATACTTCCACACTTGTAGCAACATGGCTTAAGGCAACGTCGAGGTATTGGAGTTCCTATCACACGGTTTTGATCTCACTCCAATGTGGTCAAAAATAAAAAAAATGTCTGTAAGCAATAATGCTAACACATTTGAGTCAGTTCTAAGAGATATGTCTAGAGGAATGGGCCAAAATTCCTGCAGCATATTTGGAGAAGCAAGTAGAAAGCCACCCGAAACGTTTGACCCAACTATAACTATAATTTCTAATCTCCTGGAAATTAAATGAAAGAAATAAAACCTGAAGTAAAATCATTATACCTAATAAAAAATATGTAATTACATAAAACGTAGCTACTTTTATACTGAATTTATACATACGATTTCATGCTTAATTAGTTCTATGGAATGTATATGTTTGAATGATTAGTATTGGTAAACTTTTTTGATTTTGAGACTTGCATTTTGGATGAAAGTAAATATACTAAAAATCAAAGAGGCTCATTAGTTTAGGTCTTCTTGGTGCTGAGCAGAGATTTTGTACTTGATATATATGAAATTTTGATATTGTTGATTTAATTTTAAGATAATATTAAGATTTTAAGAATTCACATATGCATCTATTCAGCATAATTAATGTTTATAAACTTATTCTAAAGATTTTTAACATTAACTTAAGACTTTCAAATCATGACAGTTGGTGAAATTGATTTCAGTAGGAAAAAAGGGTCAATGATACTAGATACTGACTAAGATTAGTAAATAAATATTTATAAGTAAATAAAGAAAATAAAAATATACGAAAAAGAAATAGTTGAACACCCATAAAAAAAGAACTTTTGCTCTTGACCCCTGTATTAATCAATATATAACAAGTCAAACAAGACAATATTTTGGTTTACAATATATGGCATACTACAAATAAGTTTTATAATAAAAACAGTTGGAAAACAAAAGTATTGGGTCGTTATATAAATAATGGAAGCTACGGAATCGACGGTATTTTCAACGTTAGTTTTCCTTTGTCAGGGAAAATCTATAGATTATATTTTGTCTCACTTGGTCGTTTCTTGTCTGAGGATTTACCACAGCAATTAATCTCTGTGAATTTGATTATTTACTTAAAAAAGGAAACAAACTTTATAAAACAAGTTTTTTTCTTTGTTAATTCTCTTTCTCTCACCCTTACCTCAATTTTCAACGGTGGTCGATGCAAAGAGGGTTGTCCTCCTTTCTTATTTCTCTCTTGTGATCTTAGTCAAGGTTAAATCAGATGCCAATCAAAGCGTGCAACTAGACACACATACAAAATCACGGATAAGAAACAAGAATTACTATTGATCCAAGTCATATTTGAAAACATCCAACTTCACTGTTAAACCTATGTCACAAATACCAGTGAATCGTTTCGACTCACTCTAAAAAACAGTTTTAAAATTAGAAAAATACGTACTTTGTCTGGCACGAAGTATTACTTTAATGGCTATTGTTTAAATCGTGGTAGGACAGAGTTACAGCAAAATTGAGGGAAGACATTGGACCTGACAAAATAATAAAAAAAAAGACGAGTATATTGTCAAAATTTATAAAAATATCACAGTTTCTTGTCTATTCGTCTTCATGATGACGCATCGAAAATTTTCGGGTGTTTTTATTAAATGATCAAATTCCTTGACTATTATGATTAAAGTAGACCAAGGAAAACTCTACTTGAATTTCTGATCACAAAAACATAAGCTGATTCTCATGTTGAAACACTAACATTATATTACATATTATATTGGATAAAAAGTATCATTGAAAAGGATTTATTTGTAGGACTACAGTAGTAATAATAGACAAATCCAGAAAAAAATGACAAAGGTTATATGGAAAACGACATATCTGCATGCAGAAAGATGAATAAAAAACCCACAGAAACCAGACGCAATAGGGTAGCGAAAGTTAAAAAATAGTACTTGCTCAAATGGTTTCGGTTTGAAATAAACAGTATTGACATAAATGAGAGACTATTCCAAAAAACAAAAAGGATGAGACACACTATAATTTCAGACCAATCTCTCCATACAAACGATAAAACCGTATCTAACAGTCATAAACTGTAGAAGTGACAATCATGATAATTGCCACATTTGGAATTGTACCAAAACAATAAATAGAAGCGAATTAGAAATTCGAATAATAATCGAGTTTGTCCAAAGCACAGAAGATAATAAGAAAACTGTGAAGATATTTGCTGTAATGTCCGTTAATAATCAACAGGCATTTCATTTAATTATGAAATGCATGAATGACAATTATAATAAAAGCTCTAGAAATTAGTAAGTCTTTTATTTTTTTAAATAAAGGTTACTTAATATTTTGTTTAACTCACGGTGAGTTTGGTAAAATCTTTCAAAGTAGTGACATATAAATGCATTTTGTGTCACGAATACTTAGTCCCTGTTAGAATAAATGATGATAAACCCAGCTTGAAAGGATTATAGGTGACTTCACAGTTTAGAAAGATCCTGTTTGGTATAGCCTGGATTTTGTCTGATTACACTGCATCACACATGTTAATATAAGATAAACACAGGGTTTACATAGATTTTGTTCTTTTCACTGACAAATGTTTCCTTGGTGTTCAACATCGACTCCTGTGACTGTTGTCTATTTTTCTGGCACCGATAATATACAGGTAGATTCAATTAACCAACAAAGAAATTCTAAGGACATTGAACGAACCACATTATAAATTACATGAAAAAAATGTGAATTAACGGAATAAGATGTAATCGAAAGTTAGAAAAAACGAAACTTCTCAAAACGAGATTCAACGATAGAAACTTAATCAACAGAATAAACGCTGTAGAAATAGCCATTGAAAAATATTCAAATGTTCTTTCTAAATTGGGAAAAAAGGACTGGGGCGTTTGAGTTAAAGTACAGGGAAATTAGTGTACGTATAGAAACCCTTATGATGTTATCAGTCAGGAAGTGGATTCATTAGTATTAAATATTGCGCATAAGCAGCTGTCAAATTACTTGATGATTCTACAAAAATGAGTGATAATTACAGCTAGAAATTGTAATCAAATCGACAAAAAAACAAATGTTTGCATAGAATATTCGAAAATAAGAAAGTAAAATGTGAAGAAAAACAACACTATGGTAATTTCAATGTTTCAAAAATAATCTTAGACGAAATAATATTGGCACAGAGGACACCTGAAAAGAGAAACTACTAATAGAATCCGATAATATGTATATTAAAATCAAGTACAGTGTAAGTTAGATACAGAATAGTAAATTGTGTCTCTGAAGATGGCAGAGTCAATCATATTACAATCGACTATAGTGAATTTGCTCAAAAGGATTCCAATAATAGGCTTGATGTGTGAGAACGGTGATCCACTAGAACATGTACAATTGACTTGTATTTAATAATGCAAACGAATGATATATGCACAGATAAGTAGCGTTTCTAGAGAATGAAAAAAAGAAAAGAAAATACCACGAAACTTTGAAATTAAAACAAATCACCTACTCTAGACCAGCAGACTGGATTTAGTCTTCATGAACAAAGTATGGATCAGACAGTGAAAGCGAATGACAGCGAAAAGCTTTAAAGTCTACAAACTTTGGTAGAAAACAAAATGGGTAAAATTTATAGTCATCATTATCGATGTACTTGGAAATTTCTGGAAAGACTTCACGAGATTAGAATAGTTGCAAACACAAGAAAAATTAAAACCATCTAAACAACATTTCTAAACTCAGCAAGAATATTGAGGATACTGCTGGATTATTGGTTTCACGTGATCTAGAGTACAAGGTTTTAGATACTAAAACTTATTTTATACAAAATAATGAATATAAATCGACGTATATGGCAAGAAAGAATACAGAAAATAATTCATTAATAGATAATTGTTAATGATGTTAAATCATGTGAGAAAATGCTTTATGAAATGTTGAATATTAAAGAGAATATCTCCACAGGGTGAATCATTTTAATAGAAATCGCATAGATAAAGCAAGAAGATAAAAAGCCAAAATGGAAAATCTGCTAAGTGAGAATATCCAAAATGTTGCTCCCAAGCCACGTTTAAGCCAGCGAATGTTTGCAACATGAATAGAAAATGAAGCTTAGGAATATTAGAAATAATCATTGAGTTATGATTTGTATTTCCATCATCTTGTATAATTGCATAGAGAATTAACATTCAATAATCTGCGAAAGATATAATATATAAGAATATCTGAATGACATCTGCTGTCATTCAAAATTGTATAGTGAACAAGTAGTTTTCTCAAATGACAATCCCATGATATAAATAATTGTTTACATTTCTTTTGCTCTTTGACACTTTTTAAATCTTTTAGCAACAACGTTTCTCAGTCATACTGTCATCTTTAAATCCTGTGACACTTTTGTCTTGTTAATAAAAAGAGACTTTTAACAAAACAGTGTTCATTGTTGAAATAAAATGATACATCTGAAATAAAAATAGTAATGGTAAAATTAGCTGTTTTCATATAGAAAACATTTTGCATTCATTGTCAGAAAAAAATTATAAAATATTTTCATTAAAACAGTTTTTCAAGAACTTAAGATTCTGAAGTTATCGCACTTTTCTAGTTTTAATGGAAGCTTCTTTGCAGTGTGGAATGATAACAGCTTAACTATATCATTATTTTCTGTTGCAGTTCCATTTGTTACCATTTTTGTTGTTGCTTCTATTGAAAGTGTTTCAGTGGTGTAGTTTTGTTATTTGGGCATTCGGTTTTTATTTTTAGCGCCAATCTATAAGGTTCACTGAAGAAGGCTTCCGTAAAATTAAGGTTGCCTTATTATAAGGGTCATAAAACACCTTTTTATAGGGCCCGATGTTACCGTTCTCTTCGATCATTGTTCACTCTGCATACAAAATCGGAAAACAGCATATTGGTATTGTGTAGTATAAGTTATGACTTTGAGCAATCTTCAGATTGTATTAGCTGTTATATTGTTACTAAATGCCAGTTTCTGCTTTAATATTAACATTTGGAATCCTAAACTTCAAATTAGCTTAGATAAGGGACTAATTCTGTTGCACAACAATGCCTAATTTTTTAATAAAAATTCAGAAATATATGTCAAATATATTAATAAACAAATTATTTGTTACCGTAATAATAATATGTACATTAAAAAGTATATGCAAATTTAAATAATGGCTGTTTTTAATGTAACGTGCTGAAAATGGGAATATTTGAAGTGTAATTCATTAATATGGCTATATACTATTAATTAAAATCAAATTGAAATAATGTAATATGCCTATCCTTGGAATACCTATAAAGCTTATCTATTTAAAAGCACTATTTTCACTTGAATTATTCAAGTGATTCAATGAGCATCTGGAATGAGAAACAGAAATATTATCCCTGCGATTATTCTTCCTTGTCATAATAATGCTCAATATAAGAGTTTCAGAAAGAATTACTGAAAAGGGAAGCGGTAAAATGTTAAATGTAGTTTTCATGGGAGAAACGATTTGCATATTAGTAAAAGTAGCAAAATAGCTCCTAAAATATTGAACTATGAAGATAGCATTTTTTTTCTGTAATCACTTGAACTGCTGGAACAATTCAAGGCTTTTGCCCATAGAATGAAAAAATCTGATGAGAAAAGCAAAAACAAAAAATATAAAACACGACAAAACAAAAACGATGTATTATTTTTTGGGGTTTATAACCTGTCTGCTTCAAAGCGATGTGAAGCTTGTGCGCATTTACATGAATAATATAAATAATATAAATAATAATAATATGATTATGAGGAGGAAGAAGAAGTTTTGTTGAATATTTATCTGCTTTTCCGCTTTCAGGGAAGATTTTTCTCATCTATCGACAGGCAACTTAAATAAGTTGTATTCATATTTAATAATAATTATAAAGAAATATTGCATTGTTTAATATATTTTGTTATAAAATAAATTAAAACGTTACTTTAAATATGTGTATAGAGTAAATTATAGGTATCTTCATGAGATCGCTAAAAACAGCATCGCTTGATGAAAAAGACGCTAAACTTGACAAAAACAAAATTTTAGCGTCTAAATGTTTATGTTATTATTGAGAGGAATGATCAAAGTATAAAATTTTAGCGCATTTTTTCTGTATGACAGACATTAATTTTGAAAATCTTGCAAAAATAAAAATAATTGTCGAATTTTAATAAAACTTTCAGAAACTATTCACTAATGATGGAACTTATAATAAATATGTTTTTCTTTTTTAAAGTCATGGTAAAAATATGTTTTTTTTTTCATATGTATTATCCACCTCCCATAACTAATTGTATGAAAACTCTATAATTTCAATTTTGGGAAGATTAGTGATTATATTAGTTAAAATCACAAGGAAACAAAATCATGTTTTTTTTTTTTTTTTTTTTAGTTGGATCACCTGTACCTGAAAATCATCTCTGAATTGAAACATACAAAACTCAGTAAAACAAAAATATTATTTAATTTCAAAAGCTTTTAATTGCTTTTATTTATTTTAATGAACATGGTCAATATTGTCTGAAAGCAAAAAGATATTTCGATGAAAAATGAATTTTTAAAAAATTATTTGTTATTTCTGAAATATTTTATTATTTTTACATTATGTTGTTAATTCTTCTAAAATTAGGGAAAGGTTTGTAGAATTTAACAAATGTTGTTATTAAGTAGATATATTTTTACAGATTATAATTTCCAAAGCTTCTTACAAACTAACGAACAACAGTATATAAAAAATATAATTTATGTCAATAATAACACTGTAAATCAAATCTACGGAAGGCCGGAAGTATCATGCTTGTAATAACAAAAAACAGAACAAAAAACAAACAAACAACCAAAAAAACAAAAAAAAAAAAAGTCACGTGGATTGAGTTTCTGTCTAGTATTTAACTTAAATACTGAATTTTTAATACAATTATTTATTCCTTTAATTATAATAGATTTTTACATTTAAGTCGTTAAAATATTATAAAATTAGTTAAAAGCCGCATTCAGTTTCGTAAATATCCTTTAGAGATTTATTTTTGCGAAACACGTGTGGAGAAGTTAATTTGATTTTTCAATTTCAACTGAGAAGGGTACCTACAAGTATCAGTATCATCTTATGAAATTTAAATTTGTATTTTATGTATACTTCTGATAAAATATCATAAGAAAGGTACCTATAAATTAATTAGATACCTTTTTTATGAAATTTAATTTCACTTTCAACAGTCTTATTTTAATTTCTTTATAATATATTTTCCATAAAGCATCGTAAACGTAAACGTGAAAGCTAAGTACAAAAAAAAAAAAAAAAAAAAAATAAAAAAAACATAAAAAAAAAGAAATTAGAGCGCTGAAAGTTTTCCTTAAAAATAACGAGGTAAATAATTTGTCCACTTAAATCTAAATAACTTCACTTCTCTCCTTCCGTAGAAGGAATTATCCTTATGTAAGCTATCAAAACGTCATGAATGTCTTTCGTCACCTTGTCAAGTGACGCGAAAGGTTTGCTTTGTTTTATTTTCTTCGTCTTTTCGGCGCAGAAACTAAGTTAAGCTTGGTTCAAAATATTTTAAATAAACATTATAATTTCTGATTTTCTTAAAATAAGTTTTGAAAAAATGATAATTGATTTTTAAAAGAATTTTTTTTTATAAATTGGTAAAAAATGGCTGGCATGATTGATTATCTGTCAATTTTGATGACTCAAAAAAAAAAAAACAAGATTTTTAACGAAAATTTTGGACGTACTAAGAACGATTAAAAAATGTAAAAAAAATACCCCCAAAATACTTTGATCTTTCCTCTTAATAATAACATAAACATTTAGATGATAAAGTTTTGTTTTTATCAAGTTTGGCGTCTTTTTCATCATGCTATACTCTTTTAAGCGATCTCATGAAGGTAAATAATAATTAAAAAAAACAAACAAACTGCGGTATATATTGTCGTTTCTTATAATAAACTATGACGATATAATGGATACTTAGATTTGAAGGCAATATGAAATTCCTTACAGAACTATTCTGTCCTTTCCTTGTACTAAAATTTCTAAGTTTTGTCTTACCTCCCTATATCGTTCACGAACTTAAAAAAGAGAGAAAAGCAATTCCGATATAAACAATAAATAAATCCTTCTTATTTACACTATTTACATTTTTCGGACTGTAGTCCTCATCTTTATTGTCATATTCACGACGATTCGGCTGTTGTACGCTCCGATGTTCTTCAGGTGATTGGAATTTCAAACTGAACCCTTTATTCCATCCACCAGGGTAGAGTGTTCTAGTTCCACGTGTCATGCTTCTTCCGGGTGTCTTAGTATCAGTTATCTCTCGTTAATTCAACTCTCCAAGTTTTTGTCATGAATATTGAAATGAAGATGAGAATAACACTCCGAACAATGTAAATAGTGTAAATAATTACAATACCTCATCTTAGAAATATAGACAGATCCTTTTTCCTCTATGTGCCCTCTCATTTCAGGACATAGGATATTGTGGCGAGTCATTATCGCCTACCTCTTGTGGTTTTATCAGTTTTTCTCCATTTGCTAAGGTTCTCCTTCCGCCATCCCTTCACACAAGCTCGTTAAGTAAGTGACTCGCTGCATCTCTCTTGCCGTCAGTATGCTCCGTGGAGCTTAGATTTTCCAAATCTTATTTTTGCATTATGTGTCCTAGGAATTTGAGTTGTTTTTTTTCCTGATTCGGAATATAAGTGTTCTTTCTGTTGTCATTTTCTTTAAGAATTCCTTGTTTACTTGCGTCATCCATAGAATTTTCGGTATCCTTCTGAAAAACCATATTTCTAGTTTTCTCCTCATTCGCGGGGAGATTGTACAGAATTTACTACCTTATAGTAGTCAAACGTTCTTATAAGTTACCGAGACTAAAAACTGCACCCAAAACCATAAAACTTTCTTTGAGTCTTAAAAGATTTGTAAAAGTTAAATTCTAACGCATTTTTAAAAATTTAATGTTATAAATTTTTTCTTAAAATAGAATTTAAACACATTTCGAGCCTCGGTTGTCTTCCTGTCACTGTTGGTTTATTTTATGACAAATAGTTTAATCTTTTATAAAATTGTTAGAAATATGAAAAAGCAATATTTTTTGTAACCATCCCGTGATCTGCCGCCTAAGACAAAACAATTATGGATCGAGGCGTCAGCAGTGATGAAATAAATGAAAGAAACGAAGGATCAGAATTCTTAGTAGTAAAATATATGTAGAAATATGAACTAATGATGGAACTAATGTAAAAACATGCAAGGAATTCCGCCAGGTAAAGGATTAGCATTTAACTAAGAAAGAATAAGAAGTAAATCATTTCAGAAAATAAATAAACACTTTCAGTTATAAAAACTGAAAACATTTGAAATTGTTATGAATAAACAAGAACAAGGAACCTGGTAGTTTTTACTAAGAAATTTAAAAAAATAAATAAATATGAAAGAAATTACTGGAACAAATCACAATGTTATTAACTCAAACCAATGTAAAAATGTTTTCTTTTTTCTACGTTTAAGCCAACGAAATTTAAAAAAAAACTCAACTGCAAATCATTAAATATATTATTAATATAATAATATTCATTAAACATATTATTATATCATTTTTGTCCTCATTATGTATTTATGATTCATTGTATTAAACTCTTTAAATTATGTAATATGTATAAGAAATTAAGAAAAACTCTATCAAACAGTAAAATTATGCATAACAAGACGGATATTGTTTCGAACTGCTTGATAACCTTTATTAATACTCTGAAACTTTAAGTTAATTATAATAATAATAATAATCTTAAGATAAAAACACCTTAAATTTATTGCTGCCTATTTTACGTATATTAAATTCTTAATTTCAGTTTCCCTTTACAAACATTATCATTTAATTATTTTTCCATTTATGATTTAAATTGGGAAAATGAATTTAAGAGCAATCAAAATTAAAAATGTATCAATTTCATTTTAACATTCAGAAAACTGCATTCGGTACAATTTAACCCTTTAACCAGTTTTGACAGGTAAGTAGTACCTAGAATGTTATAGTATTATGTCACAAATGATTCCATAGTGGGAGATGCTATAAAAACGTAATATGTCTATACAAGAAGAGACGAGGGAAGAAATAGGAAATATGACGAATGCAGTTCTGCTCAAATCTGACAGGATTATTTACATATGGTTCAATATTCCTAGTTCCGAGTATGTGTTCTTTTTGCCTTAATCTAAAGTGTCTCTCTTCCTCCTCTTCCTCTTCTTTTTTTCTTCTTCTTCGATCTGTCGTGTCCCTTTAGGACGTTGGCTATCATGGCTCTCCACAATTTTCTCAATGCAGTCGTGTTTCTTATTACCAGAGCACTCTGAAAAAAGCGTTACGCGCGCGCACACACACACAGACACATATTCACACATGCACGCACGCACACGCATATATATATATATATGTGTGTGTGTCCACACTGTGTTTTATAGGGAACAATGTTGAAATGCTTTTGGCACAATGAAGAAAGGAATCGAAAATAATTCCTGATATTTAGTCATTTGCTCAGATTTTGCTCAGATTTTTATATGTGGACATTAGTATCATTTATCCATCAGCTTGTAATTTTACCATAAACAGTTTAGCAATACCGTCAAAAATGACGGAATACTGTGATAGTTTTGCATTGTACTTATAGAGTATTAAAACATTATTTTGCTTTACATTTTCCGTACATCCTGAACGTTTAGTTTAACAAATAACAAATGACAATCTATTCACAGTGATTTATTTTACATCAGTTGCTGCTGACGTCTTGACTATGCTAGTGGTATCATTTGTGTTGAAATTTGAGAAGGCCAAAGTATCAGTCGAATAAAATCATTTCAAATCACTCGAGTAAGTGAAAGAAAGAAAAGGTAAATTGAAAGAAATTGAAAAATAAAGAAAGAACACGAACAGATGCAGAGAAGGAAAAAGAGCGAAATATAGAAATTTATATTGGAAAGGGATGAGAAGAAAGTGAAATTGAAAGAGATAGAGAGATAGATGTAAAGTAGCGTATCATGTATAGTTTTTTTTTTTTATTCTTGACATAACCACAAATGTATTTGAAATTTCTGAGATTTTATTCAGAAAAGAAACTAAATAACATATTTACGTGTATTTTTTATTTACTGTAGTTTTTACTTTTATAACTGAAAAAAAAAAATTTATTAAATAAACAATAAACTAATATTCTCTTTAAAATAAATGAAAATATCCGGTTGTGCAGGATTTTTACTGAGGCTTTCATAGAGGCTTTTAGTAAATCATTAAAAGTAAAATTATCCAAAAATAAATCGAAGATACAAGAAATGAAAAACAATTACGTAATAATGCAACCATAACAATGATGTAACCTGGTTTCGTTAATATACTAATATGACCTATGTTTCGGCTGGCATTCGTGTTACCACAACGACGGAATATCTAATTATTAAGTTGTGTGACCAGGTTGTGTGACTCTATAAATATATAGAAATAATAATAATAATAATAATAATAATAATAATAATAATAATAATAATAATAATAAAACCCGACATGACAGAGTGGGCCAATATCTGCACTGGAAAATCTGCATCTTCTACGGGAAGAAAACAGAAAGAAACTGGTATGAACACCACCCAGACCCGGTTACCAAGATAGGACCTGTTACAATTCTATGGGATTACACAATACACACTGACAGAACAATCAAGGCCAACCGCCCAGATATTGTTATTAAAGACCACAAACAAAAACGGTGCCTCCTTATTGATATGGCAGTCCCTGCTGACTGCAATGTATCTTTGAAGATATTCAAAAAGGACCTTGAAATAGAAATCTCGAAAATGTGGTATATGGGAACATCAACAATCCCTGTTGTAGTTGGAGCCCTAGGACTGGTTGGAAAAGATTGCAGTAGACTAATTGAAGGGATTCCTGGAAGTCCATGCCTCAAGGAGATACAAAAAATTGTTCTGACAAGTACAGCCCACACCTTACGAAGGGCTTTATCTATGTAATTTTTTTTTTTTTTGTCAATGGAAAGTGTCATGACGCCATTTCTAACCTTAGGGTCCCTGGGCGGGACCGGAAAGAAATGTGTAAACGCCAGAAATCAAGAAAATAATAATAAAATAATAATAATAAATAATAATAATAATAATAGTAGTAGTAATGCAAGTAATGCAAGAGTTTCCTTTTGATAAAAAAAAACATACAAAATACCAACCATAGTTTATTTTCAGCGCGTACGAGAAGGGGTTGAAATGTTCTCAGCTAAAAAAATGTTCTTGGAATGGTTTCTTAGACTGAGAAATTTTCAACACTCCTCTTATCTCTTATAATATATTTAATTTAATAAGTAAAACCGCTAGAAATTTCTTAGACGAGAACGTTATAAAAATAAAAACAAATGCAATGGCATTTATTTCTGTCGATGGAAAACTGAAAGTGATAAATGTATTCTCTATTGTATTAGCAACAAGAAATACTTTATATTCATTATAAACTGATGTATGAATTAGTTTTATAAGTATTTATTTCTTGTTTAAGGATAATTCATTGCAAATAGAAATTTATCAGATATAGTATGGCAACATAAATCTGTTTCGATATAATCGAAAATAGAATTGAATGAAAAAAAATTTTATTTCTAGATTTCGATTTTATGCGAAGAAAAAAAAACAATTTAAAGAATAGTTTCGAATCGGTGAGCAAATACCGGCTATTTTAAATCCAAGCATTTTTCAATCAAGAATTCTATCTAATATTTTTTTCCCTAACTGAATTTAGTTTAGATTTATTGTAAAGAATACAGGGAAAAATAAACATCAATTACATTGCTCAAGTAATTTTTTGTTCCTTTTAATTTTTTTATTAATTATTTTAGAAAAAAAATCTGTTTGTATTCTATTCTAATCTTCTTTTACTTTCGTCTTTGCTTCTTTTTTTCTTTTTTCTTTTTTTCGATTCCATAATTCTTGCTCTTTGGGATTTTTTTTCTTACAGGTTATAGATTTAAAAGCCCGAAATCAATTTATATTTTCCATGCAAGAAAAAAGTTTTATAATACAATGACATTTTTGTCGATATGAAGCAGATTTACATATTATTTTTAGAGAGGGATTATGCAGCATGTCTCTCACCTCGAAATCAAATCTTCAAGATCTGTACAACCACTGCACAAAGGTTTAGTGTAACAACATAAAGCTTGTTTCGAAAATATGCATAAACATAACCATGCCCATATGTGTGAAAGAACCAACATTTGAAATCTAATTCAAGAGAAAACTCTTGTATAAAATGTCTGTTCTTAATAGATTTATAGAAAATACTTAATATATAAATATCTTGAGAATAACGCCAGAATGTCGTAATATTCAAAAGAAATCATCTTTCTATGTTCACATACTTTCCATAAACTATAAATTAGAGAACACATCTATTTAAAAATATTAACTCATATCCAGTTACAATTAGAAAATAATGTATGAACGTTATGATAATATTTAATTTCCCTGAAAGTAAATAATTGTTTTAGATATCGATATATTAGAATCATATTCCTGATATATTGATAAAACGAAATGATTTTGAGCCGAAGTTAGAAATGGCTATAACCAATATGACAAAACCATACAGTGAGTTTTAAATCAGTATATACTTTTAAAACCGATACAATTAAATCGAAGTGCCCATAGGATTATATGATTTACATAAAGGATAGATCACGCCATATTTTTAAGAATTGTTGCGGTTATTGACTTGTACACGCGGTTGAATAATATGATGCATTATGAAAATATGTGAATTGAAAATTAATTAAAAATTTAGACGTAACTATTAATTTGTCGGGAACAAGAAAGAAATAATTCATATTTCTATTCTGTTGAAATTGAATGATTTGATTACTTCGCAAAGCAAGCAATCTGTGTAAAATGATACAAATTACACAATTTTAAAACAATGATAGTTGTACGTTTTGTCAAGGTTGCTAGGAAATAGCGTTTTCTTTTTAAGCAGTGTCATATAATCGGGCTAATTTGAAGTATCATTTTACATTCTTTTCGGATATTCTTCAAAGGAGACAAGTAATTCACACTCTTACTTAACTTATTTGATACACAGTATTCAGTTAAGTAAGAAATACACTCCTACCTTTTCAGGCAAATTACGTTTTGCTTGTACTTTACTTTTGATTGAATGAATGTACTTTAAATTAAAGTTTGTCGTACGACGAAACCTAAGCCAGTAAAACTGTTTCTTAAACAAGAGAATATGTTGGCACGATTCTCTTCTATGTCAATAATTTATAAGTATCTAAGTTGATGTCTATTATGATGGAACCTTTCATATATTTAAGATGAGGTTTTTAACATGCTCAAATAAGTCATTAGCTTAGAGTCAAGCTCAAAGCAAGTTTACTTCTACCACAAACCAAATTTGCATGCCTGAAGTTTATTTCCGAATGATATTTATAATTTTGTAACACAATTGTCGAAAACGAGACTGTTTATGATCTTTGTACTCGGAATGAGATAGTTTTCGCTTTGACATTCGTAAATGAACTTTTATGTGCCTCATATCTAAAGTGTGTCATTTCTACAAAGATAAAATAACAACAAAAACAACATATTAATAATATCTCAATCCACATTATCTTCTGTCCAAATTACAGTTTAGTAGTTTTGTAATTTCGGTGCAATTTCTTTTTCAGTTATGAAAGCTTTCTGCATGGTTATATATACGAAATGCTCTTAATAGCTTAAAGTTTGCATAAGTGAATTACATGATACAGATTTGCTTTCTGCAAATATCTACTTCAAGTAACTCAAAAGATATTTTCTAGAGTCAGAAAATACAACTGTAACACAAACAATCTTCACCGCTCGTCACCTCCTGAAAGCAAGTTAGTAGAAACATAGAATATTTTGATCTACACTTGTATCCACTCGAAACAAAATATATATTTCAAACAAACGAGACTTAACTGATGAAGCTGGTGAGTTTGTATACATGAAAGTAAATTCTATGAAAACACACTAAAAATAACTAGCCACTTTAAATGCCTATAGTATGTGTGCATACACACTATATCCACAAAATAGGTTACTACATTAGGCTTTTTATTTTTGTCTAGATTTTCACAAGCCCTCACCCTCCCAGTAAAAAAACAAAAACAAAACCAACTTATGTAAGGGTGAATCAATAACAATAATAATAATAATAATAATAATAATAATAATAATAATAATAATAATAATATGACCACTTTCTCTGTCTAGAAAATATTTCTACAATCACCCAAATAACAAAAAAAATGGTCTGTTGTTATAACAGATCATAAGTCACTTCATGTTGCTATTTAGATAAACCCATTATATGGTTTTATGGTCTTCCTATCCTTAATGCTGTTTGAGCCTAAAACAACATTTGTCGATTTCAAATTAAAATCTGACAGATCACCAGAGTTTTGGAATATTTAACAAAGAAGAAGTCAACATTCATCGTGAAGTGCATGGACTAATTTAAAAATAGAACGAAATTGCAAGTTGTAAAATTCGCGAAATACTACGGTTATCATGAAGACTCTACTGAAATTGATCCACTTCAATAACCTCATAAAATATGTAACCGCTTATATCTCTCTCTATATGGCATTTAGTAAGAACTTAACTTTCACTTTAGTTAGGAAGGAAGTGCAGACACGTTCTACAATGTCTCCGTCGAGTGGAAAACTAGAATACATTTAACATGTTGCTCTTGTTCTATGAATATTTTCATGTTTCGTGAATGCGATAAAATTTTGAAGCGATTATAATATTGTATTAGCGTTGTTATAAAATTGAATTCTCAATGGTTTCACTTCAAAGTTTAATTTAAATCAAATTATAAAATGAGTAACTAAAAGATAACTTCTTTCTTTCTTAAGAAAGATACAATATTCAATTATACCGATTAATGGAATAAGTTCACATAATTTAAATAATAGTAATATGTGTCTCTTGTTATAATGGCAGAAATAATCTCGTGATAATATTAAAGCAATGAAAATAATATTTAATGAGTTAAAATTTCAAAGAATATTTAATTATGTAAAATTCCTTTCCCCAAATAAATGAATCTATGGCATCCTCCATACTTGCCTGTCACCCGCTACAGTATTACATTATTTTGTTGAAAAGTGTATTACAAAAATAAACACTTCATATAAATAAAAAAATTGTTATCACACCAAAGAATAAAAAACAAACAACAAAAGCAACTAAAACAGTAATATTTGTTATACTTTTTCCTGTTGAGCTTGTTTCGTTGGATTCGTAGGTACTTAAAGAGATATAGATCATCATCTCAGAACAAATTATTTAAGTACCCGAGATACGGCACGGTAAATAAGATTAGCAAAACAACCAGAACATAATATTGATTTGTAAATCACAATTCTTTGCTGTCAAATTGAAGCTAAAATTTTAAAATTTTAGCTTATAAATGCAGCATAATTTAAAAAGAGGAAATGATCAACGAATATGAACTTATCTCAATTGGGAAAGTTCTAGCAACCCACGGAAAGGAAAAATAAGTTTCGTTTTAAACTCAGAATGAAGCAATAAACTTCGTTCAGTCACTCGTTAATTTTTTGTAAAGCAGATCACCAAAAGACTAAAGACATGATGCAGATCTTTTGTATCATATTAAAATATACGAATACGCTATTAAACTCTATCTATCTATCTATCTATCTATCTATCTATCTATCTATCTATCTATCTATCTATACACACAAACATGGTGTGATGTATAAATTGTCGTCTAAATTACGCAAAAATTAAAATAATTTTATTTTACTAGATACAGTCTGTCAGTTATATTCCATGCGTGACATACGCTTAGGCGATCATGTATCTTTCGATACGTGACTGACAAGGCAGATTTTTTTCCGATAGTAGGTTACCATTTCTTTCTGCGGTAGATCAGTTGCCATCCAACCCGATTTGTCCTGCTATTTACCCCTAGCTGGGGAAGAAGAAGAGGATTCATACCTTTTCCAAGGGTATTAACAAGTGTGACTGTAATGGATTCGAGTAACACAAAAATATCTTGAAATACTAAAGAGTAAATTTATTCAATAAAATCGCCATTGGCTCCAATCATGGCCTCCAGACGACTTTGAAAACTCCTTCAACTCTTTTGAACGGTCTCCTTGTTTAAGTTGGTGAATGCTGCCATAATCCTTGCCTTCAATTCATCTTTAGTGTTACAAGGGATTTTGCTGCTCGCTCAACTGCACCCCACATATATTAATCAAGAGGGTTGCATCCTGGGGAATTAGATGGACAAATGTAAGGGGTCGCAGAAAATGTCTGACAGCCATCACTGAGTTTTCCTGCTTGTGTAGAACGGTGCAGAGTCCTGTGGCCAGACATAGGGTCTTTTAGCAGTCACCTTGTTGACCCAGGACAGCACTACCTTTCTCTTGCTATGGACCTGATTGACTTGGGGGATCGTTGTCAATCATAGCCTGGATCTTACCAATAAATTCAAGAAGTCCTTTCTTATCATAATGATCAGAGTAAGTTTTCTGAGCTGCTGTACCTTCGTAATCACCATTAGACTCATCCAACTCTTTTTGATTCCTCTAATCTGTCTTCATATTGACACCCACTCTGAAATGTTCGTATTGAGGCTTTCGGTGTGAATGCCAAGCAGTACAGCATGTCATTTCCAAATTTCTGGCCGAGTGAATTGCGTCATGTCAATCTTTTTCTCAAAGATGGTGCCCAACTTTCTCTACTATACTGTGCAGTCGACAAAATAAAAAATAAACAACTCACATGGATGAAATTAAAAATATAAAATAGCGACCATTTATCAATTGTGCATACATATATATCGCTTGCATGAACCACAAAATATATGCATTTGTGTATTTCTTGTCTATTTAGGTGGCTAGAGATTGAAAGATTGCTGTTATTATTCCTTGGTAAACTCTGCGTCCAAATTTTTATTTCAAAAGTATTGAAAAATCAAACTTTAATACAATGAACTAGGTATTTTTATATTGAAATTAAGTTAGTTTTTCTTCAAATAACCTAGGAAAAATCTTACTTTTTATTTAAAACCATTATCACGTATGTTTATAGCTACTTCAACCGACTTTTTAATATGAGCTGTATACTATGTCTCGTCTGGACAGCCATAGACCAGGCACACAACTTATTTTCTATCATTGACTAAGAAAGAGTAGGTTGAAAGATGGTGTAAATCATTTCTAAGAAAATAATCATTCTCTATGTGGAGAGGAAAATTAAGACAGGAGATTTACAGGTCAAATTTGTCCGAACAAAAGAGAGAAACGATTGATAGAAAACAATATTAATTTAGAAAATGAATTTAGAATTAAAAAAAGGAAACCTTTTTTCTTAGACAAAAGTAGGTACCGTCACTAAATCGGTATAAAATTTCGAAACCTTAGATTTAAAATAAATTTTTAAAAATGAAAACACATTCTTGAAGATTTCTTTTTAGCTTTAATTGAACGCGAAAGGATTAAATTTACTTTTTCCAGCAAGCAAAATACTCTGGTGTATTTCAAATAGAAATTATATACATTAGAATGCCAATTATTTGCTCGCTTTCACAAAATCGATTGCAGACAGCCATTTTCTCATATTTTGTAAATAAAATTTAATTATCGGTATTAAAAATCTTGCAAAAATAATAAAAATATATTTGTGGCATGTTATTTAAGGAAAATTAGTAAGTTTAATGTTAAATTAATCTTATTTGAAACAAAAATTACTTAATTATAGCATAAAAAACGTAGTATACAAGCATTTCTTAACCACGGGTCCTGTTTTCTGAGGTGTTGATTGACGTTATCGACGGGCTAATGTGTTGATAGCTAATTATGGATGACCAGACCTGACATAAATTTACGAAATCTGAGTGAATGCATTTTGTTTTTTTTAACTACATAATTTTTACAAATTAACAATATTTTCAGCAATTATCTAATATTTTATTGACTTTTAGTTATTATGGTGTTATAGTCTTACGTTTGAAGATGATTTATGGAAAAATAATAAAATTTAAAATATAAAATATTCTTAAAGTAATTTTAAAATTTAATAACTGAAATATTGATGAAATGCTATAATAGCGGTAACTCAATAATTTATGAAATGTTATGGCATTTCATTTATTATTAATTTATGTATTTTTAATATTTTTTGTTTTAAATTTTAAAGTTTTAAATCTTTGAAGGGATGATGTACAAAGCCTGTTGAGATGTAAATATGCAATGAATAACGAATTGCAGACAAGCGAATTTCTCTGTAACTCTTACAACATGTAACCTTTTAATAATAATGTCATGTGTAGACTACCATACATGTAAAAATGCGAATGTTTAAACTAAGAAAATTAAAAACTATTTAAAATTTTTTTGTGCTAACGACTTATATTAAGTTTTTCAATTTTTGTTTCATAAATATAGTTTCCCCTTAATTACAATATCACCTAAAAGAAATGAATGCAGAATTTTAAACTCTTTTTAAATTATTATAAATTATTATAATTATTATAATTAAAAAAAAACAATGTAAACAATTCTTGCAAAAATTCATTATTCATAGAAATTTTTTTCATAAGACAATAATGTCCTTAATATATTTTATTTATAAAAGTAATTAAAATTAATTCTAATTAAATGATGTCATAGTTTTATTACATTTTTAGTTTACCATTTGGAGCAGATTTTTGGAAAAACAGCAGTAGTTTGAAAAAAAAAGATGATGATTTACATTTTCCAAGGAGTCCTACTTTTTATCTAATGAAAAGGTTTGGAAGGAAAATTAAATTTCTCGAAATTTCATGAAATTGTGGGGGTAACATATATATATATATATATATATATATATATATATATATATATATATATATAAATACAAGATTTTCTAAAACAAAAAAATGAAAAAATAATCTAATTCATTTGTGAATAAGTTCTGAAAGTTTCATTAAAATCTGAAAATTATTTGATTTTTGCAAGAATTTCCAAATCAGTGAAACTTCCCACCCAAAAGAAAAAACGCAAAATCACTAAAGATTTTTAACCCAAAGTTCGAACGTGTTAGAAAGGATTAAAAAATAAAAAAAATACTTTGGTCTTTTCTCTTAATAATAACATAAACATCTTTGTTTTTATTAAAGGCCTTTTTTCATCATGTTATAGTGTTTTTCAGCAAGCAATTGGAGGCAACTAGACAAAAGCATTTGCTAAAATCCCTGATCAGTTACGCATGAAAGTTGTTGTAACCTTCAAGAATGTTTATACCGATTATAACATTGGCTTTACTTTATATTATCATTTTGTAGTCGGTGAGTTTCTACACCAGAAGTTATGTGTTGTCTCAAAGTATTGCAGGTAGCGTAACAAATCTTCCGAAGGCAGTTTCCTAATTTAATTCTATCACCTGGTTTGGTTTTAAATCCTCCAACATTTGCGAAATTCTTAGCAACTGTGCCAAACGCTCTAATAACGATATTTTCATCAGAAAACTATTACAGTTTCATTTTGTAGTTTGCTGAAAAGGTGATATTTACTGTTCTATTTTCTTTTTACTTTACGCTGATTAGGTATTGTCCTATGATATGATATGAGGGATCCATTTCAACTTCAAAGTTCCCTAACATATATTTTTTCTACTTATATTTTGCTTTGTTCACTGGACTGCATTATCAAATCACAATCGTTTGCACGCTTTCCATTCGGTCACTGTTCTAGTCAGATATTTCTATTTACATAACCTCTGAATATAATTTGCTACATTTATTTATATAATTGATTTCATCTTTGTTTGCACAGAATTGACATTTGTATTACGATTAGCACGATAGCTACATCGCAAGTCATACGATGTAGCTATCATAGTAGCTATATTATAAATGGTTTTAAATTTTCTAGTTCTTTGATTCACTTGCTCACTTGTTTAGAAAGGCTTCCTTATGTATTTACGTCTGTTAAGATTTTTTGTTGTTGGTTTTCATTCGTGTCTATAAAATATTTCTTGTCCTCTTCAGATATTTTTCCTTAATTTTCCTTTATCCAGTTTTAATTGAATCATTTTTTTCCAAATATTCCAAAAGAAAAAAGCAAAAATCATTTCACTATGCTCTTTTCAATGAAATGGTCTGATCCCTTCATTAATTGAATTCTTTATTCATACTTTATTTTTCTCGTTCTTTGTGACACATTACTCGCTCCCAAATTTCATTCTGATATTTTTGCTAAAAATATGAATAAAGAATAATATATATACTCACACACGCGCGCGCAAATACACATATGTATGTGTGCGTGTGTAAATAGTAATGGTACAGCGTTGGTGTTTGAATAAATAAATTTGTATTAAACTTTTTCCAAATAATTTTTTTCAATATTCTTCGATTATATTATTTTAAATACTTTGTTTTAATATTCACTTTTTAAAAAGTATTTTATCTTTTTAATTTAAAGTTGTTTAAAAAAAATCTGTTTTTATTTCATAACATTTAAAATTGACCCTTTGAAAATTTTGCTAAGTGTGCCGTGATAGTTTTATTTGCTCCTAGGTATGCTGTTCCTTGAAAAAGTTTGAGAAATACTGTTTTATATTTTCATTTATATATATATATATATATATATATATATATATATATATATATATATATATATATATATATATATATATATATATATCTGAATGTTCTGTAATTTTAGCATTTTTAAACATTTTAAAAGAATTTTAATTTTGGTAATTTATCAATGCTAATACAATAGATTCAACTTAGTTTTATTTATTTTGGAGATTTTTAAACATTGGATCCTTTATTCCTCTGAATCATTTCCTTCATGTTTTGGTGAAAGTTAATTTCTTTCTAAGAAGCAAAATATATTCCGTCAGTTAGTTTTCCTGTTGGAATCTCCGTACTCATAAGCATACATATTATAGGCTTCTATTGACTTGCTACTGTTCTTTTTTTTTCGGTCTCTTTTTAAATCAAAGTCGTTTTGCTTTTTGTCGACCGTTGTAGGATCTTTACTTCTAACAAGCTGTTAAATCTGTTGTGTAGAGGTGAATCCATAGTTTCCATTGTTATCTATCTATCTATCTATCTATCTATCTATCTATCTATCTATCTATATTCCATGTGTTTTTTTTTTTTTTTTTAGGTTCGACGATTTATTCATCTATCTTGTAAGTTCATTTGTGTACTTCTGTAACCGATAATATTTTCTTTAATTTGTTTATTTCTCAGTAAGATTTCCTGGTTGATAAATTTGTTGTGTATTTGTATAATATTTATTACAATTATTTTCTGCTTCTCCTTTTTTTCATATTTATTTCCATCTGAATGTGATGGTTCTTCATTCTCTGAAAGAACTTATTAACTGCTAATTTTTTTGTTTATAATATTCTTAGTCCGCGAGAGCTGATTATAGGATCAAATAGCAGTGAACACGATTTTTAAGAGTAAGCTTTTGTCATCGTTTCGTAACAAATACAAAACGGGTAAGAAATCCGTTTATTAGGGTTCTGTGATGTGATCATTAATTTGGATGAGATCAGTGTATGTTAAACGTTGAAGAGAAAATTGTGTGTTATATATCCGGTTGACTGCTTTCGTATTATCGAACAATTAAATCAATTATTCGGTGTTCAATGCTGGTATTTTTAGATACCAGAATGCCTTGAACAAGCACTATGGCATATAAGGGTAAGAAATCCGTTTATTAGGGTTCTGTGATGTGACATCTGACTTGTTTAGAAAGGTCTGAACAGGATCAATAAAGTCAAAAGAGAAGATGAAGGAGAATAAGTGCTAACAGTAAAACTTAGTTTGAAGTATCAATATCTGAAGTAAATATAAAGATCTTTCTGTGAGTGAGCATTTAAGTTGACTTTACTTTGAAGGAATAGATTTGCCTGGAGATTCTGACATCACCAGAACAGAAACTTTAAGAAGGAGCAGACAAAAGCGCTGTTAAGCAGATATATTGTGTTCTTTAAAGATTGGCTTGCAGTCATATTACGTTGAAACACCGGTTCTCGTAAGATCAGCAAAATTAAGCAATATCTAGCCTGGTCAGTACCCAGCTGGGTGACTTCTTGGGAATACTAGGTGTAAGCTTTGATGTGTGTGCGTTGTGTTCAAGGAGTTCAACTGATCTCAATGGTACCTCATAATAATTATATCAGAAATAACTTGTGGATGGTGTTTAAACCAATCATGTGGCATCAAGATGTGTCCCAAAAAGTGTACTTTGCGTGTATTGCATTCATTTTGGAAAATTGATTAACGCATGATCATTAATTTGGATGAGATCAGTGTATGTTAAACGTTGAAGAGAAAATTGTGTGTTATATATCCGGTTGACTGCTTTCGTATTATCGAACAATTAAATCAATTATTCGGTGTTCAATGCAGGTATTTTTAGATACCAGAATGCCTTGAACAAGCACTATGGCATATAAGTGGGAGAGAAAAGCAATTCAGAAATTATGGCCTATAGTTTCTTATTCTAGAGTAGAAAAGTGTCAGGGAGTACTGCGGTTTCATAACGTATTATTTTGTTTCAATTTAGATGCAGTTCACCAGTGCAGATGTTAGAACATTCGTGACAGTCCGTCGTGTTTGCTGCCGTTGTTGTTTCTGCTAGCAATGAAATTGATTGTCCGAGGTAGAAATAATGGCTTGTGCATAAGAGCTTTTATGGATGATATCAATATCTTTCCGCCAGAGTTCTTGGGATGTAGCGCATTCCATCCCGTCTGTAAATTATAATATGGTTAGTGAAGAAATTCAAGGCTTTCAAATGTGAAAGCCTATCATCATGGAAGAGTGTCGTTGTTAATTGAATTTTAGGACAGAATTTGACAGAATTTCTTAGTAGTTAAAGCAAGACAAGTGCCGCGTTTAGACAGATAGCATACGCTACAAATGAAGGATAGATATCGTCAAGCGAATATTCATCAGCAGATGAAAGGAAGTCTTAAAAAAGGTAGAAAATACGCCTCTGTATGGCTAATTGAAGATTTGGATGTTTTTGTTCAGTCCAGGTGAGATAACATTTTCAAGTATACAGTGTCAGTAAGAACTGATCAAATTTTTCAGTGGCCTGGTAGCACTTACATTAGAATATGCTTTGCCATTCAGTAACATTTTCACTCTAGTGTTATTTTCATCACATATTTTCATTGAAATACTAATCTTATATAAACAAGTTATGTTCTTAGAAAATATTTCTTTGTTATAAAATATTTCATTGTACTTGTCAAATCTGGAAAAGTAAAAATATATTCAAATATTACCAATGATTTCAGTTATGTGAAGTCTGAAGGACATTTTGCAAAAATATTTATAACAGTCAACTTTCTTATGTATCTTTTCAAAACTCTTGAAAAAGTATCGTTTTTTTTTAACTCAGCATGTATCATGAAAACATATAAAATAAAATAGAAAAAATAACATTTAAACGGGAATTTGCATTCAGTATAGAGAAATATTTCTCCTTTAATATGATAAAGTACTTCAACATTCTATATTTGGTTCGACTATCCAATTATATTGCATGATGAGGCATCCACTCAACGAAATATCGGTAGAAAAATCGATGCGGACCATCATAATGCTCTCGACAAACTTTGCTCTCTGTGATAATATCGTCTATTAGCAGTTCGCTAATTTTGCAGCATTAGTTTGTCATATGGAAACATTGAGATTCACAAGTTGCACCTAACTACAGGCCTCTACTTTATTGCAAACGTACTTAACTCACACACTTATAGAAAGTAACCTAGGGCGAATGTATGTCCTGTATAAACTATTAGTTTAATTCTGCAGTAGAGGGCATCAAAACGTATGATAATCACTTGCTTCGTAATCTGGTGGGATTGATCAGTAATGACGATTTTGTATTATAGTATGCATTACTGTTTCTATATCAATATAAATTAAATGATTTCTCTTATTGATCTAGCGAATTAGTTTATTTAACCATCATTATATAGATGTTTATGTCGTTGACTAAATACGTAATATAGTCACAAGAATGCTGCGGTTATCACTTTTTTCTTTGACTTAATTATTAAATTACACCTATATCCATCACAAAAGTGCATGTCTAATCGTTTTACTTATATTTCTGATAGAATTAATAGAATACAACTGATAATAGTGGCAGTGGAAATCATACCACTTCAAAATTTAACACAAATGATTTCAATACGATCTTACGTATTTTATAGATAAAAATTAATTGATATGTGAAGTATGTTAAATTGAATGCAGTTACTTTTAATTTCCTGTTTGTTTAAATAAAGTCTAGAAAATGTCGGTGCTAATCTTTTAAGACCACGAAATGCATATTTATTTTTTATAGTCGCATTTAAATAGCTATTAATACTTTCCTTATTTTCGAGAAGGTATCTTTTATATTTCTGTACACCTTAAAATTCTGATATTTGCTCAAATTTTTTGAAGTGAATCGGACCATGAACTTATTAATAACGCTCATTTGGTGCATAATATCTTTCAAAATAACTGAAAATATTTCTTTCTATTGGAAAAAAAAAGAAAAAATACCAGTCATCATAACCGAAATGTTTATATGTTGGTCGTGTTCGTTCGGTTTTACTTGTTCTTCTCTAACACATATAAAGAAAAGGTATCCGACCAATATGACTATTGTTTGCTTGTAAGAGTATTGTAAAACAAATTCAGTTCCAATTATTTTCTGTACTGATTATAGCACGTGCTTGAGAACATTTGCGAAAAGCGTTTGAGTTTCTTTTTCTTCTGAGCATCATGTTTAATAACGTTTATTAAGACACATTTGTTAAACTAACAGATGCATGGTATACTCTAATTCTGGCATCGTAAGAAATGGTCAATTTTGACAAATTATGGAAGAGAAACACCTAAAGATTAATATATATATATATATATATATATATATATATATATATATATATGAAGAAATATACTCTTAAGGTGTGCTAATATTTATGAGATAAAGTGCTCAGTGTCAGAGATAGAGCGTGTATAAATATAAAAGTGAACATTGAAGTCAACACTTAGAGGTGACAGTCTGTTTCATGCCAGACGCAATCGTGGCCTGACGAATGCGTCTAGCATGAAACAGCCTGTCGCCTCTAAGTGTTGACTTCAATGTACACTTATATATATATATATATATATATATATATATATATATATATATATATATATATATATATATATATATGTGTGTAAAATGTAGTATGTTTATAAATATAAATATATATATATATATGCAATTTTCTATATATTATTATTTATATATTATAGCGCTCAATATTAGTGATAGAGCTAACACATTTAGTTGGATTTCACGCTAATCTAACTATATATATATATAAACACACACACACATCTATCTATCTATCTATCTATATATATATATATATATATATATATATATATATATGCGTGCGTGTATTTAATATTCCAAGGAGGCCCTGAGAATGTGAATGTCAATCCAAACCAAAATAGCTGTTAATTTATTTGGATGATGCCCTTATTTGTTTAAGTGATCGATATAGATATTTAAGCAGGTTTTCATTGATGAAAATCTAACTAAATATCAGAATTTATAATTAGAAAAATATTAATTGATATGATTACGGATAAGAGAAAAGTAAAAAAAAAATTGAAACCATAAAAGAAATGTAAATTAAAAAAAGTTTTCAACAGTGGAATCGAAACAGATGAGCATTTTTTAACATATAATATTTGAAAGACAATCATGACATTTCAAATATTGTTTTTATGTAGGTACCTAAAATTCAATAAAATATTGGAATGCTTAAGATTTTTAAGATTACTGGGTTAAAAATTTTCTAAAAAAGGTGTTTACTTTGTAATCTCTATGTAATTTTGTTACAATTATTTCCCCCCTAACATAAACCTCGGAAACATCAGGTTTCAACATCTCATCATGACAGCCACCTCTAAGTTAAATGTTTTTATGCGATATTTTATAATAAAAGTAAGAAACATTTGTTTTAATTCAGATAATCTTTAAAACAGTTAATCTTCCTCAAATAAAGTTTCAGAAAAGTATATTTTATTTCTGAAAGACTAAAAAATTATGCTATATTCACAAACTTGTCATTGTGGTCGATTATAGCGATTTTACTAATAAAAATCATTTCAATTAATTTAAATTCGGTTTGGAATACACCAAACTGTATTGCTTATTGGAAATATAAATTTAATTTATTAACCTGGAATTAAAACTAAAATAAAAGCTTCAAGAAAGATGTTTCTAACCTTAGGTATCGTTTTTTTGGAGGTACCTATTTTTATGTAATAGTAATAAACTATTTATGAAGTTTTGCGAACCAATTTAAAATATTTTACTCAGTAGAAGTTAATTTCGTTAAAAACATTTCCGTGTCTGCAAAGAACATAATTAGTAGTTTGCTTTTTTATTTAGCTTAGTCTCACTAGAAAATACTTTCCCCTCATTTTAAGCACATTGTTTAGTGTATATACTATTTCTCAGATTTTTCGGTTGAAAGTAGGCAAAGCGAAAAAGAAATTATGGTCATATCTTATAGAATTTTGTTTCCTTAGTGTAATTTTTAGTTATTCCATTAAGATGTATCACGAAAAGAAATCTACTTCTTTCATTAATGTGATGAGTGATGCTTTATTGCCTTGGTGGTTTATTAGCTTTGTTAATTGGCCTTTTCGTGACTTATAAACTTGTGTTGATAAAGTACACTAGATAAAAGAAATCGATATTTGTCTCATCTAAGTGTTGCATCTGCAAAAATTAGCTTTAACAATGTCACCAAGTGTGAATTGTGAAAACTTAAAAGTGTAATAAGGCAATAAAAGTGGATGAGTCAAACAACCGCATTTAAATAAACAAAACATAGAAATGTGTATGGTGAAGATATACTAGAAAATTGATTTCTCAACAGAATGTTTTAGTAAATAATGTAGAAATAGATTGGAGAGATTTGCTATGATAGGGGATCAGATCCATCAAATAAATAGTCAACGAACACGATTCAAAAAATAATGAGGAGAAATGTTTTGAGCTGGTATTATAGACAGTAGACTTATCATTCCCTTCAAAGCTGATCACAGTCGTAATATACAGGGTGTGATGAATAAATTGTCCTCTAAATGACGCAAAAATGAAAATGACATTTTTTATTAAATAAAATTGCCATTTTCAACTATGGCCTCGAGACGACTTAACAATCTCCTGCAACTGTTCTGGAGGTCTCCCTCTTTAAACTGGCGAATGCTGCCATAATCCTTACCTGCAGCTCATCTTTGATGTTACAAGCAGTTTTGTTGGTCTCTCGCTCAACGGCACCTCTCACATAATAATCAAGGAGGTTGCAGTCTGGGGAGTTATGTGGGCATATGTAAGAGGTGATGTGGTCGCAGAAATTGTCTGACAGCCATGACTGGTTTCTCTTTCATGTGTGGCATAGTGCAGAGTCCTGTTCCAGCAGCCAACCTCATGACACAGGGAAGCTCTACCTGTAAATGCAGATTATTATTGTTAAGTTTTTGGCAAGGTGTATTTTGAGTGGTACAGCTCACAACCTACGCTAAAAGTAACGTAAAACCATATTTACTTAATATTCTGTAAGGCTGTTTATTTTATTTCTCACTTTGACCAAACATTTTTCACAAACTCCAAATTAATGTTTGCACGGACTTATTATTCCAGAAAATATGCCATATATATATATAACTAAAATATAATATAATATATCATAATATATATATATAACACAAAAAAGATTAATGGTCACAGTTGAATCAGACCAGGAAATAGTGGTATTAAAAAATGGAAAATACAAATGTGAAAAATATATAATAAAAGTAAACACAACATTTAAAGCATTTAACTTTAAAAATCAAGAGGTCTGTTGGTTTTAACCTTACGGTATCCTTGGGCAATTTTGATCAAATGACCTCTTAACGCTTTATTTTTTTAAAAATCTAATGAATGCCATATTATGTTTTTGAAATAAATAAACAAAAGTTGGGTAAATAGAATGGGAGGTGAAGAACGTGAAGAAGAAAGAAGAAGAGTAAAGAAAAAGAAAAGCAAGGGTATTATAAATCTATCAGTGATGGTGGTGGTGGGGGGGTAATTGAAATCTATCAGTGAATGATTTGAATGAAACCTGTCGTGTAATTGATTGGGGTTGTTGTAGCTTCTCCCTTTAATGTCGGTCTTATATCTAGAGACGAGACGCGTTAAATTTGAGCAACATCTAGCCGACACACTGGGGTTAAAAATAGGAAATTGAAATGATACATATGACACACTCATATCCTCTCTCCCACCTCACTTCCTCACTTCGTTAATTTTATGTATACTTGATGAGGTCCGTCAAAAACGTGTGAATTTCTTTTTATTTTTCATTTCAGCTTTTGGAAGTAAAGTCTGATGATCCAGAACCCTGTTAAAGGGTTTATGGTGAAATAGCTTATTACATGGAATCTTAACGTGGTCTGTTTTTTATTCAAATATATATATATATATATATATATATATATATATATATATATTTGATGTTTTTGATGTTTTGTCATTTGGTCAGACGCTGGGAAGTGGGTGGGGACTGATAATTTTTCACCACTCCTCGTAAGATAAATTAATGAACATGGCTGCTACAATGTTGGAATTTATTTTTTTATTATAAAATAATACGATATTTTCTGGTTAGTTAGGAAATGAAGCATTTTTATTTCCTGGATTTACCTCTGTTCTATAAAACAAATGTCCGCCTGACATAGTGGTAAAAGAGAAGATTGAAAAATCTCGACAAAATGTAAATATTAAGGAAACGTCTTGGGCCAGACATCTTGCCAGTGACACACAACTTAATTTTATTTAAATCCGGAGACTCGTTGTGTTTAGGATCTTAGCATATTAAAATGAACCTCGTTTCGTTGAGAAAGAACGTTTGAATATAATACAAACATCCATTGCCGTGTGAATTTTTTTTGTTATCTTACTGTGTACTACAATTATTTCTTTCAACAATTCTTTTTTTCATGTCATGTACTTTCAGAATGTAGGTGATCATGGTTCTCCACAGATTCCTTTTCTTTAGGTGTGAATTACTGTGATTTCTTTGTTTACCATTGACTTCACGGTTTGGAATTCAGTCTTCCCTTCTTTTAGATTGGTTGCCACCTAAGGCCAGAAAGCTTAGTTTACTCTGCTCTTTACCCCATAATCGTGGGAAGGAAAGATAGATTCATGCCTTTCTCAAGAGAATTAGTGCAAAAAGGGACGCAAAGAACTAGCTCAGAATTTGAACTCGACTCGCCGTATCTACTTTTTCTCCCCGGTATTCATTACACTAGCCGCATTTTTGGTCTAATCCTACCGCGCTTACAGAAAAAAATTCCATTTCTATAAGAGAGGAAAATGAACTTATTCTTGATGATGATGATGATGAAAATTATTAATGTACGAAAGCCATTCCTGTGCTTTTTATTCGACGTTTGATTAGCTTATATTCTGGCTACCAAGAGCAAGGGTATTCCTAGACAAGGCAGACGTCGAAAATCTTAAGTTATAAAAGGCAGCAGTCATCGTTATCATACCTATGAATTATGTAATGTCATTTTATGGGAGTCGCTATAATAGTTAAAAGCATATTTACTTTTGGGCCTTGCATAGATTTGCAGAGATCAACATGAATTTCCATTGTCCACATTGAAAATTTAGCATTTATAGCACTATGAATAACAAATTTCTCATATATATTTATATTGACAGCTATAAAAACGCATGGCCATACATTAGTATATGCATTATTGCATCAGCCCAAATAAGAGCTGATATACAGAAACGTAACGTAGAACGTTGTTAGATTTATTTCTTCTTTATTTCAATTGAACTTGAACATCATTAACTAGTTTCTTCCATAGAATTCGATTTAATCGTCATGCAGTTTTTCAAAGGCTGACATTGTAAGTACAATTCAATACTTTTCGTAACTTCTACTAGCAAACGCAGTATTCAGTTATTTGGTTGATCCACGCCATTGTAATTGACTGTGTCACTTATCCGCCATTTGTCACTGCAGATCAAGCAAATATATCGGTCTGTTGATGCTTGCCTATCGATACAACCGGAGAGTCGCTGATCGCTCCAGTTTTTTGTCATTGAGGTTTGCTACTGCAGGTGACTAAATTTTTATCTGGTTCTCACCTACTGACCTGAATGGTTAGTTTGAACCTGTCAGGAGATTTCTCACCAGCATAGCTATCCACATCATATGAGCACGCAATGCACTCCACCATCTCAAAGTACTTAATCATTCGATTTATGAATTATAAGTAAGTGAGGTTTTTTATTTACCTTATTTACAGTTTTGTTACAGTGTATTCTGCAAACTTTATAATTTCAAACTCTCTGGAATTTTCACCTCTCTCAGCAAAGAATTGCTCCAGGTGCCTTTTTCAATCTTACAATGATTTTTCCATTAAAATAATTTTTTAACGACCAAAATATTTTGTAATTTAAAGGTGCATTGCTGAAGACTGTTCACGAGGAAAATTTTCCCTCCAAGCTGTAAAAATCTTTGCTTGGTCACCAAAGAAACACGCCGTCCAGCTTTATCTTGATGAAATATGCCTTTTCTTTTAACCAATTTCGGAAAGACGCTTTTCATTGACTGCTGCCTTCATTTATTCTAACAGAGTTCAATCATTTAGTTTTCTAGGGTGAGCGCACAATATAAGTATTCGTTCGAAACCAACCATATACACAGCATCATCTTCGTTAAATGAATACTGGACTTTGGTAAGTTAGTGGCTTTTCATTTAATTTTCCAAGATATTTTGAATTCTACCTTGTTGTAAAGTATACAATTTTCATCATACGTCACAATATGTTTGAAAGAAGAGTATGTAGATATGGTCTAGTTGTTTTCTTTTTTTACTATCATGTGAAAGTCACACATCAAATAGACTAACATAAATATGCTGATAAAAATGAATCTACAAATTTTGAATATTTTGGTTATCACGCATGGTATAAAATCAATTGTTCTTTAGAAATATATTGATTTGATCAATTTTAAATGGTTTACTTGAGTATGGTTCAGTAAGAAACATCCAGTTCTGAACGCCGAAAACAGTTTAGAAATGTTCAATACCTTCTTCATAGAAAACCTTTCTTTATCTTTTCTGTCATCAAATTTTGTATTGTAATCAAATACTTTTATAGTGTTTAAAAAATATGGTCGTTGATTTAATATATGTCAAAATAAAATACAAAGCAATATTTTTAAAATGAATGTAGCTAAAATGAAATGTTCTTTATGCTATCTAATTCAGGGCTACGCTGATACGTTTCCCTTTCTACGTTTTAATTCCTGATACCGATGAAGTTACTAATTTTAATTTCCTCAAACGAAAGGGAAATCTCTAACTTAAAATCTAGCGTAAGGGATATTATGTTCCTACTAAAACTATTGTTCTAATAAATTATATTATAAGAATTGGTGTGAAAATAGCCCTTGTTAGGTTTGAATCAGTTCTTATGAAGAATCCCTTGGGAAAGTTAAATGACTGACATGTGATTATTGCATAAAATTGTATAAATCTGATTTGCATGTAGAAATTGGTCTTATTCCTTTTTACCGATGATAATTTTTAAGAATCAAAACTTTAGAACGATGCTGCAAAACATAATTTTTGGAACATTATTAAAATATCATGTGTTTTACAAGTACTTTCATGCAAGGCTTTTGAGCTCGCTTTAAAATCTTCTTTTTTTAAACTTGTCTGTTTTAACATATTCTGCTATCTATAAGTTTCTGCTATCTATAAGTATTCGACCCGTACACCTGAAAAATGTTTACACTTTTATGATGTGTATATGTTTTATATGGGAAATCGTCATCGCATTAAACAATACTGCCGACAGATTTTAGCGAATGGAATTGATACTCACCACATAATACTATACCATGGCGAATAACGCCAGAACCTTGCCAAAAAAAAGTGGATTTTGCTCCATCAGAATAGCTGGGTATTTTTTCATGCCATGTATTCTCATTAGGATGGACATGTGCTTCATCAACTGAGCCTCCGTACTATTTACAGACACCATTGAGAGCAGTTTTGCTGAATTAGGGAGAAGAGTGTTTTAGAAAAAATGTTCATCAAATTTCAACTGCAATCAAGAAAAAACTAAAAGAAAGCAGAAAAGAGAGCAGACAAGATGAATCATGAGAATGATCATTGAAAGCTTCAGTTGTATTTTATCTTCTTGCGTTTTCTTTTTGTTTACCTTGTTAGGTTCTGAAACTATTTAGGATTGTTTTATTAATCAATAAATATATTTGGACATGTCCACAAAGATTTATACTTTAAACTAATCTGCTTTCTTTATTGGTTATTCTTGAAATAAAAGGATCAAAGTAATTTGACTCGTTTTCTTTGTGCCAAAATGTATAAGAAATATTTGTCACATATTTCTAGCGATAAAAAAAACCCAAAGAAGTAACTAGTTTTGGCGAATCGCAATGCATAAACGCAATACATCTTTATCCATAAACTCAACAGGGAAAACATTGATAGCCGTATATTGTTGACACAGCGGAATCTATAAGGATGGAGACACCACCAAACAATATCTGTCTACCAATGTCATGGAAACTACAAGTAATGTTTTTAAGAAGTGAAATCTTCGTGTTCAAACATAGAGATGTATATAGAAGCTAGAACGCGAAGAATTACATTGGACGAGAGAAATATGAATATAGATTTAACTAACTTTCATTTTTGCTAGAGATGATCATGTGTTACTCGTTCACTAAGATATCGCTATATATATATATATATATATATATATGGAGAACTGACAAGAATGGTCTCTTTCATGCTACTTGTACTTAATAATATAAACATTACTATTACGTCATAGTGAAGATTATCGTTATCTCTTCTTAAACGTTAACCACGTATCAGGATTAAACACGCAATGCAAGATTTTTCTTTGTAATAAGGTCAGATTTCGGTCATATACGTAATGTGGGGTAAAAACGTAGTGGAGGTTTACGTAAATGGGGAAGGCGGCCGTCGGATGAAATTCATTAGAAATATCGAATTCAGCTTCAAGCTTAATCTTACAATGGTTTGACAGATTATTTGAATAATCTTCAGAGAGATATAATAGCTCATTCTTATTCTTTCATCTCCATTCAGTGGCAAATCTTCATAATATAACATAATAATCGCAAATTTATTCAAATGTTGCACTGGTTACTAAATACGGAAAATCTGATTTATTTCTTACTTAATCTTATATTCATATTTAATAATTTTTAAAACCACAGACAGCAACACCGCCACATGAATACTTTTTTTACGAGTAGAAGACAAAATAAAAAAACAGAATCAGTTGATAATCTTATTTATGCGGAAATATTACAAAATTCAGTTGAAAACGCACAAACTTATAAATATGTCTAGAATTAAAGGACCTCGTGATACGCTCAATACAAAGAATATAGGCATAGATAATGAAAAATATAGTAAAGCCTACTTAAAAAAAATTCTACGGTTACTGCTAAAGATACTTAATTTTCTGTTATCGTTTTATATGTGCAAGTGTGTGTTTAGGCATAAGAATATGAATGTATATATAGATACATACGCTGGTATGCAGAAGTGTCTTTCTCTTTACACACACACACACATATATATATATAAATATATATTTATGTATATATTTATATATCTGATACAAATATATTTATGCATATATATAGATACACACACACACACACACATATATATATATATATATATATATATATATATATATATATATAGCTACTGGCCACTCGTATTCGAGGATACCCGTCTACTAGGGCAGCTAGTCAATCCCTTCTGCAGACGCTCGCTCAGGCGCATTTGTGTTTATCCGACACCCATAGAGCCCAATTGTGATTGATATTGCAACTATGCTGAGCAGACCTTAGTTACAGTTTCTTGGAAAGACCATGTTATCTAGCGTGATCAACAATTTGGACAAGGCCAGCACGTTCAAGCCCTAGGTCACGATGACCTGTGACTTTGTGCTAGCACAGCTATCGACGGCTCCCAAGGGTTTCGTCTATGGGCACGTGGCCGAGTGTTTAGAACGTTTGCATTCTGACCATGAGAACCGCGATCGAATTTCACCATGGTCTATTTGTCAGAAAGGAGACTTCCGGATGTTATCGGAATTAAATTATTTGGTTCGTAAATGTTTTGAACGTATTGATGAGCTTACTGGAGATGAGATTATTTTCAATGTTTCTTTATATGAGCCTTCTCAGTTAGTCACGTATTTTGGCTTACGGCCTGGACTTTTGTATTCCTTTCTCGATGCCCGACCGTGAGAAAATGTTTTTCAGAGTTTGAGTTTCTATTTGCACAGGTTTATAGACTTGAACCTCATTGTGTCGAGTCTCTTAGTGACCTTAAAGTTAAACATAATAGTTATGCCCTTTCTTTTGCTGGTTCTTTTGTTTCCTTATCTGAGTCCAGATGCGGAGAGCGGCAGCATTGTTCTTAAAAGTTTAAAAAATAACTGTAATTTGGTTATTACTAGACCTAATAAAGGTGCTGGAGTTGTTTTACTGGACTATTCTCATTATGTCTCAAAGATGCGTGTCATTCTTGATGACACATCAAAATTTCTGAGATTGGGTCCAGTGGAGAACCATGATTGTACTGCTTCAATTGAAGCTAAGTTTCAAAGATAATTGTTTAAGTGGATCAAGCGTGAATTACTATCTCCAGTCATCTCTGAATTGATTAAACCTACTGGGTCTATTCGTCCTCGTCTTTATGGGTTACCTAAAGTCTATGAGGATGGGGTCCCATTACGACCCATCTTGTCTATGATTGGCTCTTCCCAGCATTTGATCGCAAGTTGGCTCTCTTCAGTGCTACAACCAGTAATGTTGCACTTTAGTACATTTTGTATTAAGGATTCCTTGTCCTTTGCGGAAACTGTTCTGCTGGTGGGTTCATGTGTTCTTTTGACATTTGCTCCTTGTTTACTTGTGTCACCTTTGAGACAATTGAGATTTGTTGTGATATGTTATATCGTAGCTCTTTGTCTCCCCTAGATTTTCCTGAGAGTGTGTTTGTTGATTTTATGAAATTCGACACCTCGTCTGTTGAATTTAGCTTTGATAACATTATTTATCGGCAGATTGATGGTGTAGCGATGGGTTCTCCTTTGGGTCCTACTCTAGCTAATATTTTTGTCGGTTTATTCATGAGGCGTATTTATTTTCTCGTATTGATCGTCCTCTTACGTATGATCGTTATGTGGATGATACTTTTTGTCTCCTTAATAATGAGGCTGAAGCCAACTTATTTCTCTGTTCATTAAATTCTGTTCACTTTTACTGTGGAAAAGGAATCTAATTGCTCGCTTTCCTTTTTGATGTCCTTGTCCATAGGACTTCTGACAAGTTTTAACTTCTGTTTTTAGGAAAGCTACTTTTTACTATACCCGTTGGAACTCTTTTTGTCCCCGAAAACGTAAGATTAATCTTATTAAGATCCTTACCCATAGAACTCTTATGATTTATTCTGAAGGCTTTCTTCGCGGAGAGATTGATTTTATTAAGATGACATTTTTCACAAATGGATATCCTTTAGATGTTTTGGATGGTGTTATTCTTGATGTTATCAATAATTTTCATAAGGATAAGCCGCACGCAGTTAAGAAATGTCCTGTTTATTTGCGTCTTTCCTTAATTGGTCCAGGGTGTGAGTTTTTGGCTAGGCGAATTTCACTTGCAGTGAGTAGTTGTTATATTTCTGCTGATGTTCGAGTAATATTTGTTACTCGGTCTATTCTTTCTTCCATTCGCAAGGATGTCCTTACCTTCCATCATGTTAATTCAGTGATCGATAAATATGAATGTAGTCGTGGACTCGACTACATAGGGAGGACTTCTCAGTGTGTGGATTTTCGAATAAAACAGTATTTACCTCCCGGATTTTAGAATCCGGGCTCTAGCAGTAGTCAACTGGTCAATACATCCTCGTCATCTATCGCTCAGCATATTATTAATAGCAGGAGTTGTGTTACAGACTTTAGTGTAGGCCGTTTCTCTATTGTGTCTCGGTTACACTCATTATACCATCTCAAGATTCTAGAGTCCCTATATATCAGATCCCGCAAGACTTATCTATGTAAACAGAGGGGTTGCTTGCTGGGTCTGAATATTATTGGTCTCAGTTTTCCTTGAATATTTTTCTTCCCCACATTAGTCATCCGATACATTATATATATATATATATATATATATATATATATATATATATATATATATATATATATATACAAACATATATATGTATCTGATACATATATATGATGATATATATATATATATATATATACACATATATATATCTGATACAGATAAACATATATATACACACAGACATATGTGATATATATATATAATACAGATATATATATATATATATATATATATATATATATATATATATATGTATGTATATCTGATTCAGATATATATATATATGCATATATATATAAATATACGTAACCATTTTTGAATTCAATTATTTAAAAAGTCGCTTTTGCTTTATAAATCAGTATAAATATATACACATTTTCGTCTTAACAAGAAATGTAAACAACTGATTAATGTGAGCACATGAAATACAAAGTAAAATCGAACGTGCACTCATTCACTTTACTGCATCAGACAGTTGCATTGTCTCAAAGTATCGAATATATTTTTTAATGTTGCAAACATTTACTTTAAATTTGGGCCTTTCTTTGCTTTGTTTTGTCTAAGTGAACAATTGAAGATTTTTGGAAGATTTATCGCATAACTTTATAGGCCAAAATGAAATGACATGTTAATTTTTCCTTCTGGAGTATAAGTCTTATAAATACAAACGCTTTTACCATTCTAGCTTGTAGGTGGTGTAAAAATAAATTGCCAAAAGTAATTATGCGGGTAATCTGACTTATCTTCATGCAGACGGGAAACAGATTATTCTGTAAAGATCTTTACCTCGGGGAAATTATTAACAATCGAGAACAATGGCATATTCTCGATGATGTAGAAACATCACCTTTCATTGCCGTCAGTGCCTTTTCTTTTGATACAGAGGACGCCTCTTTTAAACGCATTTCGATTTTTATAATCAGAAGAGCAAGTTATAGGCCAAAATTTAAAGTTTTGGAAAGTTTTACATTGCTTTAGAGCCGACTTGCACAATTAAGGGGCATATTGATATCAGAAACTTATCCACAGGCGGCAAGAGTATAGTTTAGAATAAATTACTGAGGGAAAAACACACCAATGCACTAATGGATTCCAAAGTAAGTGTCTAAATCAAAACCACTGTTCATTTTTTTGATAATGGTTAAGCAGATGCCGACCGTTTAAAAAGGTTTAGATTTTGTTTTTGATACTTTGACACATGCTTCCTCAGGTGTTATATATTGTTTTTTTTTTTTAGATATTCGAACATTTAATATTTTTGAAAGATTTATAAATCAAAATTATTAACTTTTTACATAAGGGAGGGATGCTAATGGTAAAGTTTAACAGAATTACCTACTCAGTGTTCGTTTGATAAAAAAATTACATACCTTAAGGTGCTTTAGATTGTAAAAAGCTTAAAAATATATGTATGTTGTATATATTCTATTTTTGACCTTATTTGACAAAGCCAATTATAGAGATGTGTTGACACATTTAAAAATACAAAGACCTAAAATGGCACAAAAGTTTCGTCTTCTTTATACTAAGACTACTAAATATCCATGTGAAGCAATTGATTTATCTTTGATTTAAATAAGAAATGTGTCATGTTTTTCAGCTACAAGATTATAGTATTCAGGATACATATAAGTAGCAGATATATTTTTAAAAGTATTTTCTAAATGTTCGTTAGCCTAAGAATAAGGTTACTTGCATTTATTTATGTTTTACTTTTATTTAGGTCAGCACACGTATGTAGATGCTTCCACATAGGTTGATCATTTCCATCACAAGTTGATTATATTTTCATATTTCTCCCTGATTCTCTGCCCATCACACTTTGTCTCCATATAACTGTAATGTATATGCATATATCTGTGTTGTGGGTGTGTATTACTTATATGTACACACACACACACACACACACACACACACACACACACACACACACACACACACACACACACACACACACACACACTTTGACAGCGTTTGAAAATAACACATTGGGAAAATGCATGACCCTATTACTCTAGCTTAAGCAATAAAATAAAAAAAAAATTGGAGAAAAAAGAAAGAGAAGATAAACTTATGAACAAATCAAATTGCCACCAAATTGTATCTTTGCTTACATGTGTGCATGGTTGTGAATTAAAAATTTATAAATTCTTCTTTATTTTACTTACAGTGAGAGAGCTTTAGTATCTTATCGATAATTATTTAACTGTTTTTATCTATTGACAGCAGTCTACCCATGCCTGTCTATTGATATCAGTCTACTCATTATTTCAATCTATTTATGTCTATCTATATAATTTTATTCATATATAAATTAATATTGGCTTATTCATATCTATTTACTAGTACCAATAACCGGGCAGCATAGAGAGTGCCACAAGGTGAATATTGAGTTTATTAATTATGACAATAAAGGAAATTTAGGTTAAATGAAAAAGAAATAACCACAGTAAGTGAATTAAATTATAAAGGACACAAGTGAAATGAGAGAAAAAAGTTAATGGCTAATTTTTCGATGAAAAATCTGTTGATATTTAAAACTCTCAAAAATCAAATAATTGTGAGATTTTTTGAAATTTCGCAATGTATTCAGAAATAAATTTTAATAAAATAAAAAAAAATGATAAATATAAATTTTAAATCTGTTACTAAATTAAAATATACATGTAAACGTACAAAAAATAGGTATTTAAAAAAAAATGGCGAGACCTAAAGTTTAAAATTCATTAAAAAAATTAAACATCTTTCTTGTAGCTTTAATTCCAAGTTAATAGATTAAATATAATATTCCCAATAAGCAAAATGTATTAAACCGAATTTAAACTGATGGAATTCTTTTTTTCCTCTTCATTAGTAAAATGTATAAATTGGTCCATATTGATAGATCTGACAACACATAATTCTCCTTATTAGAAAAATCTTTCAAAAGTAAAATATACTTTTCGGAAACGCTATGTGAAAATAATTAGCCGAGTTAGTTTAATTAACCTTAATTGAAGCAAATATTGCATACTTTTACTTTAAAATATCACAGAAAAGCATCTTTTTTAAAGACAGCTGGGGTGTTTTCTATGATTGTTAAGTGATTTATTGACAATCCGATTCTTGAGAAATTTAAGTAAGAGGGACATGATGGAAAAATACATTTACAAATGTATACAACACACACACACACACACACACACACACACACACACACACACACACACACACACACACACATATATGTGTGTGTGTTTGTCATCTACCCATCATGAAAATATAAAATATTTTAAGCATTCTCAAATTTTATTGAATATTAGGTACTTTGGCTTACTTACGAAGACGCTTGTTGAGGAAATATTAGAAATAATACTTTAAATTTACTTTTGGTACCACTTTTATTTTATGATAATGCCGTGTATTGACGCCCATATTAAAAAAATCGACACGTTTATACACATATAAAAATGCCAGAGCTCATTTAATTCTTGCGAGATTTTTCATTTATGAGTAAATATAGTTTGAATTTAATAACAATATCACTTTGCCGCTACAAATTAATACGGAAGTTTAAAATATTTAAAAGTTTATAAATTATTTTAATTAAAATGTAAAAATTTCTTGTACAAATTCATTATTCATCGAATTTTTTTCTTAAGACAATAGTGTCCATAGTATAATTTGTTCATAAAAGCAATTAAGTTTTTCTAATTAAAAATATCTTAGGTGTTATTTTTGGAAATATTTCCTTTTAGAAAATCTTATTAAATATATTTTTTTTCTTTTTTACATCTGTTATCCCCCACTGATTTAATTTTATGAAATTTTGAAAAAATTCTTTTCGTATCGCATAATTTTTATATCTGTAATAAGGACAAGTCTTCAGAGGATTTAAATCTTCAAAATTTTTTGTCAAACAGGGCGCACCGTTACAAAAAATCTGCCCTGAATCGTAAAATAAAAATGCAATAAAACTAAGAAATTTTTAATTAGAAAAGTTTTTTTTATTGCTTTTATGAATATTGATTTATTTAAATAGTTGCATCCTTTAAAGCATTTCGATTATTTTTTATATTCAGGAATGTTTCAGAAAACGCCAAAATATTATTTTTCTCTTTGTGGAAAATAAACTAAAACTCTAAAAATTATTTTAAATTGATATCTCAGAAAGTCTCCAGATTGGATTAACTGTTTTAAAATTGGCTTTAAGAGAAGAAAATTCCTAATCAAATTAGATCGTGTTATCGAGAAGAAAATATCATTGAACTTTACATATTTGCAGGAAGTTGCAAACAAATAAAAAAAAGAAACGTGTGTATCCAGCTTCTATTAATAAATTTTAATATATTTTATTCAAAATATACGCTAAAAAGAATATAATTCTCACGTTTCTTTCTCTATTCGTGGTTTCTTTTCATTATATAGATGTTGTCAGTTTCGTCTCTCGTAAAGTAAGAAAGCATATGAAAATCTTAACGTTGTGAATAGACTTTACTTACACTATAGCCAAAGTAATGCTCCCCTATTGACTTATTTCAATAGCAGATTCTGAAAACATCGTGTGCAATAATCTAATTTCATTGATCGAGATTTTTTAACGTTGAGTTCTTGCTATGCATTGAGTTCCGATAAACATAAACCCGCCATAGATTATTTTCTTGTCGCAAGTTAGATTTCCTTTCGTAATTAAAATCGAAAAGACCGATATGAAAGGGGTACTCGTTGAAGGCATTTGCAGAATACCAGTGAGATATTCAAATTGGAATATGGGCGTATTTCCACGTGTCAAGAAAAGAAATTTCTGATTTTATAAAAACTCTCTTTATATTTTATGTATAACGTTTATACAAAACCACATGAGTACATCTAAAAAAATATTTAAAAGAGAGTTTTAGTCATTCTGATATTTTAGTTTGTTATTTTGAACAAAATTTTATGATTTATGTGTTTACTTTTATTATTAAGGGATATTTTTTTGTCTTCGCTTCAATTTATTTCTTACAGATAATAAATGCATTTGAACAAACAAATAAAGAGGTATTATTATATGTTGAACGCATTTGACCCCTCAGCATATACGAATAAATAAAATGAATGTTTCTTGAAATCTTAAGCGTATTTAGCAGCAATCTTTTTTTTTTTTTTTACTGAAACAGCAAAAGAATCAGTCCAACATGCAAATTACAAATTGGAGATACTAAAAACAAGCAAGTACAAGAATTTAAATATTTATGAAGTGCTTTAACAGAGGACGAAAAGTGCGACACCGAAATCGGAAGGCTTAGTGGGATAGCGAAAGATGTTTTTCAAAAGTTAAGCAAAGTATTATGAAACAGGAAAATTTTGTTAGAAACAAACAGCTGATTACTCAACTCTTATATGTAACAGTTCAGTACTCTTTTCGTTGTCCAGCATTCACTAACATATAAGAAGAAAATCTCTTCATAGGTGAAGAAAAGACTTGAGGCAACAAAAATGTCGTTCTACAGAAAGTTACTGAGAATACCATGGATTGTACATGTGAGCAACGACGAAGTTTTAAAGAAAATCGGAATAAAAAAGGACACTCGTACTTAACATAAAAAAGAATGAGTTGAAATTTTTAGGACACATCATGAGGAATGAGTGCTTAGAAACTTCAATACTCATAAGGAAATATTGAAGGGAAGAGGCACATAAACTATCTAACGAATCTGTGTAAATGAATGGCAGAACACGATTTAGCAGAGATAGCAAAAGACAAAATTTCTTAGAGTTACAAAGGACAAGAAATTGTGGAGAGCTATGACCGCTAGTGTCCTGAAGGGATAAGGCACATAGTAGAATATGTTTTAGTCTGACCTCAATATAAAAAAAAGAAAAAAAAAGAAGTTAAATTCCAGCGCGGTTTTCTTTTTGAAATAAGAGTGTAGAACAAAAGTATATGTAAAATGTTTGAAAACATCAACCGAAATATATTAAAGCTTACCATAGTTTAAACATAAGTTTTGGGAAATTTAAAATTGTCACCTGAGTGTGTTTAGTTGATTCCGATATGTATATGAAAATGGGCAAAGATTCTCTGAATATCGTTGCTTTATGACATTCAAGTTATCGCGACTAAATATTGCGTATACACTTTTCTTAGATAAAACTTAATGAAGAACGATACAATTGATTGGAATTACATTTTTAGTAACTATAGTAAGTTTCAGGAAAGAGACATTAATAGTAACTGTAAATTAAGCTAATTCATTTTTTTTTTTATTAATAACCATAATATGTTTCCAGTCAACTACAAAAATTATCAATTTTTCGGAAATTTGAATTTATATAGTCATACTATCTCTCTCTCTCCCAGACTCACACACGCGCACACTTTCAATCAATAGTTACATTTTTATTACTATATCAACGAAATCAATGTTAGCTTTTAAAGATTCTAGATTTGTATATATTTGTTGTGACCGTCCGTTTTAGTATCTTTTAAATGTCTTAGCTAAAGTGGAATTTAGCCTGAGAATTAACATATCCCTAAAGGCATCTAAAATAATTTGGCAATTTTCTATATTTTTATGTGAATTGTATAATGAATATTTTCATCTTTGTCATCTTGAGAAAACGTATGAAAAATGAATTTAATTTTTCTGTTTGGTATTGCGTCAACCAAACCGACTATAAAGATAGATCTAAAAATGAAATTAAAACAATTTATCAAATATAATGCTGACGTAGAAGAAAGAAAATGTTCAGTAGAGCACGATAGAACCTTTTTAATTCTGACTTAATTAGCCTGTCCGCAATACGTGGGCGAATATTTTTTGTTTGTTTGTATTGATCTAGTTGATTTCAAAGATATTTTAAATTCTGAGTGTAACGATAATTCGCATTCGCTTATTTTGTTAAGCGTTCTGAGTTTATCTAATATAATAGCATACGAAATTGTATTGCATCTATGAAAGTGTATCCAGTCAAAATAATTGGTGTTCAAGAATAAAAATTCTTAATAATAAATCTAAGAAATATCGGAAATTATGATAAGAACTTTCTTTCAAATAATAGTCTTCTAGATGAATAATACAACGACCGAAAAGTTATAACAACCAAAATTAGCACGAAACCGAATGAAAATGTCTATGATAATATTTAAGTTATTTAATAGATTTTATTTACATTTTATCTGTAGCGTTTGGAGTTATGACTTGTTGCTGTTTAGAATGAAGATTTTCAATCTAAATGATTTGAAGATTTTCAATCTAAATGATTTCAACATTTTCAAAAGAAACGACTTTCAATACAGGGAGGGATTTTTGTATATATTTATATAAAGAACGAAATAGCTTACAAAAGAAGAGAAATATAAAATGATGTTAATGGGTGTACAGATAGATGGAAAAAAGGGAATCAAATATTTATGTACTTAACAAGATTGTGCGCCCGTGTATCTATGTGTGATGTCCACGTGGTTTATTCGAAATGAAGTAGTCGGTTTGCTGAAGGAAAGAAAACTCACCCGGGGTAGACAAAACCCAATGTTGTCGCTATTACATCTCGCAGTAAAATGAGAGGTCGGGGATTAATGCCATTGGCTTTTACAGACCTGAATAATACGTCTTCCTAGCGGGCGTCCCGGTAAACAATGTAGGGTTATCCTATATATATATATATATATATATATATATATATATATATATATATATATATATATATTTAAAAATTATGATTCCTTCGCTAAATAAGAGTTCTCATGTTTCAAAACAAGAACGAAAACTTCAATACAATTATTAGAATTAAATTGAATTAAATACCAAGATCTGTTCCATCTTCAAGCGAAATTTTTTGAATACTATTTATTCGTACATTAGTACAAAATGTGGCACGGGGCCAAAAAGGGGGGTTGGGGGAAAGGACGGTCTTCTCTCTTAATTCAAAACTTAGCTAGTCACAAACACTGATTTAAACATACCAACAATAGTCCTATCACCAAAACAACACATTCTCTCCCAACTTTCTTACTACATCCACCATAATATCTCAATGTCTCTATGAAATCCTAACTAGTCCCCATATATACATTTCGAAGTCTATGGGGGGGAGATATAAAAACACACACGCGAAACGAAAAGGCATCCCGCACCTACCAGAGAAATGACATCACTGACCACCTAAAGAGGGAGAGGGTGTGGAATTAAACTAAAGAAAATAGGGACAGAAATAAAAGGGGCCAATGTGCATACATACCCTAAGTTAACCGGAAAAAAGAAAAAACTAATGATTCAAACTAAGCCTAAACTAGCGTAATATCGGGACGGGTTGCCTCTGTTCAACACAGGAAGGACAAAATCTTGTACGTAACCGGCATCAAAGTGCCACTCCAGGTCAACCCCTTTCACTCTACACAAGTCGCGTCAGATGTATCCACCTTTTGCCGAATTCTGATGAAGGGAGTCGCCTCCTTTCCGTCCTAATGTTGACTTTAAGCTGATGCTTCCAGTAGGCGCCTCCTCATCCTATTCGCGACACAAACGATCTAGGAACCCGATGCGAAGCATATCAAGACGAATCTCAATACTAGGCATACCTAAATCGCCTTCAGATGGATTAAGGCAACTGATCACCCGAGATACCCTAGCGGCTTTGCCTCTCCATAAGAAAAAGAACAAGAACCTTGCTAATGAAATTAGCGTGGAAGACGGGAGTGGAAGTACCGAGAGTCGGTAAAGGAGAATCGGGTAGATATGCGAACCACATACCTCCGCCCCCACCCCTGCTTCAAGGAAAGATTCCTCCGAGACCACAAATTAATTGCGATCTCGCCCTTCCCTTGTACCTCCGACCAATTTATTCCCAACTGGAGATCAGGACCGAACCAGACGCCGAGTATCTTGACCGACCCATCCGTCCAGTGAAAAGGTCCGGGAAGAATGGCCTTGGACTGATCCAAATTGATCATCGCGGCTTCACTGTCGACTTTCTCTATGATCAAGCGGACCATATGAAGGTTGTCCGGAATAGTCCTGCCCTTCACAGCACAAGTCTGTTCTGAGCCAATAAGACTAGACAGGACAAGCTGCAAACGGTTAGCTAAGATCTTTGCAAAAATCTTTAAAACTCTGTATTTAATATAGTTAAAGGGCGAAAGTTACTCTCATCCCCACCGTTTTTTGTCCTTACTCAGCAACTTGATCACACCTCTGGTGAAGCGTTGAGATATAGACCCCTGCTTCATCCAGTTGTTGAAAATCAGTTCCAGCAAGGGAACAAAAACAGGCGACTGCCTCAAGTAGACTTCGTAAAGAAGACCATCTAATCCCGGGGATTTACCCAGGCCGACCTGTTTCAACGCTTCCCAGATTTCCGACTCTGTGATGCGACCCTCGCACCCAGCCGCTTCGGCTGCCTTAAGGCAGGGAAAGTCGGCTAAATAGGCGACGAACTAAGCAGGACTCAGACCGGGCTCCCTGGTAAAAAGATCCCGAAAGTAATCCCGAAAAGCCTCACATATACCCGAGTTTGTAGTCACGGTCCGCTTGTCCGGCAATGTGACGCACGCGATATACCGCCGTGATGCATTCCTACTTTCCTCTGCACGCAATTCTGCGGCCATATTCGTCGCTTCAGAGGACATTCTTTTTAACCTAGCACTAACTACCAGAGCTTGATCCTTCTTGATAAGCAAGGAGGCCAACTCTGCCTTAGCTAAGGCTACTTCCCCACTATCAAGGGATTTAACTGCCCGATCGACTTTCTGCTCTAAAGCCGTTTGCGCCGCGAATCTATCTAGATTGAGTCGACGGCTAAAATTGGCAGCAAACGTTCGAATTTTAGATTTCAATTTGTCTCACCAGGCATTTCCCAACATAGCCATCGTCAGTTCCCTTTGTAACATTAGTAGCAGCTGGTCCCGGAATTCCTGCTCGCCAAATAACGAGCAGTTGAATTTCAAGTAACCAGCCATCCTAACCGTAGGCATATTTCTTTACACGGACCCGGACACGCCTATGATCCGAATAAACTATATAATAGAAGCTTGGACACCCTAAGAGCCCTACATCGACTCTCCTAACTAAAACTCGGTCGAGGTAGCTAGCACGCATGCCTACAGCCGAGCTGCCACTATTTGTCCAAGTCCAAACTACCTCCCGGGGGTGCTCATTCGACAAAGTCGCGAAAAGGTTTCACGCTCCAGTTGTTAGTACCCGAATTTGAATTTAACCCTATACGATCTATGTCGGGGTCAAGGATGGCATTCCAATCCCCCGCTAAAACTACACAACGTGATGTCGTCATAAACGGCCCGATCTACCGAAACAAAGCAGACCGCTCAGTCTGGATATTGGGCGCATAAATCCCAATGAGACGCAGAGCCTTATCCTTTATGGTAACATCTAGCACGCAAAGTCTGCCCGCCGGATCTGAGAAGAAAAGAGCATACACAGCCTTCAAAAACTTGCTCACCAGCCAAGAGACACCCCTCGAGCGTCCATCAAAACATACTGAATAAAGAGAAACCCCCTTAGACAGAATGCCTTCATAATCGCGAGAAGAAAAACAGGTCTCTTGCACACAACATATATTCACCCCTAAGCGCTGAATGTCGCGAGAGAGCCTCACCCTTCAAGATTCCGACCTCAGGCCTCGGGCATTCACACTTGCCAACCAGAGAGAGATTATCAAACCAATTAGGGTTGTCCACCAGAATAGAACATGGCCGGGGTGAGGACACCGACAGCCCGTCCCATTGAACCAGACGCCATCTAATTTTTGACGGTATCATCATGAGACAAGCTGTCGATGTCCGCAGGATAGGTTAACTTAAGCGCTTTATACAGGGATGGGTGAACAAAAACGGGGTCCCTCCCTTTACAAAATTTTTTTGTTTCCGCCATCTCTGGGTCAAGTAGATAGACCGCTGGGGGCTTCCTCTATCATGCCCCAAATCTCCCACGTGCCCGGGCCAGCACCCTCTTAGCATTTCGGAAGTTTTCATGCACTTCAATGTCTATTCAATTTATGTGGCGGAAATTCCACAACACTTTCAGTGGTTCTGGGTTCCTTGTCTGCCCGAAAACCCTTTCTGCTTATTTCCGGGATACGCGGCAGACGTCTTCCCCTGGGAGATATGGCTGCTTGATTTTCTTTTTCCTATTCACAAATGAGACTTCCGCTTCTGGACTTAAGTTCCTCTTTTTCTGAGGAGATTGAGAAGGAGTCTGAGTATGTGTTTTTTGGAGTGTTTTTTGAAGTATAAGTGGGTGTAATGCCGGAAGTGTTCTTAAAAGAAGAGGGTAAATTTAAAGAAGTGTCAGTTTGAGATTTATGTTTGGCAGGTGAGCTTGTCAGTGATTTTGGGTGGAGGTGGTTTGGCAAATGATTTTGAAGAAGGGGAAGACGGGACAGAGAATGAAGGGGCGCGTTGCCACCAGCGACGTTTGGTTTTTCGCCCGCTTAGCGTCCAATTTTTTCTTCAGTTTCTTCAAATCCAAAATTTTGTCCCAACTTGGCTCGTTTATTTTCTGGATGTTGGTTGCTGCGTTTTCATACGACGCCGGGACGTCACCCTCAGAACTGGTAAAGGGAATGGGACTGTAGTTTTTTTTTCTCCCTGGGTTCATGCTGGGAGAGAGGCCCCGCTGTTCGGTTCTTCCCTCTTTCCAGGCAATCTTTGACTGTGGGCAGCAGTACGTCCCACATGAAAAACTCGGAACTTTTTATTACTCTTTGGGGGCTTATCCCCAGGGACAAAAGTGATTTGATCACTGTGTCTTTCGTGGAGCGACAAATTTTGCGCGTACGCTTTTCCACCACGAAGACCGACACCATTCTCTTTTCGAATACCTTAAGCTCTTGGGCGTCTTCAAGGAGCCCATCTTTTTTTACAAGATAAGCGTAGCCCTTTTCCAAGAACTCCGTGATATTCACAATACAACTTGGCGGGGCTTTCCAGCAGGAGTTGGGATAGGGAAAAATAATAGAAAATAAAACGCAAAAGCACAAAAATTTGATTCTTCTATAAATAGAAGATTTTAAACAGATTAAAAGTGAAAAAACAAAGAGCCTGGATACACCAGTAAATAAAACAATAAACTATTTATAAATACTAATACAAAAAGCAATAAACTTTAAAATAAAGGCTGGTAAATAAAAAACTGGGAAAACTAAAAGTTAACCCAAATTAGAAATAAATAAAAACAAACTAGCTCAAAATCAGCAAATAAAATAAAGAATATAAAATAAATAGTCTAGTAAGACTTCACAAATTCAAAATTCTTGAAATTTACGCGTTTTTATAAGCATATTCACTATTAAAATTAAAATTACTGTGGTAACGGCTAGAGCAATTATTTAAATAAGGGGCGTAAAGGTTAATAATGTGTATCAATATCTCAGTTCCATTCAAAGAGGTCAAGTCAAGGTAGGGTTGGGTTGTCTAAATTTAAAGCGGAAGTTGACATCGTCTAGTCTGGTTAAACCGTTAAATGTCTATGGAGATTTTTTTTTAATTTTATTATCTTTCCTGAAAGGGTTTTGTGTATATAAAACTGTCATAATTAGCTAACATTTGTTTTTTTGACGACTTCATAAAGGTTTTTTTTTTATATATATGATTGGGTTGAGCTTTTAACCCTTTTATTTAGACTATTGAGTTTAAAAGTTATTATTTATTTTAATGGGAAAATTTGATGTTGGCAATAATATCGAATCTTTTTTTATATGATTGGGTAGAGCTTTTAAACTTTTTATTTAGACTATGGACTTTAAAATTTGTATTTATTATTTAATTGTTTGTTTTTTATGCGAATTATTTAATGCGAAAATTTGATGATGTCAGCAAAAAACCGTTAACTCATGTCTATTGTTTAATAAATTTTCATTATTTAGAAACTTGATAATGTGTAGTTTTTCATGTAGGCATAAAGGGCATGGGTCATCCCAAGTTTTACAAGTTCTAGTTTTATTTATAATTTTCCATTTAACTATTGGTGTTTTTATTCATTTCCTTCAAATGCCAAAAATATTTAGATAAAGATGTCTGATTTCTATTATTAATATTGTTGAAGGTGCTTTTAAAACCTGGTTTTAAATTCATTCTTCGTAGACCCAAGGTATATCATATTAGTATTAGGACTCTCAATGGATGAGATAGTACATTGGTATACCACAGATTTTACGCGGCATATATTTTCCAATTGGCAGTCTTCAGGGTTTCTACAATCACATAATTTTTCATTATTTTTGTCTGATTTAAGTTTAGGGTTTTTATTAATACTATTTTGGCATGGGGGACTTTCCAGGATTTTATTGTGTTTTATTATTATTATACTTTCTAGATTTTCAGTGCAACTGTAACTTAATTTCGGGGTGTTTTTTTTTCTACTATTTGTAGGAAAGAGTTTTTCAATTAAAGCTAGGAATTTATGTCCTAGCTTAATACTAACCATTTGGTTGAATGGAGGGGTATACCAAATGATTTTTCTTTTCCTGTTTTTCTTCTGGTTAGTATAATTGTTTCTATAATTGATGCTAGCATTTTTATATCCGCTATTTTTAAGAACTGTGTTATAAAAATTACTGTGTTGTTGGAATATACCTTTATTAGCGGAGTTCATGCTGATTCTTTTCTGTATTGATGAGGGTATATGCTTAATTATGGATGGAGAGTGGTTTGACTTCGGGTGTATATACAAGGGTTTAGCCTTATGTTTTCTATAAGGTAGGTATATGTTGTTCATTAAATCTAGAGTTACGTCGAGGAAGTTTACCCTTTTTAACTTTGTACAGATTAGTTTTTAAATTGAGTTTTCTAAATTCACTATATATAATCTAATTTTCACTATTTTAAAATTAGTAGAACTCCTCACTGCCATGAGCCCATCATCTCTGTGCAGCCCGATGTCCTTAATGTCTAATTCCCGGTGCGCAGTTAGGTTGTACAGTATAAAAAGACCGACAAGGTCAGAAGACTCTGCAGAGTCTAAAGATTCCATAGTGATGTCAAAATGGCCAACAGTTTTTTTAATCCATTGGTCTCCATTCTGAATGAGGACAGATTTTTTTTGCACTGAGAATTATATTCATTTCTTTGTCAGGTCTGAATACACAGCAGCAAATTCCAGGGCAGTCGTGGACAGATTCCTCGATATTGACTGGTAGTAATCCACAATATCGAACTGTATTAGGGTGCAATCAGGTTTATTATTAATACTGGTAAACCAATTGATGATATATTTGGTATTAATCCAGAGTTTTAATCCAAGGTGGTTTTTAATTTGTCTAGTAATTCTTGCTCGGACTCTTTTTATATATATATATATATATATATATATATATATATATATATAATTAGTAATAGTAATTCTTTCTAGGATTCTTTTTGCTTATATATATATATATATATATATATATATATATATATAGTACAAGCATATAAAAGTTACTTTATGAGTATATAGATACGTATATTAATTTAAATATATATATATATATATATATATATATATATATATATATATATAAATCCGTAAACTTGTGTAGGAAAATCATGGATATATATACACGCGTGAGCGCGTGCGTACACACACACACACACATACAGCACAAGACGAACGTTTCCTCTTATCTGATAAAAACAATAAAAATATGAAGATTCTTAAAAAATATTTAGAAAATGCCATAAGAAAAGAATTATTGTTTTTTTTTAAGTTTTAAGTCTAATTCTTTTGTATTTTTCAATGATTATAATTTTTTGCAGAGGCATATTTCTGTTTTAGATTTGAGAAGATAAGCCTGTTTTTTATTATTGAGCAGTAAATATCATTGTTTAGTAGTTACCCAATAGAAGAGTTCCAGGTTAGATTCAGCGATAAACGCATTACTATATGCCTAGAAAATATTAAAGTTTAGTTTTATTGGTTTCCCTTTCATATATGGTAAGTAGTAAACAAGACGTAAGTATGGAATTGCATACCTCTTTGCCTTTATTCATTTTTATTTAATACTGAAGCCTAAATGATTAAAGAGAAATACTTTTGAGAAATAATTAATTGTAATGGAAGTATTGTGATAATTTTTCTGACAACCTTAGAGGATAAAATCGATTTAAGCATTTTGTAGTCTTTCTTATAAGACTCTAGTCATTGTTCTTCTTTTCTATCCAACTGTCTTATGATCTTATTGTCTACATGACGATGTAATTTTGATTTCGAAAACAATGACACGGCAATGTTACCATCTTTTCAACTTGAACGGCATGACATTTGATTGCCTTATCACCTCTACGCAAGTGAAAGTCATATCACATTACAAATGGAATAACCTATTTATCGATACACTATTGTAAAGAAGGAATAATTGATAACTGATTGAACAGAATGCAGACATTCATTTTAGATAAATGTGTGGATACCACTCTGTTCACCACGGGAAAGAACGGTATCTCATTGTACGCAGCAGCAAATAATAATAATAATAATAATAATAATAATAATAATACGTTATACAGAAGTAACAATTAAATCTCACTATCACCCCTAAGTGTGAAAGTATACTTAGATCAAAGTATACAAAAATCCACAAATCGATAGGTTTAGGTGTGTATTTCAGTGATTAATACTAAAATGTAATTTCTTTTTTATGCTTTGCCTTTCATTTTTTTAGAAATGTATTCTCTCTTTTTTTCTTTGAGCTAAAAGAGTGTTTTCTCGTTAATTTTTCTTTTAGTGTCTTTGGCTGTTTAATGATAGGTACAAACACTAGGGGGCATTCAAGAGGAGATAATCGTATACATAAAGAGAGACTTAGAAGTAAGGAATTCTAACATTATTTATCATTGTACAAGCGCACTCTCCATATGTCGCTGCAGTGAACGAGAAAGGACAGCAATAAAAATGTTGGATATAACGAGCATAGATGTAACAGAAATACGGAACAAAAACGATCACATTCACAATTAGAAAACTTTGCTAGAAGCCACTGAGGTTGTGGAAAGTTATGAGATGAAAATTTGGCCTCCTAAAAATATTCAAACTCTTCTCAAAGAAAAAAAGGAAGCAGATAAAGTGCCAATTCAAATTTTTTTGGAAAACACTTCAACAATTACTGGAATATAGAATTCCAGAAATTGTTGAGGTGTTTTACAAAGATTTTTTTTTTAAGCCTCTTCTTAATAACAGTTTTCGTGCGACACGAAATAGACTCGACCTAAGTAAAATTCTTAATAATTCCACTTAGTACTTCGACTTGAACTGTTACTTGAATTTATTCTCTTCTTATGAAGACAGTTTTCATATGACTGGAAATAGACTAGAAACATAGAAATTTCTTAATGACTCCTCTTATTATTTCGACTCAGTCAGTCTAATGAGCAGCTGTAGTAACTACGGCTGTTCATTAGACTATTTGATACGTTGTCCTTTATTTATACTTTGTACCTCGTATTAAACACATAAATATTTAAAAATTTAACAGAAAAATAATCGACTCTACTTTAAATTGTGTTACTTAAAGAGTATTAGATAAATTAATAACTATACATGTTTAAAATTTGAAACTTTGCAGAGTAATAATTTAATAATTTAATAATTTAATACGTGTTCCAAATACTGTGTAAATTTGATCTTTTTTCATAAATTATAAGTTATTTTTTGGATGATATACACTCAAAAGGAATATCGTATATTATTTTTCAATAAAATGAAGTTTTTATTTTGTCTGGAACTGATTAATTAATAGATTATGTTCTAATAATGTGTGCGCTATCATGTGAATCTGTCTAATTTATTTGTTTTAACAAATCTTAATTTATATAGATTTTTCATTTTTTTACAAACACTTCAAGTTCTTTTCATATAGTCTATTTATCTCGTTGTTTAGTTATGATGTTTTAATCGATAGTTTCCAGCTGTGTTTTGTTTAAGATTTCATAGAACAATGGACAAATATATCAGATAGAAAAAACACACTTTAATCTTTATTTAATTATAACATACACACATATGATAATCTTTGAACTATGTTATATCTCGTCTCTTCATTCGCTGCTTAAGAATGGATGCAGTAAAGTTAACTTTTAGATTACTTGAATTCAACATAATAGTGATATGAGTGTTAAGACGCTGTTAAATCAACGTTGAAAATACAAAGTGACTTTTGTCTGATACCAGAGCTAAAATGTCATTGATTCTTATTTGTGATACTGGAGATAGCAACAAAAAGTATGCGATAAACTGAATGTTTGAATTTTGCAGAAAATTACAGAATATAAATTTGTTATATACAGCATAAATATTGGTAATTATAAATCGAAAAACCTCAACCGGCATGAAGCATTAACAATTCCAAGTTCAGACAATTTCTCAAGCAAGAAGAATCGGCCACTACATCATGAGAATACTGACGAGACACTTTCGCATCTAGCCAAAGACATTCAATTTTCCCTTTTTTTATGATTTTTCTTTCGAACCGGGATTTCTAACTAAACCATCAAATAGGTTAGAATGATTAGGACAAAATGTGTTACTATGGGCAAACACACTGACGAGTAGGGGGAGAAAAAATACAAAAAAAAATAAAATAAAATTTAAAGATTAAAAAAATAAAGAATTAAAGAAAAAAATAGAAAAAATTAAAATGAGTTTTCGGTAGAGCGAAATTATAATCACCACAGGGCAGCAAGTGTTTGCCCGCTTTCTTCCTCGTGATAACAAGTGAATGTACAGCTTACCTAAAGTCCAAGCATCGACCCGTCGAGCGTCGAGTTGAATGAAAATTTCCGAGCAAAGCATTCAGCCTTGTTGGCAGAGAAGGTCAGGACTTCGAACTGGTTGAACAATGGAGGTATAGAGGGTTTACAATTGTTCAATACGCTCTTGCAGAGACGCCAATAATCTTTGGAGCCAAATTGCGATATGCAATACGCTCCTTCATCCGAGCAGCAAATAGTGACTTAGCATCATTGAGGACACGCTGACATTCGTTACGGGCGGAGGCAAAGAGACGTCTATTGCAGTCAGACATGTCGCTACGGAATAGGTGAAAGAAGTGGTTCCTATGGGCGATGGATATTCTTATGAAATTTATAGCTTGAAGAAATATTCTGTGGATTTATCTCAAAATCAGCCTCTTGTTTGTGTAAATACTTGACAGTCTGTATTATAAAGCGGACGCTACAGAATAATTCACATGTGTCAACAAGTAAATCAATGCAATAATCACTAAACTACACTTGAAAGGTTCGACTTGTCGTCTGCAAAGTTAAAGACTGATTCTTATTGTAACTTTCTGCCTAATTATTATCAAAACAGAGCAACAGAATCTTTTATTTTAAACCTGATTTTTGCATAGAATCAACACTGTTAGACATACAATAAACATGTCCGAACGCCAGAAAGGCTTATGCCCTGTATAGAATGTCTTGTTTTTCAGGAGGAACATGACCCTTATGAATATAAAAACTTATATTAAACTTGCTTTCATATTTTTCCTTATTTGGAACCATGGCGATTTGTAATGGTGTTTGCTCAGTTGTATGAAATTTCATTGCCAAAGAGATAAATGTATTTTGAAAAATAGAGATCTTTTACATGAATGTATAAATTATCTTAAAGGAGTTTGAAAGTATTTCATTAGCGATAATGTAGTCTTTGTTGAGTGAAATGTTTTTTTTAATTATGTTTTAATTATTGATTTAAAAGAATTTAGAATTTTGTAGCCTACTCTAGTTACACGATGAAGATAAATAGATTGAATATACCTTTAAAGTCCTCCAATATCTTAAGAAAATAAACAATATAAAAATTAATCTACGAACTCAATAACGGCAACAACTAAAAAGAATTTACTTATATCTCATATAAACTTTGTTATAACGAATGCTCTAAAAATAATGGATTTATTACAAAACAAAATAATAACCTAAAACATGGAATTTACACTATAATAAATGTCGCGAGAAATACATTGGTGAAACATCTAGAAATTTAAATAAAAGAATATATGAAAAGAAAATGGGATATTTTAAGAACCAACGCACTCATTAGTCTTTCATAGTTATAACTCTGACTATTCGACTTAAAGAATGTTTTAATTAATTGAATTTAAAATTAATTCAGGCGAAAATGGGCAGAAAGTGTACTAATTTCTGAGTCTTTCCTTGTAACTTTATGTCCAGGTTCATACAGCATTTTACATTTCTTAACAAAATTACTAATGTTGAATAAAAAAAAACAGTGATAAAAACAAAAAGATAAGGTGAATGGATAAATCAAAAATGTAAGTTTCACTGCATTTCAGCAATCTCGATGTATAATTATAACCGATGTTTGTTCCAATATCCCCTACATTAAGAAAATAATATATATATATATATATATATATATATATATATATATATATATATATATATATATATATAATCCTATCAATAAATACATTATTTGGTCTGAAGTTCCTTTCAAAGATGAAACGTGTCACAGGATATTTCCATTTTGCCATTCAACTTCACATCATCTGTCCGATATATAGAGTTTATATATAATATTCCCCCATTATTTTTGTTAAAGCCTGTTTTCTTTTTAAATATTGGATTTGTCAGTCCTAATTTTATTACGATACAACTTCGCTTAAATTCATACATTGATCATTATAATATTTGTTGAGATTCTATATCATACCCAAATTCGTTCTGATGCTTATCAGTGGCCAAATATTAGGTTTCGTTCATGGGGTCAGACTTATCTATCTATGGACGTGCAGTTAAAATAGAATTTATCTACGGTGTCTAGACTGCTTATGCGACAAGAGAAGCTTATCTAATCCATGCAAAGATCAAATTTTATGGCCGGAAAACTAATACGAATAAAAAAACGTCAACAATTATGTAATAAAAACAAAGCTTTGCACAACAGTGTGTCGACTATATCGTTGCTTTTTATTATTTTGTGATATTTTCTAAATGGTACGTGGCTGCTTCATGCATTAATCTATAGATACGCGATTCTTTCATTCACCTAATCTTGTCTTTTGTATCTCCGTCGAGAGTATTATAGGGGTAACTTATAAAATCATAAAAAAAGAAACACTATCTGTGGAAAACATTAATTTCTAAGATATCGACTTTTACATCTGGTTTAAATATCGATAATTTTATTCCTTTGGATTTGCTTATCTGGACATTTTCACGAGGGCAAGGATAGATTATTATTTTCAGTGGTAATCTTGTCTTTTCTAGCGATTATGTCTAAGGCAATGGCTTAAATTTGTATAATCTTTATACTTTTATAATCTGCAGTGTTGACAAGATACATGATCCCGTCCGTCCGCATAATTCTTCTATTTATTTATCCATCCAAGTTTACATTCACATTTATAGACATACACACACTCACACACATACATGTAATCTCGTACACACACACACACACACACACACACACACATATATATATATATATATATATATATATATATATATATATATATATATATACCATACTGCCTAAAATGTTCTGCTTTACTTTAGAGATAGTACTAGGATAGTGTGGTTTTACCTAATGATCGCTTTTGCTTGTATTGTGATAACACTGGTCAAAAAAAAGTTTTGAAATGGTGTCGAAACACCAAACATCTTAATTAGCTAATTTGAGGGCGCTGAATTTGAAAATTACCTTACTTTTTTTGTTAGCTACCGGTTTTACTGTATAGAAATGCCTCATTTTGGGAAAAAAAAATTTCATTTGTTTTCTGTATATATGATATTGACTGATGGCAATATTTCTCAAAATAAAATCATAGAATCCTCTCAATTCGTATTTAAACCAACAAATAATGCCTGCTTATTGAGAAATCTAATTTTTGCAATAACAATCAGACCCTAAGTCTTTAAAAACAACACGATCGAATATACCAAGACATTTTCATCAAATCATTTAATAAACTAACAGCAGAAAATAAAACTTTCGCGAACATAAGAACCATAGTAAAAATTTTTCTCTTTCTTGATTGTCTGTCATGTTCAATGTTATTTATGTCCCTTTTGTTACTCTCACAGTATCATGTACAATGGAGTAAGTGTATTCAATTGGGATGTCTTTAGTTGGGGTTTCTTTCCAACTGTAAAAACAAAATGCTCTCAATGTGCTTGGTTTCCTTCCGTAGTGGAGGGATAAAGCGATGGGATAAATTTATGAATATCAAAAAGAAAAATTTAGGATTTCATTTTTTGATATCAAGTTTACTAAAGTGTATTACTGATAACGTTTATCAGTTAATTTGAATTTTGGCGATAAACTGAAAAACTTCGGTACTTCTATTTTAAAACTTTTGACTCAAAAAAATCTTTTACTTATAAAAATAGTTTATTTCAGGTGGTTGACATAAATTGCTCGGCCTACCTGAAAATGGATGGGTTTCTATGACCTTTATTAACTAAATTTTGCGATCAGCCAAGATCGTAAATTGATCTTTTTTTTTCAAAAATGAGCATTTTTAGTACAGCAAAAACGGTAGTTAACCATGAAAAACTAAGGTCATTTTCGGAATCAGCACCATTAAATTAGCTAAAAATGTGTTTTGATTCTTGGCACCAAAAATCGTGTTGACCAGTGTAGTAGGAGTATCAGAGCGTATATTTAAATTCTCGTCAAAATTGGCTGGCGTATCTTTATTGATCCGAATATGGAAAATAGAAGAAAGTAAACAGAAATTATGGCATATAAGAAGGCAGGAGCATACAATGGCCAAAACGGTGTGAATATGGCAATAAAGATGAGGACAACAGCCCGAACAATGTAAATAATGTAAATAGTGACAGTTTAGTCTCTTCATGTTACTTTCCTTGGGGAGACACTTATGCTAGCGCCCCGTCTACTTTTTAAAACAGAGGGTAAATTTCTTACTGTCACGCCGCGTTCTCCTTAATGGCAATCGTAAGGCAAATCTGGCCTTTTGCAAGACTCAAGGGACATAGTTAATGCGACGTTTTCTTTAAAAAATTCACACAAAAATTAAAGAATGAGCAGTCAGCATATTAGAAAAATGGAAGGATTCACCCCGGATAGACCGTGGAATCGCGAAATCTTTTAATTCTCACACTGTCAATTGGATATTTTCTTTGATTACAATCTGAGCGTTTGTTTACGAATATTCTACTTGTTGAAGGCCTTCCAGAATGTAGTTTGCTTTCAATGAATTTGCGTCCAGCTTTGGAACGTCGAAACGAAAAGCATTTTTAATAATTCAAATCGTGAAGGAATTTTCACATTTCAGGCAAAAGTTGCATGTATTTACTGTTAATACAACGATCCCGAAAGCACACAGCTTAGTGATTTTACACGTAGTAAAATCACTTCTGATTGAGTGCCAAATTATATCAGGGCCACACAACCGTTTTTTGAGATATTCAAAATGTCTGCTTACTTTTTGGAATTGAAAGTTTAGTTAGTTGAAGATATAGGCCTAATGTCATTATCCGAAAAAAATGACACTTTTTTTTTCAAATTACCTTTAGTGTTGAAATCGGGTTTAAGATAGCGAATGAAATGTGTCTTATAAGATCTAGAAAAATATCGTCCGCTTGTGTGTCTTCAATTGTCAGTCATGATGGAAGATGAATGTTGGTATCGAGCATTTTCTTAATGTTTTAATTAAAACATTGTTTTTTTTTGTATTGACCTTTTCTAGCAGATTTTAATACGACACGTATTTACGAAGACATGTTACATTTATCTTATTTACATACTACAGACATTGTTTTTCACAATTAAAGATTTCAATCAACATGCTAGTGTACAATCGCACAGCCCTTTTTATTTCGTTAGGTAGGAATTGTTTTTGTTCTGTTTTCTTCCTCTCGTCTAGAGAAATTGTGGCTGGGATTCCAAATCGTATAGGCTCGAAATGGAGGATCGAACTCATATTGGATTGAAAAGCCTTCAGCCATCTTCCATTGTACGAAGTGAAATTCGGTCACTTATCTACAGTTTACCCGGTAAAATAGCCCTCTTAAAAACCGGTCACCGAACGAAGAAATTTTTTCCCTTCCATTTCTGTGTAGCTTTCTCCTCCATTCATGGGGGGCACACACTCTTCTTGAACACAAAAATGTCATAGCAACCCTGAAGAATTGTAAAGAAGAGTAAAAGGTTTTAAGTAGTAGCAGATAAGTCAAATCATGAGCTTTCAATTTTTGCTGTTCCCGATTCGAGCTTGTGTGACTACCCGGTGTGTAATGACAGTAAAGCAACGTAAAAGAATGAAGTTCACGGCTATTTATACCATTCATCACAGAATCTGATGCTTTCTGTAAGCATCAGACGAAATTCAAAATCAGAGTAACAGAGAATGTTCTGTGTGGACTTTTACGAAATGTGAGAAACGGGAATATTGCGCAACTAAAATATATCCTAAATTACAGTGGGATCTTATGTTAATTGTTTAGAAAAATAATATTGTGTTTCTGATAATGACTTGTTAGCCCAGCCAAAGTTAATGTTGAATAGTGTGTCTTTTTAAGCTCATTTAACATAACTCGGACATATATATTCATGGGTCCTTTTATATATTTTTTTAATTTCCTTGCATTTCTATTTCTCACTTATCCCATCTCCTCACCGTTAGTCAAAGGGAAGTAAAATTCTTTGGTAATGGCGGGATAATTCTCTGAATTTTCATTTTTTTCCTTTCATCTTTTTTCTTTTCACACACATTTTTTCGACTGTTTTACTTTTATGTCAGATTGTCAAAAGAGGCACATATCTTTTCTCTATATATATATATATATATATATATATATATATATATATATATATATATATATATATTAGAGCTTAATATTGTTTATTATAAGATTAAAACAAAAACATGTTAAAAATCGCTACACAATAGCTTTCATGTTTCAGTACTAGAATTATACTTCTTCAGACGATGGTAAACGAGTGGTGAATAGAATATTATTTTAAAATTTCAAAAACAGAATACCCACTCTTTTTTCTGAAGGAGAACAGAAGAACAATAACTAATTAAATTTAAAATAAGTCTTGTGGGTTTAACCTGATTAACCAATAAGGTGTCAGACCTATGCATATCCAAAATTAACCTAAAATAAGAAAAAATGATCATAGTAAAATCTGGCCTGAAACAGATTTAGACAAGTTCGTAAGTGGCAAACAGGAAATTCATACAAACTGTAAGCAAGTAGCAACCTTGTATCCTAATTATGAAACAATTTTTAAAGGACTAAGGCTAAGCGGAGGGAAATAATGACACATATATCTGATTGTCAGTCATTTACGTGCCATGCGTGATACATGATTGACGAGGCAAATTGTGTGTGTGTGTGTTTCATTTAAATCAGCGGTGAAAAATAAAAAAAAATCTTTTAAACTGGAATAGATTTTTTTATCCCTTTCATATGATTACAAATAGATATTTACGTAGAATTTTCCATTTTTATCTTTCACCACAACATCACACATACTTTGTAAAGTTTCATATCTGCAATTACCAAACACTCGTTCCTTCTCTATGATGATCGCTTTAAATGTGAAACAGACAGTCACCATGTTGATTTCTTAGTCCACACTGTTCATATCTACAAACATTCTATCTCGGATACTGTGACTTATTTCCTTATAAATATAGTAAGCTTTAAACAGTATACACACACACACACACACACACACACACACACACACATACACACACATATATATATATATAATATAAAATTGTCCGGCTTGCTAAAGTAAACACATTTCCGCAAAACAACCTCTTTCTATTGAATGACATTTTTAAAGGCCAGCATTTGTTAGAGTTCGGATAAATTCATTGATCTCTCTGTAGCTTTGGCCTCTGTTTTTGTAATATGGTCTACTTCAAACAGCCATATATGATCTCATTGTATTAAAAAAGTATTTCCTGATAGTCTGTGTTATTTTTGCGCAAGAAGGACAAATAACAACTGAAATTTGTTTTCCAGTAAAATTGGTTTCTTTGCAATTTCATTTTGTGAACGACTATATTACATTTTTGTGGTTCAGAAGATCGGTCACCTCCAGAAATGGCGAAAGACGCTTTCATTGCAGATTCCACGAGTTTGAAATGAACACTGGTTTTCTTTTGCATATGAAAAGATAATTATTGAATCGGCAGTGGATACTGCGAATCACTTCGTAATAATTGGAATCGGTTTCTAATTTTGTAGTTACCGATGATTATGTGAAATCTACATTTTTAACACATCGTTTTAAGAAGCTGGTGGAGAAAACAGACTTGATGAAAAGACTGTTTCATTATTATTATCATTGCGGATTGATTCTATGATCGATTAATATGGGGGAAATATTTACGAAGAAGCAAATTTCTTCGAAGAAAATAGACGCAGTCACGCAAAGGCGAAAAGGGCTGCAAGACAGGGACTGCCGATGGATGATCACAATAAACTTTTTTTATGTACGATATTTGTAACCGTGTCTGTCTGTCCACAAGCTGACCTGATCAGGCATATATATGATAGCCATTCACTATAGCCTTACAACTGACTACACGCAACTAGTTTCATTAGATTTATCCTGTCCAAGTTATAATAAAGTATGTATAAATAAGCCCGGTTTAGCTAGACACGTGAAAATTCACAATATTGTATACACACTAATAATCAATCAAAGCGTGGGCTTTTGTGTCAACTTTACAGAAAAAAACTGTAATTCAGGGCCTAAGATTCATTGTAGATTACACAGTTTATAAGTCATTTATACGTTTCACTGATTTCATTTCTTTTATTCAGTGTTTTTACTCTGTAACATAATAATTCATATTTAATTTTTATTTTGTAGAATAATATTTCAATATTAATTAATTTTGTATATAATTTTAATGGAATGCATTTTTGTTACACACATGTGTAGTTTAGCATACAATTGTTGTAACAGGGTAAATTATTAAACAGTAGTTGTTTATACTTATATGTTAATTTGTTAGAAATAGTAACAGTTGATTAACGTATCGACAACCATTATGTTATATATATATATATATATATATATATATATATATATATATATATATATATATATATATATATATATATATATATATCTCTGATCAAAAAGTAAGTACATATGGTGGCTTGACAACCACAATATTATCAACCTGTCTTACACTCCATTTATCGGACACAAGTTCTATGGCACAGCATTTAAAGACACGTTCTTGTCCACCTTCACAATACAGGAAAATACTTGTTGACAAGTATTTTACTACACTATGAAAATAATAAACAAAAACAAAACCTCGAGGCCCTCTATATTCAAAGCATCCAACCAATACTGAACAAAATTTATTATGAGTATGGTTGCAATGTTTTAAAATACATTTGATTTGAATAACATTTAATACCATTTTGCAATTTACTATCTCTGGTTATTCCCCCTTGAACTGGGAAAGGCTTATTTAAGAAACATCATAACCACAACGGTTAATTTGAAAATAATTAGAGTAGAGCTCGTTCTCGCGTGTTTGCAAAATCACCATCACAACGATTACAGTTACATTATGTTTGTCTTCACAATTCAACACTGAAGATGATCGCGGAGGAGATCGAAAGTACTTGGGTTATCAGAAAAATACGACGCTTTCCTTCATGAACTCTAACTTAACATCAAGAAGATACTGAGAGAACTAGAAAGGATTATCATAAAAATAAATAGACATAATATTATTTAATGAAACATGATTGAATGAAGACACGCTGTCTAAACGTACACAATAATAATAATAATATATATATATCGTATATATATATATATATATATATATATATATATATATATATATATATATATATATATATATATATATATATATATGCATGTATGTATGTATTACCGAGCATAAATACGAGAATTCTAAATAAGAAATTTGGATTATCAATTTATTTAACATTTTGGTGATACGTTGAAAAAAAAAAAAAAACTATTGATGATCTCCGCTCTAGCTTTATTAAAAAATACCTACTTTTTATTCTATACAGATACGAGACATTTAGAATATAGAAGACTTTCCTTAATCTCGTGGCTTTTATGTAAAGACCAAAGAGAGTGATGCTGAGAGTTTGTGAACAAACGGAACTGATGCTTCGATAGACTTAGACAACAAATAATAATTAAAATATTATTTAATTAAATAACCCAGTTTTCTCAAAAGTAAAGTTAAATGGGATAAATATTAAAATTTAGTGACAGGCGTTGATCATTTTGTACCAATTTAAAATAAAAGTGTTTCAGTCATATTTTTACAGAACTCACTAGTTTTGTTTCAGTCAGCTGTTATTTATGACATTGAAGTGGATACATGTTTTCTGTAAATCAGCAAATGTTATTTTTAAAAATGTACAAAGGATGATTTTTCAAGTTTAGATCGATGATAGAATCAGTGAAAGTTCACCGAAAGAGTAATTTTAGCATTTCACTGTCTTTGAGAGTGTTCAAATGGTGATTGAAGGTAATTTCAGAATCGGCACAGAACAGATGTGCAGATGGTGCAATGAAAATTGGCTCGAAATGAGATATAGGAGAACCGAGTTCAAATTCCTGTCGAATTTGTTATATCCACTTACGCGTAAGTACTTATGGGAAAGGTATCAAGTCATTTCCTCCCCTCTAGCTATGGGTAAAATAGTAGGACTTATATCTAGAGAAAGCATTAATATTCTCAAAACATTGTGAATGCAATATTCACTCGCAAAAAAAAGAATTATTATTACAACCCGAAATATGTTTCGGCTTTAAATAACCCACAAGTGTAAGTCATAAAAAAATAACAAATCGTTTGAATTATACAGAATAAAGCTATCACGCATATAAATACTCAAAGACGTGCACATATGATGTGAAGTTTAATTTATTTATTCATGCTTGAATAATGGTTTTACATACACATGTATATTCCTTGAGAGAAACACACACACATGGATTATTAGCATTTGTCAACATATACGCATATATATCCAAAGAACTGATGAAAAGTTTTCCGCTCGACCCACTATCCAAAATCTGACATCACATTAGAATTCTCTTTTTGGCTTGGCAGACATTTCGGTACCACTTTGCATATTTAAATGTTGACATTAGCCTTTATCGTGTACTTTATTCACATACGTATGAATAATGTGAGTTGTATAGAATATTGAACATAAATCCGACAAAATGTTTGTACTGGAGATTTGAGAGATATTTAAAAAAAAAAAATTAAATTCATGTTTAAAACTTTTTTTACCAGTTTTAATTTTTATCTGAGGCGATAAAATAATTCGAAAGACGCAATTCAATTTTATGTACAAATTATTTTATGTTGTTTATAATAGTTTTACATGACTTCTTAAATATTGTTCCTTAAAGCGAGATTCTTTCCTAACATAATTTGCCACTTTCACTCTGACTAAGATACCATCTTCAAACGAGGAGCAGTAAACCTGAATTTATTGCTTAGCGTTGTGGCCAGACAACTTGGCACTCTGTTATGATAAATTATGTTTGGGATATTACATATATGTGTGCCTTATTGCTACCCAACAACAATAAGGGCGTGGAATCGAAGAGGAACTGTGGACATAGCATTCATTTGTCTTTGCGGAGAACCATTCTTTTACTGGCAATGATTGTCAGTGTTTATGAATAAGAGAAACGAATGATTGCTACCTGGCAGTGTTCTGTGACGATTCATACATCAATAGAGAAGAATAGGTCCGTTCGTACATGAACACAAAAGGAACAGGTTAATTCATGTATCAGTAAAAAAAAGCATGGGGCAAATCGTATATCAATTGAAAATCAGAGGCCAGTTTGTTCCCCAGTACAAAAGCATATGTAACTTAAGGTGAAGAAATTGTACGGTGCAATTTTATTTGACTGCTAACTTAGCATCGGCAGAATATTAAAAAAAAAAATAAATGGAAATGTATAGTTTTTTTTTAATTAGAGTGTATTTTTCCACAAGGTGTTTTAGAATATATTTTATACTTTTGTCTTTATTAATGTTTTTGAAAAGTTATATTGTTATAATTGCAAATTATTTCTCATGAACAAAATACACGAATTTTGTAGTAATTAAATTAACAGTTACTAAAATCTCCAGGTTTATTTTGTGGTTATTTCTATTAATTATTTTAGAATTTGTTAATATAATCCATTGTCAATTTCTAGATAAGCAATCATAACACATATTTTCAAAAAGTCATTTTTATTGTGCGTTTGAATATTTCTGATTTGTAAATTAGGGATATACTAATTTTTACTTGTAAGATTATTTTGTTGAAGGTGAATGATTATCATACGAAAACAAAAGAAAATAAAAAATAGTTTTAGTAGGCAATTTAGTATTATAGTACGTACATATCCAATAAGATTCTATTAGAAAATATTGCTATAAATTATATAATAGCATGAAAATATTCGTCAAATGGCTTAGTATGATTCAAGAAGCAAATGTCATGAAAACACAATATTATCCTTCAATATATTTATGCACTCTATTTGTCACTAATAAAAAGAAAAGTGTATATCAAAGGGTTCCAAAGAAAAGAAAATTCATTTTCTCAAGACACATGAATAAAATCTTTATATTAGAACACTGTGATGAGACCTATTTATTTTTCAAAAGCATAATGGTTCTGTTGTTTGAATGTGTATGAACTCTCTAAAAACCAGAAAACATCTTCGCTGTAAATCAACAATGTTTATTGATGAAATATATTTACAAGAAAAACTCATTTAATATATTATTAATATAATAATTATGATAATTATAATATTAATTAAATAATACACAAGATAAATATGAATATTTAATTATTTTAATAATAATTTATATTATCACTTAAAAAGAATTTAGTTAAGAATGATAGTGTCAATCGGTACAAATAGTAGACTAAAAGATTAGTTTCCCGTAGAATGAAAATATCTCTGCATTTAGCAGTTATTAATAACCCCAAATCTTTCCTTACTATATGTTTTGCTATTCGAAACAACTTGGTAGTTATATTCACACGGCTTCGGTTATATTACCACCAGGAATTTATCATTTGACACTCTTCATTCTGAATAACTTTCTTGGAATTTGAAATTCATGTTTACCGAGTACGTATACAAAGCATATAGTACTTAATACTGAAAATTCTTACCCATACTTTTCATAAAGTGGAAATGGATTTTTTACATTGACAAAATTTATTTCAGTCTTACAATATTCCACAAAACCCCTGCAGTCTGTAACCAATCCACTCGACAAGAAGAGAATAAAATCAGTGACTTTGTTAGCTATACAATCAATAAAATATATACAATGCAAAGGAAAACATTAGTAGTGGTTCAATTACATTTTCAACTTCATACTGTATATTCTTTAATTATCTTTTTTTTTAATTTCTGGATATTTCCTGTAGAACTTCTTGGTCCACGCCAGCCTGTTCAGCCACATATTTGTGACTGCTCGAAATAATTGTAAACGGGTCCTGAAAGAGGCTAATCTTTGCTGATAGAATGAGACACAGTATAGCCCCTAACAACTTTGGTTCACGTGACTAATGGCGGCTATGTAATATTGTGTTAAGATTAAGTATTCTATCACTCCGCTCTTCACTCAATTTGAGGTTTTAAAAAATAAAACAATGTTTTGCTCTTATTTTTAAATTCTACTCTTGACTCATCTGGTGTATCTTTGCTTAGAACGGAGTCTCTTTTGAGTGATATGCATATAACTCTGTCCATCGTTTATACTATCATTTTAAAACTGCATCGTCGCAAAGCATATGGATTTGATGGTATTCTTGTAGTAGTTCTTAAGAAATGTGTTCCTGAGCTGGCTCCTGTTCGCTCTAAACTCTACAATATGTTCCTTGCTACTTCTTGCTTTCTTGTATGATGGAAATCATATTCTGCAGTTCCATGCTTTAAAAATTCAGGCGAACCATATGACCTTTTAACTTTTGGCAACGTACTAGAGGCTCTAATTAACTCTGAATTGGTTAAGCATCTCACATCGCATGGTCTTCTTTTGGATAAGCAATATAGCTTTCGATTCTCTATATCAACTGCTGATGTGTTAACGATTATTCCCGCAAATCTATCAAGCTTTAGATAACAATGATGAAGCTCGGACTGTTGCTTTGAATATTTCAAAGGTATCTGATTGGGTTTGGTATTGTCATCTTCTTCACAAGTTGAAAGATTATGGTATTTCTGGAAAAAGTTTTGAACTGATTCAGTCATGAAATGAAAGTTGTCTTGAATAGCCACTCTTCTAGATCTTTTCGCATAAGTTTGGGTGTTTCCTAGGGGTATATTCTTGAACCTACGTTGTTTTTAATTTTTATAAATGACCTTTCTGATGGCACCAGTTCTCAATTCGGTATCTATGCTGATGACACAGCCATTTACGCCTGTCTTAATAATAAGACTGATCGGTTGTTAAATGAGACAAGGATTGGCTTGTTAATTTTAAGGTCTCAAAAAGGAAACCGTTCTCTTTTAATCAACTGCGAAAACTCTTTTTAACTTCCATCAGCATGGCTGATGCTAACCCCTAGGAGAGTGACTCATTGCACCTAGTCGGAATAACGTTTTCAGCTGACATGAAGTGAAAAGAGTATATTGAATGACTTGCTAAGTCTGCGACTAAGGAAGTTGGTCCACTATGTCGTGCTAGACAATTTTTATCGCCAGAATCTATCTTACATACATATAAGTCTACCATTCGTCCATGCTTTGAATACTGGTGCTCCTGCTATATATTTATAGATTCTTGATGAAATCGAAAGAAGAATCTGCAATCTTATTAGTCCTGACCTGGCATATCAGCTTCAGTTCCTTTCCCAACGCCATAACGTAGCTTCCCAGTGTCTTTTCTATAAATATATTCATGATAATTGTTCTGATGAACTCTCATCTATTGTACGTAGACTTTATGAATTTCATTACAGTTCTAGATTGGTGGCAAGGTTTCATTAATTTAGAGTTAAAATGACTAAATGTAACCGTAAGTTCTATACTAACAGTTTCTTCTATTGTACTTTTCGATTGTCGAACTTTCTTTCGGCTTCTTGCTTTCCAGTCAACTTTGTATTTAAATTTTTGAAGATCAGTGTCAAACTTTATCTTCTGTCTTCTTAATTCTTATTCTTTTATTGTCACCTCTCCTTAATAGTAGCTTTTCTCATATTCTCTAACACTCAGTAACCTCTTGCGTCCTAGTGGCTTTATTGCCTTGCTTGGGGTGAAATGATTAAAAAAGAAACAAAATTGTTACTGTTGAAACGAATTTTTGTATAAATTTATGAATGTATTTGATTACGTTTTTTACTTTTCTCTTGATCATGATCTTTCCCGTTTGTATACGTAAAAATCGAATAAAAACTTTGTAAGTTGTTATTTTAAGCAATTATTATTATTATTATTTTGTGCAATCATTATTTCATTTGTTAAATGAAAAAGGATATGAGACATCGACCTCCAAACATTCTATTTGAAACTAACCATGAACTCCGTGTGCTATTATCTTTATTTACTGCTTCAGTCCATAAATCTGTCTTTTATAGTGGTGGAAAATGATCCGTATGTAAGCAGATAGAAAATAAATTTCTATTAGTATTAGATATTTAGTATTACATATTTCTCATTAGATATTAGTATGTACATATTTCTCATATAACTGAAAGTTCAGAACATCTATTAAAACATCTCGATTTTGATTATCTCATTAAAATATTTATTTTTCTTCAACGCAATGTGTTTCTTTCGTAGATGAAATTATCATAGCTATTCACAATAATATATTCTGATCCGAATATATTTCGCATCAGAATACTTTAAGAATTCCTAAATTTCAAAGAACTTCCCGCAAGAACTTTCAAAAGAAATTTTAATATTTCTTTTCAAATTGATTTTTCTTACAAAGGCATTCCAAGAATATGATAAAGTTTTGCTAACGTTGCATTTATTTGAGCATAGGAAAATTATTTCAGTACGAATAACTTCATTGTAACCAATAGGTAGGATGGATTATTATAGTCCAACATTGTCCATATTATTATTATTATTATTATTATTATTATTATTATTATTATTATTATTATTCAGTGTGGAATGACCTAAATCTTGTGTTGATGGTTTTTTGTAATCTTAATTGAACGTTACATAGAAATTTTCTTTATACAATTTTCATTTTCCTCGGATTTTTTCAATGTGTTGTTTTTTGTTATTTTTTTAAGCAATATTGTCATCTGAATGGTTCCATTTCTTACTTGGATTTGTAATTATAGTGATAATCATTATTATTCAGTTTCATATAAATCTTTTCATAAATGCTGCTTATTTTTCATATTTTGAATGGCACTTGGTTCATACATTTAAATGCTTCTTTCAGCATTTCTTTCAGCTCTTCACTCTGTGTCTATTAACGTATGTACATTGCGACAAGATCGTAATTCCGGCTGAAGAGTTTTGTAACACCTAGGGAAAGATACTTGTTCAGGTTAACTAAATATTCGACAAGCAGTTAGTGACATTGTTTATTCAAAACAATCCTCACAATCTTGATACCACTGAAAGTAGTTAATGAATAATTTTACATTTGCTAATGTAAACTTACTGCTAACCGCGGATCTGGCTGAAGCCATTCCCCATCTGGGATTTCTCCAAAATATTATCTTGCCATAAGATAGTAAGAATCAATCGGTATGAGTTGAAAAGAAGTTGTTTACATTTCTTACATTCAGCTCAAGAGAGCAAAATTGAAGGGAAAAGATAATTGATTTTTAACAGAAAAAGTAGAAACCTTAAGGTTTTCTGAACTTAGCCAGAATTCTGCATATTAGAATTATATCTGTGATATGAGGGAAAAATATTGACTAGTTATTGGCCAGTTTATCGCTTTTGACCGCCTCAAAGGCGTTCTGGACGGGATCATGAAATTGAATCCCTCTGATTGCCTTTGTCCGAAATACCCTTAGAAGCGATGGTTATCGACGGCTTTCCTAGACGGTTGTTACTTTCCTTGGAAATGAAAGTTGCTTGTAAGTACACGATCATTTTCACCCAAGGCCTGCTTTGTGTCCAGTCATCGAATGCTTAGTGATCCCGTCTGAAAGTGCAGAGATACCATTCATTCAGAGTTAATAGATTTTCCACAAAGAGGCGATGGCAGATTAGCTAGGGTACCCTTAATAATGTCATATGGATATAAACTTCGTTTCCTGATTGGTACAACTAAAATTGCAGGCCAGTACAGATATCAGTCCGTACGTCCGGTATAAATTCGGACCTGAAATAAATCTATAACTAGTTTAGCAACAATAAAATTTCCCTTTGCTGGTGTGTTCTGCTTTATCCTTCACATACGAAAGATAGCGGCTGAGTCCTGAGCAGGGCTATCCCTACTACCTTTCAGCAGCTAAATGAAAGTCGAATTTTGCCAGGACAAGCACAGGTGAAAACACCTCATCTATGTTTGAGAAAAATATACATATAATTGTCTTAGAAAAAGTCCGTAAACAGCTGTAGACTAAGTAGGACATCCAACACACATACTTTCTGACAGTTTTTCCTTTAATTCTTACAGTGACTGGATGACTTGGTTGGATTTGGACCGACACCTTAATTTCAAAATCCCCATAATTCTTGTATTTTCTATTCTGTCGGATTTTACTGATTTAAATTTACATCATTAATCTACAGGATCAAACCCAAGCCATTTGCACAATTCCGAGTAGGTCACTGTTTCTATCTACTCATGTCTTGTTTAACACCTGAGAATATTTTCTGTATTCGTTTATTATATAATGTTTCATTTCTGTATCGCATTGATAAGGATTTCTTTTTCAACTTTTGTATAAAAGTATCCATAATTGCTCGTGTATAATAGTTTATATCTTCTTTTTTAAATTCTGTAGAGAGTTATTTTTCATTTTCTTTCCTTGTTGCATGCTTCACAATTTCCGCATGTCTTTTACATTTGAGAACTTTTCATCGTATTTTCACTGAGTGATAGGCCCTGTTCATTACGTTCTTTTTTTTACATATCATCCCAACGGATGTAGGGCTTTTGTAGATAATCATTAGTTTCCTAGTGTGTTGTCCATTAATTTGAGGTTTTGTTTTATCCAACCTCGGAAAGTTGCGGATACTGGTCGTGTACTTTCTTTTTTATCAAATACTTGACAGTTAGTTTTCTTCCTAATATGTTTTATCCTAGTGACCCACTCATTTTAATCTTTTATTTCATGTAATCTGGCTTTATTTTGTCGTATTAAAATACTCATACATATTTATAGCGGTCTTATGCAATTTGCTGATTGTCTTACACATCGATTCCATCTATATTCACAAGGCTTTTTCGTGTGTACATTTCGGTTTCGAATTTAATTCCGATGTTATCACTGCAATTTTTATTTTGATCAACTTTGCACTTTTTCTTTGTTTTTAGCATACAATTTTCTCATCTGCGTTTTTAGGTAGTTGACATTTTCCCATCAATGATTATTTTCAAATTTGTAAGTATGTTGACTAGAAGTGGAGATAGAGGCCCCTTGAAAAATACTTCTGTTAAGGAATCTCTTTCGGCATTCTAGTTCCTTTTCCAATTCATATAGTTATCCAGAAATCGTAATGCTGGCTTAATCTTGAACACCTTAAGACATTCGATGATGCATAGATTAAACCTTACTCTTTTAATTTATAGAATTGTTTCGTGTTTCTATTTAGTTATCTTCTATTGTTTCAATTTGTTATTCGAAGTTCCGTAAAATGGTTTTTCATTTCATTCTGTTCTCTTTATTGTATTTTCTACATTTCTTTTCATCCTTCTGTTCGCTTTAGTGCATTTTTGTCTGTCCGAAGTTTTCCTTCGATACTGTCAACAACGTTTCTCAGATATAGAGCCGCATGAGCTTTCATCAATTTCCATATTTTTTTGTTCAGGTTCGTCTACTACATGATTCTCAACCATTTTTTTTTTATTCATGGGCCACTTTTACTCTTAATTCTTTTTGGTGGAATTCGATAAAAAATAAATTTATTTTTTATTAATAGATAAGTTTAGGAATTGTATTATAGAAATAGAAAATGCATATGCTTCCTTTATATAATTTATATATTAAACTAATTTTATTATTAATATTTTATTTTTTTATACTGATAAATTTATATTAATACATTAATATTTTATTTTATTATTATTTAAAATTATATTATTATTAATATATATGAAATTAATTTATATAATATATCATAATATTTATATAATTTTCCTTTATATATATAATCCTTCTTTTATATATTCTTTGTTTTTATTCAACTTTTACTATCAAAACATCCAACAGAGTAAAATGGACGCTAGCTTACATTGTTTGACCAGGTTTTCTGCTCGTCTTAGAGTTGTTATTTTTCGAATCTTAGTATTTTAATATGGCGTAGATTATTGTAGAAATTACAACTGTCATTTGTGACAACCGCTCCGAAGTGAAATTGCTCTATGGACCACTAAAATATTGCAGTGAACCCCCAATCTTCTATGTTTTTTTGTGTGGACCCCCAGTAATGTTACCTGCCCCCCCCTGTGTCCATATAGACCCCGGTTGAGAAAAACTGATCTACTTTATTATTATTATTATTATTATTATTATTATTATTATTATTAATTGACAAATTTAGATCTATTTTCATCGTATCTTATTTCATTGAATTTAATAAGGTCGAATCGGGATGAAACTTCATTATTAAATCGAATTTTATCTAGTCTTTTAGTTTAGTTGTCGTTAATGAATTTCTACTATGGTCATTGTGATGTGGTGATCTAATTTCCAAGCAAATGAATTTTGTTTGAAAATAGGATCTTGTGGCGAATAGTTAAAAACCCTGCAACATTAAAAAATATAACTACAACCATTGTCATCCTGATTCAATAAATGAATGAATAATCGAAAACCAATCAAAATTTTTATGAATTTCTTCAAGAGAGATCAAATACTGTTAAATTGATTTTCTACAATACTTCGTTGGTTTAATGATCCCATGTCCTTTAATCGATACGATCAATCTGTAATCATGAATAATTGATACACCAGTTCAATTATAAACCACCCAAGTGAAGTGGCTATAATCGAAATAGAGGATGCTTGAAATGTTTAGATCTACAGATAAAAGGACAAGATATAAATTAATTTCTAATATAATGTCTAAGTTATCGACGTAAATTTGCATCACAACAAAGCTAAAATTTTAATCCTCAAAGAAGAGAATCCAGTGCATTTTCATACATTGATTTATATATTGGGCAAATCTTAAGTTCTATCTTTAACCTTATAAGTCAATTATTGAACACCAGTGTATTTTGCCACCCTCATGTCTACGATTCAAGTCGGTCTCTTTACTCGGGCGTGTTTCGTACGGCGCTTTATCTAGAAACATGTAATTCAAAAGGAAAACAACTAAAATAGGCTCATGTTCTGAATTAGTATATGTAAGTTATATACGAGGATAAGTAAAAAAATTCAGCACATTTGTCATAACATATCCTTAGGCAAGAATCCGGATAATTTTTTTTTTACTTTCCTTCGTAGAATAGTAACTTGACGCGTGTACATATGAACTCTTCCGACCAAAATGTCTCACACACTCATGCGAAAGAGCATAAAAGTCGATTAGTCATTTTTATAACATCGGCAATACTAGTGTCATACCATCAATACATTGTAGTTAACAAGCGGGGCTAAAATGCGTAGAATAATTCTAGAGAAATATAAGGCCCAGCCCTTAAAATTTAGAATTGATGCCAGAAGTGAAAACAAGGAACGATTCTCCAGTTCGAGGAATTTGAACAGCGCATGCGCGAACAAAATATAACATAGATATTTGCAACTACAGTCGGTTGGCTCTACTCTTTGTGATATTGTTGTATACATTCTCTCAAGGAAAGTACTTCTCTGATTTGGAAAGTAACACCACGTATTTATATATATGTACACACACATAGGACTGATTCTTATCTCTCTCTCTATATATATATATAGAAACACTTTATTTCCGATATTGAGCACTTTTGTTCCTTAAAAATAACAATTTTTAACACACACACACATATATATATACACACACATATATATATATATATATATATACATATATATATATATATATATATATATATATATATATATATATATATATATCTATATATATATATGCGTGTCAGGCACACACACACACACACACATATATATATATATATATATATATATATATATATTGTGAGACCGTAACATACCTACAACATGGACTTTTCCAGGACTATATAAAGAATGCGACATAACACTCTAGAGGAGAAGAAGAAGAGGAGGAGAGAGAGAGTATTCTAATACCGTAGTATCAGACGCGTACGACTACCAATATTGGACACTAGTACATAGTAGGCTCCGCTTACACTTACACTATCTTTGTAACCTTTTGGTCTTTTAATCTTAGGGTCCACATCACTGGCGACGGAGAATTCGAGAAACTCACTCACGCCGAAACCTCAATACCTTACCAGTCCCACATCTGTGTCGACGAAGAATTCGAGAAACGCATTCACGTCGAAAACCGCAATAACTTGCCAGTCCCACATCAGTGGCGACACAAAGATTCGAGAATTTCGTTCTCACCATATCAATAGCGACAGAGTACTCGAAAAATACGCAGAAACTCCACGCGTTCCCACAGTAGTGTTGAACGCGAAATTAAGCTGGTATTACTACATTAGCGATTTAAACGCAACACCCAGCGTCTACATATAAAAAAAAATATATTCCGATACCAAACAGCAGTGACGAACTAGCGGTTCGACATCTACGGAATATTAAAGTCTGTCCAAATAACATTACGAGAACGATTTCTTACACACCCACACACAGAAAAAAAAACAGTTTGTTCATAAAACAAACTGACAACACAAGAGCCGAAGTACTATATTTACGACTCAAGTTTTCGAAAAAAAACTATCTAAAATTTTTTATGCAACTGAGTTGAGCTCGTGCATAAAATTATTTTCCCCTCAAATTCACTGAGGCGAGTTTTCTCTTTTTTGTACCTCTATAAAAAAAATACATAAGTGTGGTGAAAATTTATACAATTACGTTAAAATTAACGGAACCACGGAATCGCAAAAAAGCTAAACACATAATTAGTTTAGTTTAACTAATTGTCTGTCCATATTTTTTTTGTGTAAAAAAAAAAAATCTATCAAGATTTTTTGTGTACCTCCCCTTGGTACACGGGTTTCAAAGCAACAAAAATCGCTGTCATTTTTGTTTGTCTAAATATGGAAGATTTTCAGAAAGTAATTGCGCAAATGCTAAAAGTAAATTTGGATCAGCAACAAAAATCAGAAAAAAGACAACAACAACTATTTTTGGAATTACATAAACAACAAATGGAATTCCAACAAATTACGCTTCAGAATGCTGAACTACAACAGAAACAACTTAAAGAATTACTCGTAAATGCATTAAAAGGCTCAAACTCTAAAAAAAGATACACTATTCTCCCAGAGTACAATCTACAATTCAATTGAAACCTTTGAATACGTACCAGAGAACGACAAAACGTTCGAGGGTTTTACAGGCGCTACGAAGATATTTTCAACGTAGACTGTGAACAATGGCCCAGTAAAAAAAGGTACGTCTACTATTGAGAAAACTGGGAACTACAGAACACAGTAGGTTCGTAGACTTCATACTACCCAAGAAAACCACTGACTGATTTTTCAGAGTCTATTAAGCTCCTATCGGAACTATTCGGGCCTAACACAACCTTGTTCCACAAACGTTGGAAATGCCTGAACACAGTCAAAGACAACAAGCAAGATTTTCTAACGTTTGCAGCATCGGTAAACAAGCTTTGTAATGATTTTAAACTAGCCGAACTAACTGCCGATGATTTCAAGTGCTTAATTTTCGCACAAGGTCTAGTATCAGCAGAAGACGCCGAAGTCAGACGACGGGTACTGACCAAGCTTGAGAACGAACAAGGATTGACTCTCCAAAAACTGATAGAGGACTGTCAAAGAGTAATATCTGTAAAGTGTGACTCAAACACTATCGAGGAATCAGGTGTGGCTCAGATTAATAAAATCAGAAGCAAGTCTACCTCCTATTCCTCTCAAAAAGACAAAAGGCAAATCTCATGTTCTAAATTCCGCAGTAACCAAAACCCAAATAGGTTAAAGAAACCGCCCGGACCATGTTACCATTGTGGTAAATGGCATTGGATGAAATTCTGTCCAGTTAAGAACAAAAAATATTGCAAAAATTGCAATAAGAGTGGGCATACTTTAACTTCGTGCTGATACGCCAACAGAACGAGAAAACCCAAAAATAAAATAGGCAAGCTCAATCTGACGATATTGCCGATAGGAATTTAAGGAAATATGTAACTGTGGATATTTTCAATAATTCCATTAAATTCCAGCTTAACTCGGGTTCCGATCTTTCAACCATTAACTGGCGTACTTGGCGAAAATTAAACAAGCCGACCTTATTTAAAACGGATAAAACAGCAAAATCCGTAACTGGCGAAAAGATTAAGATTTTAGGCGAGATAATACTTACAGTAACACTAAATGGAGTTACCAAAAAGCTCAAAGCCTACGTATTGAAAACTTCAGATAACTTATTTGGAACAGATTGGATAGAAAAATTCAATCTTTGGGATTGCCCAATGAGTACATTTTGTCGTAAGATACAAAGTACAACGTCCAATTTGGTAAATCTCAAAAAGGAACTCAAACAACAATTTCCCCAGGTTTTTTCTGGCGGCCTTGAGAAATGTACTAAAATGAAAGCTAAGTTCAAGGTGAAGGACGGTGCACAACCGGTATTAAAAAAGAAACGGAATGCCCTTTTCGCTGCTCTAGAGCAAATCAACAAAAAGTTAGATAGACTCGAACAAGCAGGTATTCTGTCAAAAACAGATTTCAGCGAGTGGGCAGCACCTACGGTCTACGTAAAAAAGAAGTCCAATCAAATACGAATATGCGCAGATTTTTCAACAGGGTTAAACGATGCCTTGCAAGATCACCACTATCCTCTCCCAAGCCCTGAAGAAACTTTCAATAAACTCAATGACCTCTCGGACGCATACTTTCAGATAGATGTGGAAGAAGAAAGTTCCAATTTGCTCTGCATAAACACCCATAGAGGGTTGTACAAATACAACAGGCTGGCATTTGGAGTGAAGGTTGCGCCTGCAATTTTCCAGCAGGTCATGGACGCCATGCTGGGCGACCTTGACTACGCAACAGCCTATTTGGATGATATACTGGTTACTAGTAAAACTACGGCAGAGCACTGGAACCATATAATAAACGTATTCGAAACGATACAAGAATACGGTTTTAAGGTTAAGGAGGCAAAGTGCGACTTTTTCTTACCAGAGATTAAATACTTAGGGCACATCATAAATAAAAATGGTCTTCGGCCGGATCCAGAAAGAGCCAACGCGATCAGAAACATGCCGGCCCCAGATAACGTTCAAGCGTTACAAAGCTTCCTCGGCCTAGCTAACTTTTACCAAGGGTTCATTAAGAACATGCAAAATTTGAGAGGGCCTCTCAACCAACTTTTAAAATAGGACAAACCATGGTCATGGACCCCGAAATGCCAAGACGCATTCGAGAAGATCAAGAAAACTCTTACTTCAGACCTCTCCCTCACCCATTACATCATAGTCGCAAGTGATGCAAGCTCGTACGGCATTGGTGCTTGCATTCTGCATAAACTGCCAGATGGTTCGCGAAAAGCTGTGGCTCACGCATCAAGATCTCTACTTCCAGCTGAGAAACAATATTCCCAAATAGAGAAAGAGGCTCTAGGGTTAATATTCTCTGTGACAAAGCTTGAACTAAAAAGTGGTTGTTGGTGTTTTATTTTATTTTTGTTTTATTTTGTTATATGTATTAATTTATTTTGGTATAAATCCTGATAATAGGTATTCTATGTAAGATTATGGTAGTTGAAGATTGCTATAATTTTTAATTACAAAATTATTATTGTTATTATATCAAAGCTGCCTGGTGTTTGTTCTCATGGTTACATATGGAAATTATATCTGATCATATTGTTTTAAGGTATTAAATATGCTGGGGGAGTAATAAAGATTGTAGTGGATTATGTTAATAGTGGGTGTGATGTGTAAGTGATGGTGCTGTGTGTTGGTGGTAATGATAATATTGATAGTTAATAGATATTGTAAAGTGGTAAAAGTGATTACTAATGGTGGTGCAATTATAATAATGATAGGTGCAATTATTCTGATGGTATCTTGAAATTAAATTGTGATTGTTGGTGGTTTGTCTGTTTTATCCGTTTGGTATGAATTCGGATAATAGGTACTTGTTCTCATGCCTACATTTGGAGATTATCTCTGATTTTTTGTTTAGCAAGTTCTTTTGCGGTTTGTGTGATATTATTGCTAATTTAGCAATAATATACACAATGTAATGAGAACAATACCATCCGAATTCATATAAATAAATTAATACATAGAACAAAATACCTAAAATAAATAAAAAAAACACCAACAACCACTTTTTAGTTCAAGCTACCACCACTATAACTACATTCATGGTTTTATCATTCTCCCACCACCGTTACTAATCATTTCTACCAATTTGCAATTTCTTCCAATTTACAATAACTATTAGCTAAATATCATTGTCTCCAATCCCTTGAAACATTACTATCACATCATATCATATAGACCCGTTATTAAATTGAACCACCCTCTCACCCAGTATATTAAACATCACGATATAAATTAAACAATAAGGATTACAAATTTAGTCACCAAAAACAAATAACCAGCTTTAAATATAACAAATAAACCCCCATTTTTTTCAAAAATTTAAATATAAATAATAATAATAATAATTTTTACCTATCATAATTTTACACAAACCCCACCACACGTATATACATACATGCGAGGAAATATTTTTCAGCGAAAAAAAAAAAAAAATACATAATATGACATGTATACAGTCACGAGACACTAACGTGACATTTCCGCCACACTTCCAATGTTTAAATTTCAACATTTCAACATACAAATGCGTATGTATAGACATAACACCACCCGTATACATACATGTGTCATAGCCGAAACTGCCCACATACGTTTATATATGTATGAGTCCCGACGGACGACCAAGTATGTATATGTGTCTGCATATATCGATGTTTGCGTTAGTATGATGAATGACAAAACGACGAAATTTCCCCCACCACTTCCACAATAACACCAATACACGCAATCTACATAAACCCAAATTTTTAAAACATTAATCAGTTTGTCTGACGATCGCTAAAGCGTGAAACCCAGGGTCACAAACTCACATCTATCCAACCAAATATGTTAGCTCTATCTCTGATATTGAGCACTTTCTAATAAGTACCGCGCATATAATATATAAATAATTATACATATATATTTATTTATATTTATATACACTTTTCACACACACACACACACACACACACACACACACACACACACACACATATATATATATATATATATATATATGCCTGCGAGTATGAAGACATTTGCATTAGGTGCTTTAGTGTTAATTCTTGATACTACATTTTAATGTGAGTTCATCCTGTGTGGAGAACTGAATAGTGAAATCAACTTTGACGGTTTCAAATTGGATATTTGGATTAATACTAAGTTAAAACTTGAAACTTAAAAAGCCCAAACTTGTACTTTAATTCGATTCATTCAACTGTATGTACATACCGGTTTTGGGAAAATTATTGAAGGCTTTAATTAATGCTGGAGTGGTTAAGCACGACCAACTCTCTGACAAACAATATGGCTTCCATTTTGCCAGGTCTACCACTGATGTGCTAACGGCCATCAGTGAATATGTATATGAAGCTCTTGTTAATAGCGAACCGCGAGCTGTGGCTCTAGATGTCTCGAAGATGCTTTACAGGGTTTGGTACACTGGTCTTCTACGTAAGCTCCAGGGTTACGGTATTACTGGATATTTGTTTGATTTAATTCATTCGTTCCTATCAAATCGTGAAATGAACGTCGTTTTGAACGGGCTCTCTTCCAGATCCTTCCCCATGAACGCGTGTGTCCCCAGGGCTCTCTCCTGGCTCCCACGCTGTTTCTGGTCTTCCACAATGATCTTCATGATATCATCAGTTCCCAAGTAGGCATTTATGCTGATGACACTACCAAATGGCTCGTGAATTTTAATGCCTCCAAAACGAAACTGCTCTCATTTAACCACCACATAGAAACTTTCTTGCCTGCCATCAGTATGGCTGAGGCTAGACTCATGGAGAGCAACACATTGCAGTTTCTTCGCATCACGTTTTCAACTGACTTGAAATGGGAAAACTATATCAATCAATAGCTGCATCTACTGCAAGGAAAGTTGGGACACTGTGTCATGCCAGAATGTTGCACATTTACAAATCTACAATTCGTCCGTGCATTGAATACTGTTGGCATACCTGGTCAGGTGCCCCTGCTACTTATATTGAGGTTCTTGACAAAATCCAAAGAAAGATATGCAATGTAATCGACCCTGACTTGTCATCACGACTTCAGACAGATTCTTACCGACGTTACGTGGCTTGCCTCTGTCTCTTCTACAAATATTTTCATAGCTACAACTCTGATGAGCTTTTTTTCCCCTGGTTCCCGAACTACGCGAGTTTAAGTGTGCTACTATCCTACCCTTTTACTATTGAATTAGGTAAATATAACCGCCACTTATAATACTCCAACAGTTACTTTTCTCGCACTGCCTGTCCGTGGAAGTTTTTTCTGTTTCCTTGCTTCCCTGATAACTACAATCTTCAAAAAGTTAAATGCAATGTTAATCTCAATCGTCTATCTTTTTGAACAGCTTTTATCCTTTCCTTGTTCTCTTCTATATCCAGTCTTTTCTCTCAATTTCACTCTCTGTAACCCCCTGCTGAGTACTAGTGGCATTCCCGTCTTGCTTGGGGTGAAATGATAAAAGTAAATACTTTGCTGTATTTTAGACCGAATTTAAATTTATTAGAATATGTTTTCTAATTATCAGTAAAATCTATAAAATTGTCCATATTAATAAATCTGTCAAAAAAAAAAATTCTTTATTAAAAAATCTTTACAAATAAAAATTATTTTTCAGAATTGTTATTTGAAAAAAACATTTAGCTGATTTAATGTTTAATTAATCTGAATTGAAACAAATATTACTTAGTTTTAGTTTTAAATATCGCAGAAAAACATTTTTCTTACATGAATGTGGGTTTTTTATGAAGTGATGACACATTATTGACTGTCTGATGTAAGTAGGAGGAGATAATGGAAATAAAATTACATGACATATAAAACCTAAACACCTTTTTATATATTTCTAATTACCCACTAATCTGAAAAAATTAAACCATTTTTATTATCAGTAAAATCACTCTTCCATATTGACAAATCTGTTAACAGAGCATAAAATCTCTTTATTAAGAAAATCCTTCAGAAATAAAGTATACTTTTCTGAAACTTTATTTGAGGAAGATTAAATGAATTAAAGTTTAATTAATCTGAATTAAAACAAATATTATAAATATTTAGTTTAAAATATAGCAGAAAAGGAATTTTTAACATAGAGGTATTTTTTATGAGGTGTTGACACGTCTAATGTTTGAGTGATTTATGTAAGGGGGAATAATTGTAGTACAATTACATGACGAATACAACGTAAAATTCATTTTTTTAAATATGTTTTAACTCCCCTGTAATTTTGAATAATTTAATTCTTTTAAGCATTTAAATATCTTATTGAATTTTATTTACTTTAGCTTGAAAATATTACTTAAGAAGACGCTTGTTGAGGAAGTATTAGAAAATTATCAATACATTTTAAATTTACTATAGCTACTGCTATTATTATCTGATAATTTACTTTTTTTTAATGAAAATTTCCGAAAGCCAATATCTGCGCAGTTTCTTCCGCTATTTTTAATGGATATCCGTGTTTTCTTGAGTGCGCACGTTGATAGACGAACCACACGCTGTTTAAAACTATGTGGCGTCTCTTTCATATACAGGTATTCATTGAAAATAAATTTTAAAGTAATAAAATATATCGAATTAAAAAATAAATCCATTAATTCTTTAAATATATATATATATATATATATATATATATATATATATATATTAAATCCGAACATGTTTTTTTTTTAAATCCGACATGTTTTTAAAATATATATATATATATATATATATATATATATATATATATATATATATATGTTTATTGTGAAATGTGCTTCATATTGTATGACAAAAAATCTCACTCTTCCCATAAAGCATAGAAACTTAATCAACTATTATTTTGTTTATATTTCTTCAATTAATCCACTTCATATTTTTTCTGAAGAAACCTTGTCGCTCTAAAGACATCAAATAATATTAAAAAGAAAGCAGCTGCTTTGGCCATTCCACACGAAACGGATCTGTTCGTTTTAAAAAGCATTTCAATATGCTACCAATACATTGCTTAAATTAGGGTATTAATACTATAAACAACAAGTCTCAGTAAACGCACCTGCGACCGACAGAATGTCTAAAATAAAATGAATGAAAGAGAAATATCTCGTATTTAATCGGTGAAGTGACCACACGAAAAAGAAAAAAAAAGAAAAAAATTATTGCGGAAAACGTAAAAAAAAAAACCCCAAAAAACCGGAAAAAGCGAAATGGACATTGTAATTTTATATCAGCTTTCTAAAGAAACTCACAATAGTGATATTGGACATTGAACAAAAAGGAACCAAAATATAATTACGATGGAAAAATAATGCAGTAGATAATTTTCAGACGCTCTTATCTATCTGAAGTCAATTTCTTCCCCCAACCCAGCCCTAAACATTTCATGAGCTGGCAGCAAGCCAACGAAACGAGCTGAATAAATAAATCACTCATTTAATAGCAACAAAATTGTGCACAATAAAAGAATAAAATTGTGAAGTCTTACATAATTTATATTTATAACAAATATCGAGCGTCTAATAATAAGCTTGTAACATGAAAGAGGGGTATTACATATTTTTCTGGTGAAAGGTAAAGGCGCTATAATTGTGACATAGAGAGAGAGAGAGAGAGAGAGAGAGAGAGAGAGAGAGAGAGAGAGATCCCACCCCCACTCTGAGGTGGATTTAGTAATCAACAGTGCTAAAGAATTAGGATGATGGTGCTAATTACTTGGGTGGAAGGGATTCCGGAGTAATTCCAGAAATAAGTTTATTTTTTTCTCTTGTTTTTTTTTTTTTTTTTGATCTTAGGCAAGATCTGGCGAATGTAACCACAACTATGACAACTGAGTACCAGGTGCTGGAGGGTTTCTTGCTAAAGCATCTCCAGTTGTTAGCTATAGTGAATAGGGTGCGCCAAACCAGTCATACGTTAACAGTGCTGTTAGAACATGTGAGAGCACAGTTGGATATGCTGTCTATGGGACAGCTATCCCCGAGCATAATAACCCCAGAACGACTAAGGGCGGTACTGCTGGAAATACAGTCCAAACTCCCCCATCATCTTGGTTTGCCTGCGGACCCCACTCAACAATTATGGAAGTATTATAGTGTCTTGGGATGTGTTACCCTGTTGGAAAGAAGTAAATTGCTAGTACTGGTGTCAGTTCCCCTATTAAACCGAGACGGCACTTTCGAAGTTTACCAGATATTAAATCTGCTTCTTCCTTAGCCAAAACCACCCCAAGGTTAGAGGCAGTGGCTAGGTACAAAGTAGAGACAGAATTCCTCGCTCTAAACATAGCCAGGACAAAATTTATGTTACTGACAAGGGAAGAAGCACAGAGGTGCGAGAATAATGCTCTGGGCATATGCGCGTCTGCAAGTCCCATTTATGTAACAGGTAGCCATGAAGTTTGTGTGAGACGGATTCGTTAAAGTAAAGTTTGTGATAGACTTATTTAGAAAAATAAGAAAGGAATCAGAGACCATTGTCAGGTAGAGATACTGACTGATGTAATGCTACCCGCAGCTGTTAGCATTTCAGACGGGATCTGAGCAGTGGCCACTCAGGGTGAAATGGAGCTCTCTAAGATCTGCGAGAATGAGGTGACAACGACAATGAGAGTTATTCCCCCTTGACCATTTTAGCCTTACCCCTTGGCTGTGGTGCACACGGGCTGACCCTATCATTTACCCCAACCCTTACTATCAAGCAGAAGAGAGATTCGAAGGGAATGAGGCGTTGTTGAAATTGGTAGGATCAAATGAAACTGGATGGGCTAAATTATGGCATCCAATTACGAAAGAGTTCCCTCAGTTTTCGTTAAGGAAAATGCCGGGGTTGCTGAAACCTGTTGATAAGATTGATTTCGGGCGACTGAAGTTAGAATTAACCCGGCTAGGTGGGCAAGACTCGGACTGGAGAGAGAAAATGGTTACCATAGTAACCTGGCCAACTGTTGTGTGGATTATATTAATTATAGGTATGGCTTATTTGAGTTGGTGGTGGTGGAAAAAGAGACATGTGAGAATGTCGAGTGTGGAAGTTGAACTGGCAGAAAGTGGAAGTCCGGAGCGTGCTGGGGACCCAATTGGTGCGCGTTACCTCGACCGAGATGCAGCCGATTTGGGAGAACAGCCCGCAGCTGCTGTGAGAGAACTGGAACCCGTAAAAAGGCTAACGAGACCTGTTGTGAAGACCCGGACCAGTCGTAAGACAAGATTTTGAAAAAAAAAAAACAAAAAAAAACAATAAGTGTTAATGTTGAAAAAAAAAGGGAGTGTTTAATTTTTGAAAAAAATGAGTGTTTAACTTTGAAAATTGTGTAATTACAATACATATGTAGACAAATGAAGAGACAAATGAGTTGGTGAGGATATGGGAGTATCCCAACTGTATGGAAATACCAATAGTTGTGAGATCAATGAAAACATATATTCTCATAGTAACCAAACTTTTTTTTGTCTTGCATGTGAAAATCTGAACAATGAACCTTATTCAGTGAAAGCACGACAATATGCTTTATAAAGACGCTCTGAAAGGAAACAGAAAAGGACTCAGAACACTATAACTCGACTTTGTTTTTTCTTGTCTGTTCTTGTTCATGTTTTTATTTCTAGAATTGTTCGCAGTTGAAGTCAGACCGGATTGCCGGAGAACCATGAACTTCCAGCAAGAACAGCTGAACAACCCTGTTTCTATTATCGTCTTATTTTTGGTATGACATCTCATGTGTCATTTACTAGTAAATGACAGGTGGGTAAGGGAGGAATTGTGTGTGTGTGTGTGTGTGTGTGTGTGTGTGTGTGTGTGTGTGTGTGTGTGTGTGAGAGAGAGAGAGAGAGAGAGAGAGAGAAGGGAGAGAGATTTAGTAATCAAGAGTGCTAAAGAATTAGGATGAAGGTGCTAATTACTTGGGTAGAAGGGATTCCGGAGTAATTCCAGAAATAAGTTTATTTTTTTTCTCTTGTTTTTTTTCTCTCTTAATAATTGTTTCTGGGGTTGAGTTATTAGTTAATTACATGTAATAATTCCAAAATGATTAAGAGACGGATTCGTTAAAGTAAAGTTTGTGATAAATGGCAAATTGGATTTTTGGGTGGTCTGAATAGTGGCATTCAACCAGACGGGATAAGTGGTTTTGGCAAAATTTAAGTATACGTTGTCTGCGGAAGATCCAGCAGGAGGTCCGAATCCGATTTTAGTACCTTTTGAAAACTGGTTGCCCGCGGAAGTCCGGAGATTAGGCGGAAACACATGGTGGTCTAGGCGATTTGCATATTAAAATTCGGGGGCGGTGCCTAAAGATGGTTTAGCTCCGCCTCTCTCTATATAAGCTGCCCGCACGCTTGAGTTAGTCAGATGAGTTCGGAGTTCGGAGATCAGAACGCGGAAGAGGCGGCTTGTTGGAATTTGCTGGTCTGGTCTGTTGGTTGCCCTGTGTCAAGAAGACCGATCCGAGCCAAGACATCGAAATAGAACCCGTACGAATCCAGATAACTTCGTCAACAAGGCTGCGAGAAGGCAGACTGCTATAACGTAGGGTGCAGACGAAGATCCACGAATTACTTCCCTTAGATCAGCCGAAATTGTTTAGGCCCAAATGAGTGAATCTCGTTATGACATTTTGTACTCGTGTAAATTCTTCGGTAGAGACATAAAAACAGTGGCCTAAATAGGGCCCTTTGTACAGGAACAGGAGTTGCTTTTTTTTTTCTTTTTCATGTGTTTGCGGCTACGACAAAAAACTTTTGCTGCATGAATAGTGATTTCCTTTCAGCGAAATACCCAGCCGGATCGTTCTGGGGAGATCGATACACTGCTGTTCGGATCAAGAATTCACAACGTGGCGAATAGTGGTGGTTCCTACAGTTCACCGGAGGAAGATCGGGTGGATTTCTTTTTCGGCCAGAACCACCGGGGAGACAGGACAGAACTGCAACAGGTTATTACGTTAGATAATATCCATCTGGATACGGAGATGAGCTGCATTAATGCTTTAAGAACTAAGATTGTACCAATAAACCGTTTGAAAAGAAGCATAAAAGTAGCGACAATAAAATTATTATTAATTATTATTATTATTTTGTATTATTATTATCAAATATTTTATTATTATTATTGATTTCTTGTGTATACTCAATTCTTTCCTAAGGTCAGAAATGGCATCATGAGTAGTTTAGAAAAATAATCACACATATATTACATAGATAAAGCTCTTCGTGTGGGCTTTAATTGTGAGTACAATCTTCTGTATTTCTTTAAAGAATGAGCTACCAGGAACCTCTCCAATGTGTCTATTGGTATATTTTCCAATCAATCCGAGGGCTCTAAATACAAATGGTATTGTTGATGTCCTAATGTGCCACATTTTTGAGATTTCGATTTCAAGGTCCTTGTAGTTTTTTTGAAGATCTTCAAAGATACATTGCAGTCTGCTAAGTCAATAAGAAGGCACATTTTATGGTCTCTAGTCATGATGTCTACGCGATTAGCTTTGATTGTTCTGCCTGTGGGTACTGTAAAGTCCCATAAAATTGTTAGAGGTCCTATCTCCGTAATGGGTTTTGGGTGGTGTTCGTACCAATTTCTTGTAGTTTCCTTTCCGTAAAAAATTACAGATTTTCCAGCGCAGATATTTGAGCACTCTGTCATGCCGAGTTTTATATTCAGTGGGTGCCAAAACCACTTGATACAAGTTGATCAATTGTTTCTGGATATTTATCACAGAATTTGCATTTTAGGCTAATAAACTTTTTCAGCGTGTGAGCTTGGTAGTTTCTAGTAAGCAAGTATTGTTTCTGTGCAGCAAAAATTAAAAAAAAAATCATTTTCAGCTTTTAACCCTTCACTACGTAGCCACCGATCGGTACGAAGCCTGTCTACATCAGCCTGTTTGGTATTGGCAAAGCATTTGACCGTGAAGCGTTTTATCTTGCGATCGTCTCTGGTCGGTTGTCTTTACCTTTGCATTCTCGTTTGAGTATTTTGCAGCCGCAGTCAGTGTATTATTCTTTACTTTCATTTCTTCACCCATTTGAAACTTCATTTTGAACTTGTTAGCTTCTTTTATTACTGAATTAAATTTCTTACTTCTTTCATGTTCTTTGACACAGATCATCATTCAGTCTTCTATCGTTTCCTGGTATCTTTGAAGACCAACTGTTGTAGTTTTGTAAGACTTTTCTTCAAATCTGGGCACATATAGGCAATCAACATCACCATTGAAATGATGCCTGCTATGGAAGGTGAGAAACTTTCTCGTTTTGGCGTCCATTCGCTTAATGTCAGCTCTGATCCATTTAAGGATGTTGAAACTGTATTGCATCACAGGGACAGCCAAGGCTGATATTCTGTTTTTTTTTTTTTTTTAATTTAGTTCGGTATTCAGTGCCGGCGCAAACGCCTCTAGTACTCTTTCTTACCTTCTCCTTCATTTGAGTATGCTGTATTCCATCTCCTTCGCTAATTCTTAGGTACCTATAGACTTGTTCCAATTCCCTTATCTTTGTGACAAAATCTAAATCTATTGTGTTTATGTAAATTTTCTTTTCTTGAATGTTAACCATCATGTGTTGACCACAGTCGAGATCATGAAGTCCACAACACTTCGCCAGACCTTCCGGTCCTACCAATGCTTGCGTTCCTTGAGATGACGTCAGGGAATGATAGTTTTATGCTCCTGGTCAGGTTTGACGCAGACTTCCAGAGTAGGAGAGAGGAGGCACCCTCATTCTCGGCACGGTGGCAGTGACCAATAAACTGAGCTCGACGAGCTTGTATGAGAGAGGAAACGCGGGAAAGACTGCCGTAGATTTGGTGGATGGTCGAATGGTGTTTCCAAGAGAGGTTTTGAGCTCTCATCAGAAGACGGGTGTAAGTTCCATCTAGACATTTCTCCATGTCTTTAGAGTGTGTCCATGTCTCTGAGCCATAGAGTAGAATCGGCTCAACAGCGGCTCTGAATATTTTGATCTTGAGTTTTCTGTCCAGTTGTGATGTCCAGATCTTGTTCATATCATTGCATGCAGACCATACCATACCATACCCTTCCTAGTTTGGAAATCTTTCAAGAAGGAGGAGGAGATGAATGATCCTAGATATTTATAATCCTAAACTTGATTCAAATTCTTATTAAAGGATTTTATAGGATGATTATTTTTGCTGTACATCTGTTCATGTATTCAGTTTTTAACTTATTGAGATAGAGACCTACGCATTTGGAGGCTTGCTCAAGAGATTGTAGGAGAGCTTGCGCATTCTCTAAAGACTGACTCATCAATGCCATCAGCGAAATCAGAGTCTGTAAGATATTTGGCAGGGAAGCAAGAGCTTCTTGTGGAGCATAGTTGAAAACCCTTTTCTGAAGTATTCTAGCTCTAATGGAAAAAGGTTGTATTTCTCCATCAGTGTGAACAATTTATGAGGTGTCTGTGTACATGTCAGGGATTCCATAACGTTTAAGAATTTCAAATATTTTAGATCTGTGAACAGAGCCAAAATCATTTGAGGTCAACGAAAAACAATGCAAGGTCTAGTTTGCTCAGCTCGGACTCCTCAGTAAGTTTGCAGAGTCACAGGATCTGCTTTAGGGTAAATATGCCACATTTGAAGCCGTTTTGATTCTTCTGGAGTACTGGCTCAACGAAGGGTATCAAACCGTTGAGGATGAGTTTATTGTATACCTTGACTACAATTGGCATTAATGAGATTCCGTTATATCTGGTTGCTAGAGAGAGGTTTTCCTTTTGTTTGCATAGAAATGATCTGTGATTTGTGCTAAATGGTTGGACCATTTACTGTTGAGAAGATGTGGTTAAAAATGTTGAGTAGGAGCTCTTGAAAATGCTCATCTTTCTAGATAAGGGCTGGGATGTTGTCTGGACCAAATGCTTTGGAAACTTTGAGTTGTTGGGTTGCTGCTTTAAGCTCACTGATCAAGGAGGTAGAGGTGTCAATCTCTAGAGGATTTGAACACTCTGGAAGCCTCGTTTGTTTACCAAGTTCTTGAAATGGTCTGGCCAGTTTTTGAGACGTTTCTCGACTGATCCTACCTTGATTCTGATGGTAGAGCCAGAATTCTTGCCAGATAGGTCCTTTATAGTTTTCCAGGTTAGATGGTGTTGCTAGCGAATGTGCTGTCTTGAAAGGTCATCTATTGTGCTGGTGATGTGATTAGATTCAGTCTCAAAATAGGTGTCATCAAGTACTTGTTTGACCATTATCTGCTGTATTTTCTTTGCCTGAGATGAGAACTGGTGGTAACATTGTGAGATAGCTTTGAGGTTGGCTCTTGACTCGACTCGACTACACGAGAGGAGTTACTGGATTTTATTCGGCCTCTACTCTTCTTTTTGGGGACAGTTGCAAGTGCTACTTTCTTGGTAGATGAAATAAGACTGGCATAAACTTCTTCAACATTATCTGTGGTGATATCATCAGTGGACAAAGACTGGAATCTATTTTATACCTCAAGTTTTTCGAGAGGTTTTGGTTGCATAAGACCTACTTCCAGTGAATCTGTTTAATGGGGTGTAGTTTGACTCGTTTGGATGATCTAAGGCTAAGTTTGATGATAGCAGAGATGACTTTATGGTCGGGACCATCAGAGCTGAAGGACTAGTAGGGTTTAGAGTCTCGAACATATTCTTCCACTTTTTCCAAAAGATCAGATAATCAGTCTGAACACGTTCACCAAAGGGGTACACAAATGTCCATAGTTGACCTCTAGGCTTCATGAAGCTGGTGTTTGAGCTGAAGAAGTTGAAATCTTTCATGAAGTTTTTGAGGTATTCCCCGTTGCGGTTTGTCACTTTTTTGAAGGTGAACTTTACCTCATAAGGCTCTAGTATGGCATTCAGGTCACCAGCAATAACTAGAAAGTTATGCAGAGATACTTATCCTACAGTGGTATGTAAAGTTGTATAAAAGTCTTCTACTTAGCTCTGTTCAGAGGATTTGTGAGGGATATAAACACATATCACGGTTCTTTTAGGATTGCCTTCCAGCTGAACTACTAGTATTCTGGGTGAGGTTGAATCGACCCCTAAGAGATTGTTGCTGTCTCTAGATGAAAAAAGCCAACACCTCCAACGGTGGCGTTTCTGGAGTTTTTGTAGCTGAGGAGGTGACAATTTGGTAAGATCCAGCTTGGTGATATTTCAAGATGCCCTAAGGATGGTGGAAGCGATGTTCTTGGACTGCAAGGATATCTATAGATTGTGATTTTGCTTTCTTGGCTAGTTCTTGAAGGTGGCCTAGAGAGCCGAATATCTTTGCATTCAATGAGGTGACAATTGTATGCTTTTTACAGCTTACAATGCGAGTTTGTGAGATTGATGTACCTGACTCATGACTATCAGGAGATGCCTGCCTGGTTAAATTTGAAGCATCACCATCATTCAATACACCATGAGTTACATCATGATCAGAGGCAGGACCCGGAGAGACAGAGGTTAGACTTATATCAACAGGCATACCATAGACTATTTTTCCATGAGAAATAGGAACCCCGGTGCAGTTAATTGTAAAGTTCATGATCTTTTCAAATGGATGATAATGTGTGTGGGCGCCGCTACTACACACATGATGGAAATAAACAAACAGGCTCTAAAGAAGGTCTTTCCTCCTCCATGAGGTGCGTTATCCGACGCCAGTTACCAACCTCGGATTTATACCCTTGCCTCATTGTTTGTGCTGCAGACACTTGAATAATTGTTGACTAAAGCTGACGGGACTATTCTACCCGACTGGAACAGGTAGTACTGGTTTATAGCTTACCATTAGCAGTAGTAGAATCAGTTCTGAAGCAACCTGACCTGAAAATAAATGAATGTTACTTTTGCACATTTATCTAATCCGAAATCCATACTTATATTTTCAGTGAAGCATTTCACAGTATTGAGGGGACTCTTCAACTCATTGTCGTCTTTGGCAAAGAGTTTGAAATCATCCATGTAGAGTAGTTTTTGTTTAGTTTGTATCCATAGCTATTATTGTTTAGTTCATGTGTAAGGGAGATTAAGAAGGGATGCCAGGGAGTCTTCTTGAAAGATTCCTTGTTGGATATTCAGGTGGTTGGAAGTGGCATCTACCCTTATAAAACTTGATAACTATCACTATCATTGGCGTTGGAAAGTTGAACATTTGTCGAATGACATTCTGTGCCAAAAGTTCAGTCAGTGCCAAGGCTATAGAACCAGGTTGAGAGAAGAAGAGGATTCATACCGTTTCCAAGGGTATTAGCACATAAGCGAATAGAATTCGAACTCGGCTCTCTGGTTCCTCAATCCGAGTCGCTATCCATTACTCCACCGTGCCTCCTCAACATGTAAGGAATCGTAAAGTTTATACCATTGTAAATTATTATTATTATTATTATTATTATTATCATCATCATCATCATCATCATCATCATCATCATCATCATTCGATTTCTGCTATGGACACACTACCTACCAAGTCTGCGGAAAGACCTAAGGCAGGTCGTGGTGTGTTGTTATGGCCACATTTCATGTTAATTTTTTTTTTTTTATCTCCTTTGAAGTTGCTAGCGTTACATAGACAAAGTTCTCCTTAGTGTGTGTGCTGTACTTAATAAGACAATTTTCTGTATGTCTCTTAAGCTGGGGTTTTCAGGGATTCTTTCAATGTGTTGTTTTGTTCCATTTTTATAATTCCAAGTGCACCTATTACCACTGGTATTATTCTTGTTTTCAATTTCCACATTTTTTCTATTTCAATTTCCAGGTCTTTGTATTTTGATAGTTTTCAAATTCCTTGGTTGCTATGTTACAATCCGCTGGACAAGCCATATCAATTAGTAGGCAAGTTTTTTTTTCTTTCTGGTTTTTGACAATAATGTCCGGCCTATTTGCTTCAATTTTTTCTGTCTGTGTGGATGGTATAATCCCATAGAATGGTGACATCTTCTATTTCTGTAACCGGCGCTGGCCGATGTTCATACCAGTGTTTGCTTACACATTTTCCAAAGTGTTTGCACATTGTCCAGTGTAAGTATTGCCCCACTCTATCGTGACGATTTTTATATTCATTTTGGGGCAAGTATAGAACATCCTGAGATTAGATGGTCTATTGTTTCTTGGTATTTGTCACAGAACCTGCATTTTGGATCCACATTATTATGTATGATATTTGCCTGAAAATTCCTAGTGAAAAGACTCTGGTCTTGCGCTGCAAGAATAAAGCCTTCAGTTTCAGACTTTAATCCAGATGCTCGTAACCATCGATGAGTATTAACTTTATCAACATTGGGTTTATTTGCACGTTCTGGATATTGGCCATGCAGAGGTTTGTCTTGCCAGCGTTGTTTCATCTGTTCAAGGGCTTTATCCTTGGCTTTCTTTTTCATATCTTTTGCTGCAATAGTTGGTTCTTGGCTTCTGTTTTGATTTACTACAGAATCTACTAAATGTAAATGTTGTTTGTATTTACTGCCTTCTTTTATTATTGAATATTTTTTTTTCTTTCTGTTTTCATGTTGTTTCACTAATTTTATCATCCAGTCATTTGTTGTTTCCATGTAAGTTAGTAAGCCAATAGTTGTTGTCTTGTATGACAATTCTAGCTGAATAAGACCTCTTCCACCTTCTTTACGGGGTATGTATAGACGGTCTACATCAGCCTTTGGATGATGCATCTTATACTTAGAAAGAAGCTTTCTTGTTTTAGAATCCATTTGTCTGATGTCATTTAGAGTCCAGTTCAAGATGTTGAAACTATATTGGACCACTGGGATGGCTAGGTTATTAATGGCCATAATTCTGTTCTGAGAATTCAATTCAGTTTTTAATACCAGTCGTACTCTTCTATAGTACTCTTTACGCACTATTTCTTTCATTTTCTTATGGTGAATTCCTTCACTCTCATTTACACCTAGGTACTTATAAGCTTCTCCTTGTTCTAAATCTTTTATTGTTACAGCAGGGTCTAAACTAATAGAGGAAGTTTGTTGTAGCGATCCTCGTAAAACTGTAGCTTTAGCACATTTATCCAAATTGAATTTCATTCCGATGTCTTCACTGAAGCATTTTACAGTTTGCAGAAGACCTTCCAGCTCATTGTCATTCCTAGCATACAATTTTAAGTCATCCATGTAAAATAGATGGTTTATTTTCTTTTGAGCTATTTTGTAACCGCATTCTGTCTTGTTAAGTTGGCTGGTTAATGCTATAAGTGATATGCAAAATAATAAAGGAGACAAAGAGTCACCTTGAAATATTCCTCTATTGATGTTTATTTCGCCAGACTTATAGGTTCCATTTTTTATGATTGAGGTAAAGTGTAGTTTTCCATATCGACATACATTGTTTGATGAAATTGATGATAACGGGTGATACCTTGTACATACTTAAAGACTTTAAGATCCAGGAATGTGGTACACTATCGAATGCTTTACGATAATCTATCCAGGCAATACTAAGATTTTTTTTTTCACGGAAGCAGTTTTCCAGGATCATCCTATTAATAAGTAATTGGTCTTTACATCCGTAGCAGCCTCGTTTGCACCCTTTTTGTTCAAGTGGTAGTATGTCATTTCTTTCCAAGAAGAAATATGTCTGTTTTGTTAAAATAGATGTTAACAGTTTGTATGTTGTTGGAAGACATGTAATTGGTCTATAGTTTTTCGGAATATTTGTGTCACTATTTTTGGGTAGAAGAAAGGTAACTCCTTTGGTCATCCATGCAGGAATTTTAGTTGGATCGGTAACCATTTCTTGAAGTTCTTTGGCGAGTTTTTTGTGTGCTGTATTTAAATAATATAGCCAGAAGTTAGAATTTTATCTATTCCTGGAGATTTCCAGTTGTGTGCTTTTTTCAGTGCACATTTAACATCTTCTTCTGTGATTCCCGCCCATGTCTGTTCTGGTTTATTTTTCATTCGTTCTAACTCTTGCGCAATCCAATCTGCCTCTTCGTTGTGTTCTTTAGGGCAAGCCCATATTTTCCCCCAGAACTGTATAACTTCTTCCATTTTAGGGGGACTGTCACTTCAATTCTTTGTTTACCTATTTCCTGTAAAATTTCTTTGCATCGGTTTGAAAGATCTTGTTCTGTCTATAGAATCTTGATCTATTATTATTATTATTATTATTATTATTATTATTATTATTATTATTATTATTATTCCACCTCCTCCTCCAACAAGGTGACGTTGAGGTGAGAATTATGAAGCCGAATATACCAATCAAGCCACCCAGTTTGATAAGAAGGGTATAACAAGCACATGCATTATCTGCGACTATAACTTTTCCTGTATTTCATATGTAGTGTTCTTGAACTTATGTATAGAGTATTTGAATTAAAATATGGTATGTATTTGTATATGGAATTATTTAATAGCATCGTTCATGCGTCTTCTTTCATGATTGCTCATTTTCATTTTGGTTATTCATTGATTAAATTAATTCTAGTGCAGTTAAAACATTCTCAACCATTTTTACATTAACTATTCCGTTTAATTTGGTCTCATGTTCTGGGTTATGGTTTTGTTATTATTTTAACTTTTATCTCAGTGGAACATCTATTTCTATTTGACATTATTTCCTTGCACTGAATAACATTCAATTGTCAGAATCTATTTAATCAGCTGGCAGTTGCTAGTTTATTAAAGTTATTCCGACTTTTTTTCTTGTGATTTCATTGTCTCTTTCCCCAGTTGCCGGCTGGATTTTATCAGTATATCTTTGGGAGGCACTAATTGTATTTCCTTTGTGATAGTTGATTTTGAAGGTTTGGATTTCTCAACTGATTTTCTTACTTTCTATCTGAGCTTTGGGCAGTTGAAGCTATTATGTATATTTAAGATGTTCCCTTAATGGTAGTTGCAAATTTCGATATTGATAATTACTTTGATGGAGGAAACTTTCTGCGGTATTGTTAAATTTTAATTTCATTGAATTTTATTTCTATCAGTTGTAAATTACAAAACAGTAATTAAGAAATGGAAACAGAAAAGCCGTAGGTAATTAACAAAATGTAACTGATTTTGATAATGGGAATGGTTCTGGTGATTTCAGTAATTCTAATAATTTCAGTGATTTCAATATTTTTGGTGATCTTTTAATGTAAATATTTTCGGGGATTACGTAAATTTAAATACTTTTGGCGATACTGATCATTTGAATAATATTAGTAATTGAAATATCTTTTTGAGATTTCGATAAACTGAATGGTTTCAGTAATTTTTGTAATTTAAATGTGTTTAGTATATTTGGTAATTTATTTAAATGGAATGAATCAAATGGCATTATGGCTTCTGGGAGCGGAATACTTTCGGCAATTTTGATAATTTTTTCTATTATTTAAACGTCTTAGGCAATTTCTAAATACCATCGTTAATTTAGGGAGTTGAACAATTCCAATGGTTTCTGTAATTTAAATACCTTCGATGATCTCGGAATATTGAATAGGTTAGACAGTTTGGATGCTTTGAACATTTTCGGTAACTTCTATAATTTAAATACCTTCAGTTATTTCGATGATCTGGATCGCTCTCGTCAAAATATTCTTCTTGCTTAAGTTTCTTTAATTTTAATTAATCATTATTTTAACAGATTACGGCATAGATTAGCAAGACACTGTTCTAATATTCTTTTTCATAAGCCGGACTCTGGACACAACCCAATTAATTTGGTTGAGCTTTTCCCGAACAACTTGACCTTTCTGACATACGGAATGGGAATTAACAGGTTATAAAACGACAAAACTCGAAATACGTTTGATTGAATAATTACACATGAAACATTTTCATCTCATACAAGGTGTCCCAGGAGTCAACGAAGGATTAAATTTCAATATTCTTTTGTATTGTTAATAATAGTTTAATACATAATAAAAATGAAAACATAGGAAATATACTCCCATTAATTCTGATGTAAATATATTTCATTTTCAATAGCATTCTCCATAGTAACTGACTGCAGGCCTTGAATTTCTGCACGGGTGTTATCCTGGAGTTGCTGAACTGTCTGCAGATTATTGACATGTGTTCGCTCTTTAAGCTATATCCAAAATAAATAAATAAATAAATAAACGGGAGACGCCAAATTAGGAGAAAGTGGAAAATTTGAGATTTCTCGAAATTATCCAATGACCAAAAGTTTGCTTCTATTTTAAGTTGTTAATTTTTCCATTGGAAATTTCCCAGTGTTAATTTTAAGTTCTGAAAAAGAAAGGAATAAAATAATATGAAAAATCAGACAGATGATATTTTTAAATACTTGCGCGACTTTGTAGGAAGCCCTGTGCATGTATTTTCATTAAGTGTGGGAGAATAAAAAATTGGAAACGTTTCGCCCCGAATGAAACTTATCCTTTTGTCAAGTATAACAAACGAATAGAGTTATGAAAATTTCAGTAAATGATTTCTTTTGAAAATATCTTATCGAAATCCCTTGTCAAAGTGGAGAAGATTTTCATCAACAATATTTCAAACATAAGCTATGACAATGCTACTTTCATCTATTATTTGACAAGCTGTTAATTTGGGGTTGGATACTGATAACCTCATAAGCCTTTTTTGATCTCTTTTGTCAAATATCGAAGTTCTACTATTCATTTTCATATACAAAACGCTTTCCACATCAAAATGAATGACATAGACAGCAAACTTGATATTTTAAATATCATAGAGATTTTTTGCTGACGTTGTGACATTGATAACTTTCTTCCTATTTTCCAACTCCAGTTTTCCAATTTTGAAACTTAAAACAACTACACTAAAAGCACAAATTAAACGTTCCAAAAATTGTGCAGTCCCTATCTGATCGTTTAACATGAGAAATTGGCATACGGAACTTAATCTAGGATGATCTTAATCTCGAGTGGTATGAAAAGTTTCATTACTTTTGTTGGCCTTATTTTCAGTATTACAATGAGTTCTAGTCTGTATCTTCCCCTGCACTGTGTTCACATGTATACAACAACTTGCATTACATTCATGAATAACCACAGATACTATTCTATTTGAAAGTATATTGTTGAACACTTACAGTTTCTTAGTATAAAATATGTAGAATTATTTCATTTTACCTGGAGTCGGGGGGCTCATTTTTGCTCACTACTACTAATATATATATATATATATATATATATATATATATATATATATATATATATATATATAATGTGTGTGTGCATGGGCAGTAAGAATTTATTTAAACAATCTTTGCTATATTCAAGCAATAAAACATGCACTTCGAACATTTTATTCCTAATTTTGATTCGTATGAAGAAAATTGGAAAAATGCAATAACAATTTAGCAGAAAAACCGGTTGAATTTAACAAAACTCTCTCTCTCTCTCTCACACACAGAAAGAGGGATATAGAGAAGTTGAAAGAGAGAAAATAAGGAAGAAAATATGTATATGACGGAATTCTTGATTATATTTTTATATGATCTTTTGCTATAGTATTGTACAAAATATAATATGCCCACTCTCCTGCCACATTCAAAAAATGTAGCAATCTTTAAATATTCCCCTCTCTCTCATAACGATTTTTCTCTCTCACTCATTTTTAAAGGCTATTTCAAATGTTGACATTGGCTATCACTTGACACAAAAGCAGTTCTAATTTAGTTAAATTAATTATATTTATAATAATTACTTGATAGATTTTCAGAACAAATAACAAATATTACTTATGTTAGTTACTTTTAGGTTATACATATTTCAAGTACTTTCATTCTTTGTACGTGCGTTAGCATTTCATAAATTTTGTGTGTTGGATAACATCACCTTTAAGATATGATGTTTATGACAAGAAAATTGTCAGGTTTTCAACTGGAAAAATAAGTAATAAAGCCCAGAAACTGCTTCCGTCGAAACTTTCCAGAAAAAGGACATTCCAGAAAATTAGAATCTCACTCGAAGCTGTTGAACTTTGGGCATATGAAAGAAGAAGAAAAAATCTCCAAAATAATTGGTTGATGTTATCGGAAGTTCGGGAAAATGAAGCTGTTGCTGTAGAAGTTTCGATTGCCATTCCAGAAAACTATTTTATTCAAACAGATTTTAAAGAAGAAATCGAGAAACCTATTTTAGCTTAGAATATTTCTGTTATGTCAATAAAACGAGGACAATTTAAATGCAATAACTCGTATTCCATTGGTGAAATGCAAATTGCACTTGAGCAATTTCTTCCCCCAAACCGCTGCTTTGTCGAACGTACTCTTAAAATGTTTCCCTGATCTCTTTTGTAGTAAGCGATTGTATGAAAGGATTACATCTTTCACTTTGATATAATAGAAGAGAATAAATTATCTTCTCGCGAAATGAAAATGTGTTTGCCCTTTTTACTCTGTCCATCAGAACGAAATAATGTAACAGACAGCTATTAAAAAATCTGTTGTTCATTGACATAAGGATATACCTTTCTTCCGTTCTTCATTGAAAATAATTTCTTTTGAGCATTTAAAATATTTATCATCACAATTATGAAACTAATGTAAACCGCAAATACAAATCTAATTTTCATTTGATACAATCAGGTTACTGACAGAAACAATAAGATATGATTGTTATTTCATTATCTACCTTAAACTACAACTATATCCTAAATATCATTACTGAGCTTACAACTCCAACAATTGTTAAAAATAACAGTTCTCACAGCGTAGCATGGCCCAAAATAATATTCACTAAACGCCACTGGGTTATTCCACAAATATATTATCTTTATAAACATTTATCATTAAAGTTCAATATATATATATATATATATATATATATATATATATATATATATATATATATATAAACAACTCTCCAGTGAAATTCAAACTATACATGACCAACATTGTATATAATGTCCATAGAGAACTATGTTCCTATCAAAGAAAAAAACTCATGACCAATTACATTGAACATACCACCAATCAATTAAGACGACTGACTCTCCATATCTCCGACCGTACTCCATAAGGGCCTACATAAACCAACATGAAAACATGAAACCAACATGAAAACTTACCAACTTAGATACGGAACATATTCATCGAAAACAAAAACATAATTCACGTCTCTAATTGCAAAAAAATATATATATATTAGCATCTCTTACCATATTAAAACTCTTTCATACCCTACCATGCAAAAAAAGAACAAAAAACATTCTTAATAATATGAACAACATTTGTAATAGCACAACCAAAATCCTTAAAATGGTTTATTCGTTCGAGAAAAACAAAACTTAACAGAAGTGCCATGCTAGTCATTTTAATGAAACATGTATTTGAGAGGGACTTCTGTCCAAATGCACAACTATTATATAATTGTTAGCAAATTAGTGTCACCAGCCATTTTTAGTTAGTTCGATCTTCAATAAATGTTGCGATACCAATTTTACCAGACTAAGCTAGAGTTTGTAAATAGTGCTTTTTATTAAAACAACACAAGAAATAGTTACTTAAAAAGTAACTAGATCATGCTATTTTATTTGGTGTTCACATTTTTAAAGAAATGAATTTCTCATGAAAGACACTATTGAAAAAATATATTGACTCGAAGGGATTTTCTAATCCCCTCACATAATGCTAATCATAAAATGTTTCTCCCTTTTTCCTTTATTTTCATTAATGAATCTTGCATTTGATTGAAAATTGATGAACAAATTTTTTCTCAAAATCAAGACTAAAATCTGGTCTAAATTCAATATTAATTCAGTTGTTTGTTTTTCTCTAAAAGTTTCGTGTTTCAGATTTCTGCTCCTATTTTTTGTAAAAAAATATTTTTCTGGTATTAATTTGGAAGTCCCACTAAATATTTCGGATGAAATTAGTTTAGTCATCTTCATAAAAAGAACGAACAATTGTAGGTACATAATATTGTGGACTGATTCTAAAAGGCGACTAAAAAATGCATATAGATTATTTGTTATTTGCTTCACACTTCCCTGTTTTGGGTCTTTTGAGCCAAAACAAGGAAGTGTGACTCTAAAAAAAATTTTATTTTCAGTGAAGTTATTTTTTACGATCATAAAATATACAAACAACTACTGATTATTGCATAATAAGTGGGTTGGTCTGGTTTATTTTGTTTTATAAACATTAAACTGTAAGAAAAGAATAAAAATGGTGAATATTTTAATGTGAAAAATATATACAGTTCGTATTTTGCTCACTGAGCAAATTAAATAAAAAACCATTAAAAATTTTAAAAATCATTAAAAATTAAAAACATTAAAGATTAAAAAAAAACATTAAAAATTGAGATAATTGGATTTAAAAAATCAAGGGCAATAGAATTAGAAGACTGGCAAAGCCCACATTAAAAATTACTTGTTATACTGAGTAAATTTAATTTAATTGTAAAAATTGATAAAATATAACACATTTTTACCATACAAATACACATATCTCTAAATTCCCTGTAAAATATTACTTGATCATATATATTCTTTGCATTATTTTAAAATGTAATTCACTGAGGAATTAAAATAAGTTTTCAAATATTTCTTTTCTTGCAAAAAGAAGTCTATAAATAAAAAAAATACAAATAAACAAGTCAAAAATCTACTGGGGTCGAAATATGAAAACTTAAAAGGAAAATATAATTTTGTTTTATCCTCTTCACCAAAATTTCAGCTTCATTTGTTAAATTATATTGTCGACATAAAAACAAAATATCAATAAAATTGATTCATAAACATTTAATAATTTAACCGAATTTTTAAAAATAATAAATGTTTTTAAATTCTTATTTTAATTTTGCTTTTGTTAATGGTGCTGAAATTGTTGTTTTATATAATAATCATCTTTTAATAATTGAAAACATAAACTTACTTCAAGTTTATTTTCTCTAAATTCTAAATTTTAATGTAGTTTGAACGAGAGAGAAAACTAATATTATTATCATTGTATTAGCAACACTAAGTGTTATTTTCATCATTATGAATAATACAAAGAAAGGGTCATTTCTAAGAAATTTAGAAAAGACAAAAAACGATAAATCCGATGACGTCTGTGTTGCGGGCGCAAATGAGTAACTATAACATCTGGGAAATATATTTAAAATTTCCTTTCACGAAGTTCATCAATAATCCTCATCCATTTTAATTTTATTATATACCTTTTTTCAACGAGCAAATAGGAATTCGGTATGATATGAAAGTCTCGTTACGCAGTAATCAGATTATCTTAACTTCAATATTTGATTTGTAATTTGTCCATATGACAGTTAAAGTATCCCTTGAATATTTTAATATCTCTTTAGATAATTATGCAGTTGTGAGGGAGATTTGTAATTTTATGTTCATTTGAACAGTCATAATATGAAAAATGAAACTTTTTATTCAGCTTTCATAATCTGCCACCTGTAAAATAATCGGAATGGAATGATTGAATTTACTGTTTTCAACAAAAAAGATTACATTCTATGTAAAATATTTAACTGGATGAAATTATCACGTAGACATATTCTAGAAGAACAAACTTTGTTTATGTTTTTACAAACTAATTAAAGTAGAAATCAAATTAGTTTAATTTGTGCAAAGAAAAGCCAAAAGAGAAAGTTTTGATAGCTGATTTTCGATTAATTATTCATTTTTATCGATTTCTGTTTATTTAGGTCTGACTCATTAAATGTAATCGAAACAATAAAAGCGGGAGTATATATCACCATATATATCATTTAGTGAGCGAGCAAAACCCAAAATAAATGAAGCTTATTTTAAAGACGTATTTCTTGCTAATGTTTTTATAGGTCATCAGTGTATATACATAAAGAAACGAAACTACTCTTACAGGCAGCAACATATCTGTGACAGGACCATTTTATTTATAATTTTGGTCCAATTTTTAGTGACAAAATGAGTTGTCAGCAGATTCCGAAAAATTCACTGTTATGGCGCCACGAGATCACAGAGAAGAATGTTATACAAAGATTTTTAAAACTGTTTCATTAATTTAAGGGGAACTATATTTTAGCATTCAGTCGAGTTAATTAAGTAAATAACATTTTAGATTAAAATATGTCACATTGATTTTTTTTGCATTCTCAGTGTTACATAAAAAGATTCAAGTTGGTGATTGATGAAAGGAGATAATATTCACAAAGGTTTTCATCGACACCGATCAAATTAGGAAGCCCATAATAGAAATAAAGCAAATCTTGTTTCCAACAAATAATGTTGGAGGCTGAATGATTAATTTGTTTAGCCAGCCAATATAAGATCACATCCAGCGGTTGGAAAAAGGCTGGGCGAGGCAGTGTTGCTAAAAATTAACACCAGAGTGCTTATAACGCAACGATCAATTTTAACAAAGTAAGAGAAAATAGTTTACTTGCGGCTCTGACGAGGTGAGAGAGTCAATTAGTCTTCAGGCCGCATGCGCAGCCAATTTTTAATGAGACGCCCAATTCCCTCTTCCGGCTGCTTGAGATTGATTATTGATTCTTGTGTTGAAACTCTGCTGTTCCTGCTTCATTGTCTACTTGAAGCGAAACATTCTAAACAATATTTAAATTGCTAGCACGAAGGACACGGACTACTGTGCCTGTAATCACATTGGGATTTTTAAAGGTATTATTTCATTATAGATAGATAATAAGCAAGATCAAAGTCATTAATTTCGTACCATTGTTTCAATTTATAATTAAAGTCTAAACTAGAAGACGTAGTATTATGCACTTACAAGACTAAATACGTATTTAGAGACAATTGCAGTGTGTACCTGATATTTTAGAGCGTTGAAATAGAATAAGTGTTGTCGTTAATGTTGTAATATTCTTAAAGAAGATTTTCGGTTCTGATGTTAATGCTGGTGTAATTTTCAGGTAGAACCGGTAATACTAATTTCGTTCAATTGAAAGATTAATTATGAAACACTTGTAACGGCCTAGATGATTAATTTAAGAATATCTGAAACGAAGAAAATAGAGTAAGAAATGAATCAGTCAGTTCAGTCAGTTCAGTGTCATGCCGAGGTCTTTGTCCAAGTCGAAGGCAAGAACTTGACACCTTCTACCACAACCAGTAGCCAACAAACCGGGATGGATCAAATACTAATTTTTAAAAAATTCAAATACAAATACTTCACGGGATTACTGACGCGATATAACTGGAAATTCAAATACAAATACAAGTAATTTTCTTGCAGATTCCAAAAATACAAATACTTCTGAAACTAGGCAAAAATCTAAATCTAAATACTTTTTCATGCAAATACAAATGCCCTGAAAAAGTATTTAAATACAATTAAAATACATTTTTATTTCATCCACCACTACCAATAAACATGGTTGACAAAACCTAAATTAAAAGATGACAAGAATAGAGCAATTCATTTCATTTATTTGAATTCGTAAAACGGAGACACCCGACCAGGTTTGGTGGTAAAAAATTTGTCAATAACAACATCCACATTTATATGTCCAAATTATTTCGATGCTTAATAAAGCCAAATCGCTTAGGCGTTTTTGACCCATTATTCTTTGGAGTTTTTTTAAAAAAAATTAGTTTACTGATAGAGCGCTTACAAGACGTCGATCTTTCAGTTCTGTATTCAACCTGTCCAGTACTGCCTTCAAACTAACATTCATTTCTTCTCTCACATTTAGAGGCTTCTGTTTTGTCTCCTCACTTGCTTTTATGATGCATCAATATGTTGGCCAACGTCAATACACCATTCTAAGGATTATTCCTCGCCCTTTGCAATTGAATTTTTACAGAGAGAATCGCATTCACTCATAACAGATTGTTGCACACTTTTAATGTCAGTTCAAGCTTGATTGAATTTCGTTATAAGACACTGAAGTCTCTTCTGTACTCGGTCGATTAAAGTCAGAACGTCTTCCCAGAATGGCAGCATAGTTAGAAAGCTGAAAGATTTCATGTTCTGAACAAAGAAGCTGGTGTCGCTTCTTGTGTCGATTGATACTGAAGTGTTATTTGGCATATCCTCCAACAATATCATCCAACTTTGTTTTTACAAAATGAACAGCATCGAGCCTAGCATTCCATCTTGTATCAGGGGGTCGCTTTACAGCTATCCATACTGTCTCCTTCAATTTCTTCCACCAGATTTTTTGAGCTGGAGAAAAATTGTACAATGAATCAACAACTTCAAAAATGATATAGCAAACACCTGTTCTGATTCTGCCTGCGCTCCTACGAGGTTCAAAGAATGGTTGTTACAATTCACAAAGATTGCTTTCTGATTTCTCTGTGATATGCGTTTCTAGACACCGAATACCTTCGCAGCATTGTTATACGTCTGTCCACGACAGTCGCTCAAATCAAGACCATCTCGTTCCAATTCTGAGGTAATTTCATCTGTGATACTCTCGGGGTCTTCAAAGAACACTTCCTTGACTACAGCAATTTTAGATTCGTTGTCAACATCGACAAACATCTGTTGGTTGTGAGAAACGTCAGGTGTTGTTTCAAGCATAATCCCATAGTATCTACTTTATTTGACACTTTGTAGGTCTGACGTACTTCGTTGCACAACAGATCAATGAAATCTTTCTGCATTTTGCCAGAAAAAGATGTTGCAGAATGTGGATGTGACTTGATATAATACAAGAGATGCTGCAACAGAGAGTCGTACTTACTAAGTAGCTGAACGAGTGCAATAAAATTACCGAGATTATTACTTGATGCAATGACTTCTCGGTGTCCACGAATTGCCATATCACCAAAAACTTGATACAATCCACAAAATGCATGAACAAATCCTTTCACAATTGCTTCAGTTCCTTCATATGCTTCAGTATTACTCTATCAATTGTAGGCCCTTCTGATATGTATTTCTCAATGTCTTTTCATGCAAGAAATGACGTACGGTGATGAATGTCTTGTTCATGCCCTGCTATACTTTCGTTGCATTTTTTTTTTTTTCATTTTCGAAATTCACAAGATTTTTCGAATATCGTGCTTTGTTGACTGGGGCTTTTGAAAGCAATAAACAGCAAAAAGCAATACACTGCATCATTTTTAATAAAGTACAACAACCAATTATGCGGAATCGTCAACTCATCTTGTAGTTTTCTTTTAAATCAGTAATTCATGAAGTTGTAATTGACACCCACATGTTTTGTGTTTGCTTCACTTCTCATCACTTCTTCAACACGTCGGCTCTCAATAACTTTCTGATCTTCTGTAACTTTGAAAGGGCCGTCTTCGTTCTGAAAAGATTTAGCATCCATCTTTATCATTTGTACGCATAGATCATCAGAAATGTGTGGTTTATCGCAATTCACATACAAATTTAAGCAAGCTCTATATTTCTTGGTTAATACTGGATATCATCATTTCATCCTATTTGCATGTTCATCATTGGCAACGAAACGAAGATGAAGGCTGATCAGAAGCATCCAATAAAACTGTTTGCTTTGCCTGAGAATCTGATTTAACAGCCGAATACATATATACGTTTCAATAAAGCATTTTCCCTATATTCTAAGTGGGAGTGCATGGTTTACTGTAATAAACTTCAATGAGCTTCATTGAGTTTCTCAGCTTAATATAATCATATAATAATAATAGTATTATTGCAGAGAAGGCTACAAAAACACACCGCAGAACTTTTGTTATCGTTTGCGACAAACAAAATTCTGCCATAAAACTTGTGAAATTTTTCGCATGAAACCCCTGGGAAGATACAGCACGTTATATCCGACAGTAAGATCATTTTGTCTAAATCTTTTATATATTCATTGAAATGGTATGATCTAGCACTTGAAGCGAGGAGAAAAATCACCATTATTATCATTTTAAAAAGAAACGATCGGTTTAACATCCCTGGAATGCATCTTAAAACTTTAATAAGAAGTCGTTTTCAATCTAGCCTCAACCGAGGGAAAACAGAATTAAACAACACTTTTTGTTGTTTCTTCAACAGATTTCACGTTTTGGTCGGCATGGGCTTCCGACCGCACTGCGCATGATCGAAGAACTACTGAGCGCAGTCTCCAAAATGATTCATGACGCCCCGTTAAAGAAATAAGTATCTCCGAGCAGTCACAAAAAGGATATTAAAGTGAATAAAAAGGAGGAAATTTTAGGTCCTCTTTCACAACTTTTTGAATTAATTTCCGACATTTTCGTCGATAAATATATTAAAACTCGACCTAACCTGATGTAACTTGGTCTTAATTTTTCACCACATCTAATAAGTTTAGTTAGATGAGTCTAGTTAGTTAGGCGAGATTTTTACTCGTTTTTTTCTTTTTGTAAATATATTGGAAGTGGAACATTTCGCTGGCAATTCACTCCCAGCCCTGGTAATAAACTTGCCAATCATCCAGTGATGATACGCCCTGGGGCAGCTGCACCTCTCTGTCCTCTATGTCCCTTTATGTTCTGCCACTGAGTCTGTGAAGTTTTTGTTTCAGTTTAAGAAGCAATAGAGAAATATACTACATTGTGATTGAATTGGGAAGAGGACGACGTGAATATATCATGACTAAGATAATGAAATGAATGATCTAGGGTGTACAAGTTTTTCGCAGTTGAACCTATAATTTACAAAATAAATATTGCTTGGAAATTAAAAAGGACCCAACCAAATATAACTATATATATATTTAATTCATAACAGAACTATATGAAATATGCAGTAATGCGAGTAATAACAGATGATAGGAATAGGAAACGTTAACATTAAATGGCACAATTCTACGTTAATCTGATGTTTTGGACATCACAATCCAAGTTTGAGCATAAAAAAGTGTATCTAACGACTATGAAGATTAGTTTTCCAAAATTGTATAATTGTGGGATTTAACATTAGACTTTCCTATCATCTGGCGTTATGCCCTTCGTCAGAAAACCAAAGTTCACCAGAAAATAGACATACCCATCCCCTCTCTCTTTAGACTGGTAGAGTCCACTGAGGTGTACAGGGGCAGAGCTTTTCAGCAACACTAGCGTCGCTGCAGTGGTTTCCATAGCAATTAAGTTTTTGCCGGATGAAATTGCTCGCCGCATGCTCAACCGGTTTTGTACCCAGTTTTCGCTTACAGTACCCGGATGTTTCCAAGAAGTCATCCATCTAAGTACTGATCGAGCTGGACACAATTAACTTCACTGAGAAAACGAGAAATAGTGTTTCAGCGTGATTTTCAATCATTGCTTGTAATATTTCATTTGATAAAAACATTTTCCTGTATTTTTTATTCGAAAACATATATTGTTTTAATCAAACTGTATTCAATTTCATTACATTACTCGTAACAAAACCCATTTGTATGTATATTTCAAATAAGTTATGTATGAGACAAATATAATTATGATAATTATGTATACGCGAGTTCTTTTATCTTCAGCTAACATTTCTTTCCTAACTTATGGTTTTAACTGTGAGCACAACATAGACCTTAGATCCTTCATTTCCTCGTTTTAGTCATGCTTTTGTTTTAAGTAGAACATTTGTAATCAGTATTTGCAACATTTAATTCAGTGACTAATTTAAAGAAAATTCACATTATACGCAACCATACGCTTCTTTTTGTACCATTCTACTTTCTTTTTAGTAGATAGCTGAGGTAGATCTTAGAAAGTGGATTTAAACTTTATAAATATAATAAAGGTTATGAACTTTTGACTTTCTCGTTAAAGATCGCCACTAAGCTTCAATAGCCCAGTGCATTAAGTTGTTGTTTTTAAGATTATGTTGACATAGTAACTGTGAGTTCATATTCCTGAGCCGTGTAGTGAACATAGACTCAGTGAAATTTGGTTCTGGTTCAAGCAACACACCTTGCAGTTATTTTTTTTCTCAGAAAGATACTCGGAAATTACACTCTGACATGTCCAACTGTAAACTGGCAGAATTGTTGTTATTTTGCGCCTCATTACTACTTCAGACTTGATTATTTCTTTCATAACTGCTGCTGACCCTGTAAGGATACGTTGTTTATACTCAATATGCTATCACTCTAAAACTAATGTCACAAAATAACACCATTGTCAGAATTCAATTTTCTCTTCGTTATTAGAAGAATGAGAATGAACTGCTTTTTTTTTTCTCAATTCTATTACATTCTGATCGCTTGGACATTATTAATGGATTCTTTTTCCTCAGTGCCAAGCATCAGAGGTTAATTTGACTTCTATCTCGACCCATTTAACTTGATTCAATCAAGATTTCACAATAATTTATTTTCTCAGCAAACATCATCCTAAAAACATTAAAACTTTTCTAGAAAAACACTAATGGATAACATTTTCCGAAAAAGCAGCCAAATGATTAACTGCGATATCTATAAATTGAATGACTCAGAAATTGTCTATCATTTGTCTTCCATTTCTCTAAAATGGTTACAGACATTGCTCAATTTTTAGGAATGAATTTAATTTATTTTTTATTCTTATAATATAATTCTTTATACACTGTAAATCTGATTCTAAAATAAATGCTTGTATTTGAATAATTTCCAGGGAAAATTCTACTATTTTCCATTTCTTCCTTTCCTTAAAACTGATTATGTAATCCAAAACAAAAAAGCTGAAGTAGGCTGAAAGTCAGGAAAGAACTCTGATGTTTATCAGTTACACATTTTATTATTCTTTGTAACTTTGAAATGTATTAATGATAGAAGCTATTTCATTATTCTTTTATATGTTAACTTTTGTCTTATATTTCATACGTCTGTTTTTACATTAATATCACTATTTCAATTTACCATTCTATATATCTATAATTTGAATGCTAGTTTCAGCAAAAGACAAGCGAATGGGCTACACGTGTCTTTGTTTCTATCCAATGAAAATGACTTATGGTATGTATCTTTACTGAGTTGTGGCAAGTTAGAAGAAAGTTGTATAATAAACCATTCAATGCATATTTACTTAGCAAAAGATTTGATAAGACACAAATAAGGATTGCTATAAAGTAGGTAACACCATAAAAAGCGATACCTAATGTTTAAAATACATTTAAAAACATTTTTTTTGAAGATCTTGTTTAAGCTAACAGAATAAAATTAATATTTCTAATAAGCAAAATATTTTGTTGTGTTTCAAACCGAATTTCTAGATTGGAATGTTTTTTTTTTATTCAAATCATTGAAATCTTTTGTAGATTTATCTATAGCTTAGTGTTTGGCATTTAAGTAAAGGTTACTTATCTGCAAAAATTGCTTGACGAATAAAAAGTGAACACCTTTTTTATATAATTTTTTAACTACTCAGTAAAATGCTTAAAACATTTAGGAACATATTCTAAGTAATCTAATATTTTGTTAAATTTTAGGTACTTCATAATCTTACGATGAGGCCTTGTTGAGGAAATATTAGAAAATTACCAATAAATTTGACATTGACTATAGTTACTGCTTTTAATTTCGGATATTTATCATGTATTTATCGGCACGTTTATAGATACAAAACTAAAATCCAAATTATTTTTAAAATATTAGGTCGCTGAATTATAGTGAGATTTTCCATTTATGATTAGTAAATATAGTTTTTACTTAATATCATCTAACACCTACAAATTAAGACAAACTTTTAAAATACTTAAAACTTTATAATTAAAATTTTAAAAATGAAATCAATTCTTGTAGAAATTCGTTATTAAAAAAATTGACTTAAGACAATAGTGTCAATAATATATCTTATTCATCAAAAGCAATTAAAAGCTTTACTAATTAAAATGAAGGTTCTGTTTTACAAAAAGAATTTGATGATTTAAATTCTCTAAGAACGCTACCGTATAATTAATATTAACATTAAGCGCTTCAAAAGTGAGTTTCTCTAAATATCATAAAATTAAATAAGTATGGGAGGGTGATAGTTGTAAAAAACAATTTAGCAAAATTTTCTAAGAAAGAAATATTTCTAAAATAATGGAATTCCTGTGTGAATAAATCCTGAAAGTTTCATTAAAATCCGACAATTATTTGATTTTTTTGCAATAGTTTCCAAATTGAGACGCTCAAATTTCCCATGCTAATTTATGGTGTCAGCCGTTTAACAAAAATGTCGAAGGTTCTACAAAGGATTAAAAATATCATTTAATAATGAAAAAAATCCTTTTATTAAGTTTTGGTTATTTTTTTTCATCAAGTATGCGCATTTTTTAGCGAATCTTTGGCGGTACCTACTATAAAGTTTTAATACAAATATTAAATAATTTTAACTTTGTAGATGAATTAGAACTTATAGCCTAAACAAGACGTTATGACATATAAAATTCTAGCTTCAATGTCATGTCAGTCATTATATTTGTCAGATAGGCGATCAGTTAGATATTTTTAATGCATCTGTACTTGCTCTGTGATCAAGGAAGTGGGTGTGGCAACTTTTTTCCTTTCAGTTTAAGGTTTATTATATGTTTTTTGTTAATTACAATCAAACTTGAAACTTTATGAAGTACATTGCATTATTCACAAATATCATGAATTACAAGAAATGCCAAAGACTTTTATTCCCACCTGCTGATATGCAAACACCATCAATCATAAAATGGAACGCAAAGTTACTTCAAGACAAAAGGAAGATGACCTTTTTCGTCGGGCATCTATGAACTATTTCGGTCTTCACTACATTTAAGTTGACAAATTGTGCATATTGCCTTTGATTAAAACAAATTTACTAAAAAACAAATCATATGAAAATCGTAGAAGGAATACAAATCCTAAGGATATTTTTACGCCAGGCGATTTGCCAAAGTTGTTAGCTCATTTCTAAACGTCCCGCCAAGTTATTTCGATTAAAAATAGCGAACAATCAAATTATGTGGATATTAGTCTTTCTTTTCTCTCTAATGACAGAAGAGGGGAGGGATTAACGATTAACGAAACCAGTGAAAAGAACACAAATTGAATTATGTGTATTTCTGATACCCGGAACATTTATCTCAAGTGTTTCGCACAGCACATTGCAACAAAGGTTAAGGAAAATAGATTTCACTAGGAAAAAGAAATTATCAATGTATTATGATAAAAATAAACGTCATTTTAACGAAATAACTACACGAGGCGCTGGAAAAATATTTTAAACTTTTTTCCTGCGTTGTATAACTTTTACACTTACAATTTCTACCAAGAACACGAATAATTTGTACAAAAAATAGTTTTGAAGTACAATTTTTTTGTTACATCAATAGAAGCTAAGCATATTGAGCAAACAAAATCTGACGTATCATTTTAATGAGAACATTAATATAGACTTTAAAATTTTCATAATTTTTAACGTTAAGGTTCCTATCAAATTCATTAGATATAAAGGATGGTCTGAAAGTCTTGTCACCCCATACCAAAAAGTAATGGAACAGTAGAACAACAATTAATACAGTAATACAAATCCCATGTTTAGTTTATTCACTTTCATTGACGCTGTCACACATCATTTTCGTGGAATGAATGATGTGACGCCATGTCCTGGTGATATGTTACGAAGCTGTACTTTGTTGATTGTTGCAAAGGCTCTCCGAACAGCGTTCTTCAACTGATGGATATTCTGGTATCATTCATGTGAAAACCTCTCCTTCTCACAGAACGTTGAAATGGAATATGATATTATGTAAGACTGATAAGGTTTTCGGACCACCTTGTACATTTATTAATACGGAAAGCAGACCATTTTTGTAGAAAGTAAGTAAACTATATATTATTTCAAAGCAAATCACGCGAGATTAATCGCTTAAATGATCGATTTTCGTCTTGTGCATAATATCATTAGACGAAGATCTAATTTTATGTCGGCACAAGTCTTTCTTTTAATGTTGGGTGTTTGTTCTCATCTGTGTCCTGATAACTCGCTATTCAAATGTTAATTTATGTCATAATTTCTGTTTGGATAAGATATCAAACAAAACCTCTTTATTTATGCCCAAAGGTTAGCCAAAGCGACTAAGAGAGAAACTGTTGAGTAGCCGACAGTAGTATTAAAGCTCTTTGTTCCCTTATGCATTCGAGTGTTGCCTATTTACAAGAGCGACGGTGTGCTGAGTACTTGTAAAATAAACATATTGTCACCAATTTTCTATTAATGTTATATTTCGGACATTAACCTGTTTTATAAGCTGACCTTTAACTGGATTCTGAAACAAAAATAAAATAGCTTCTGATTGCCGATTCCACGTCGCATTTCCTATTTACATTTCTACAGACAGAAGTAAAAGTTCATCGTCGTAGTTGGAAACTGACGATAATAAAAGATATCTTTATAGAAAATACATCTTAGAAATTTTGAGTTTTTTTTTGAGAAAATTTTACTATGAATCTTGTAAAGTAATCCAGCTTAATTAAATAAAAAAAACAAAAATTACAAATTTTAAGTTATGATTGTAAAGACTCATAACACTGGACTAAGTTTCTCATACGAAAAATAATTGTTTATTCAATTAAAATCAGTGTATGCTTATGGTAATATTAACCGTTTCCTTAAAAGGAAACATTCGACAGTCAATGACCGAGCAGCCAATACTGCTCTCAGTATTATAAAATTTTTATCTTAAAACAATTTTTCAGGAAAATATGTTTCTCAAATCCACTATCGATTATTCCAGTTTAAACTTTAATATGTAATAGCTTTGAACGTCACTATCTTGATTATGTTATATTCACTTCGACTTAAATGCGTTACAAATTCGGGTAATTCGGCTAGTATATATATATATATATATATATATATATATATATATATAAAGGTGTGTGTGCACATGTATATATATGTGTAAGTGGTGTGATTTCTGTTATTTGGTACAGTTCTTTGTTAGTTATTTTGTAGCGCCAGTCCACAAAACTTGAAGATATATGATCTCCACTCAGACCTACAGGTTTCATTCATTCCATACCATTTTAACCATTGATATGAGAAAACAGTTGTATACAGCTGACAGTTTATATTTATCTGGGCTAGTTTGGCACCATACATGACATCCATTTGAAAATCTCGAACTGATGAGACTAAGAACATTATTTGAGATTTTAGGTAAACGTTTTGGTTTTGTAGCAACGTGCAGTATTGGTTGAAATTACCTCTAGCGGAGCCTATTCTATGTTCAGTTTACTTATCTCCTGTACTAATTTTGTCATATGATCCATACACAGAGTTATTTGACGTGTTTAGTATTTACTAATTCCACGTCCTGAATTTTTATGATGGATTCAGGGTAGGTGATATCAATGCTTTCATTCCAATTCCAGTTCATAGTTTCTGTTTTGGAAAGGTTTATCTTGAGTTGAGTTCTATTTGTTGGAACACTTTGTAGAGGATGGGCGTGTTTTTTTTCTCCGAACGTGGATCTTCTCGCAAATATCTGAAAGACTTTCTTTAATTCCCTTCTCGAGTGTGGCGTTTATATATATTCCTTTCATCCATTTGTCTCATATGTACACATCTTAAGAGCAGCTGGGTCGACTACTTCTTTACAAGTCGGTGTGGTAAAACTCTTGCTGACATCACGTGAGGCTCGAATCTGCACATACTGTCTACGAGGTCATCTCCCATGTCAACCCACTTTTTGCAAATGACTCCGCTAATGTACCTCGCTACTCTGATAATCTAGGTTGAGTCCAGTACATATTGCGGGATGTGATGATCACAGATTAACTTCTCTTAGAAGAAAGGTTTTCTTAATGACATTAAATACGTTTCAGACCAACTGGTATTTGCTGGTGGGAATCACATATCACACTTCGAACTAATAAGCTAATGCATCTAAATGTCGTGGAACACTATTTCTAGTGGGCTTTTAGCGCTTTAATTAAAGATTAAATAAATACATTTTATTTTAATAACTAAAGTGAAAAGGGTAAAAGAGAATTTTTTCACTTAATGCGAACAGAAAATATTCTCGTCTTTCTGAAGCTAAAAATCAAGTATAGTATATTTTCTTTTTCTATTAAAAGTTATGCACAATAGTTAACGAAAGATTTATATATCAGATTAATAGTTATAAAGCGAATATGTCATTCACTTGCTATAATATGTTATATAGAAATGTATAGAGTTGGGTAAAAATTTGATTCGCACTTAAGATCTGTTCAAATCAAAATTGCATGGCCGTGATATAATTTGACATATTCAACAGTTAATATAAATTTCACTTCAGAGGATTTAATTTCAAAATGTCTTTGTGTTTAAAAACAACTTTAAGAAATTTATATACATTTTTATCAAATCAGTAACGTCAGAAATTAACGGCCTTATTCTACTTTTTACATCGGATGTGATTGAAAATAAAGTGACTTATGTAGCAGATTATCTATTGACGTAGCGGATAGATTGCTTCAACCAAAATGACACCGTAATCCCCCGGCTGGAGATAAGCCATTAGTGTCAGCCTGATATAGCATCTTTAGCCTTTAGCAACATCTTGTATGATCTTTGACATGTCATTTTCCATCAGCAGAGGAAATCAATGTCTAGTCGGGTGATACATGTAGGCAAAAAAGATTTTCCCTGACATCGTAACATGATTCGCGAATTTTACGAATTAAGGATAGAATTATTTTGATATTCATGAAGATTCATTTTTAAACTTGGTGATGTCGAAATTTATGTAAGGCGGAATTATAGTGATGCATATTTGCGGATTGTGATACAATCTTTGTGAATTTTATCTCAGAAGAATCTAACTCATTTGTATCACATCCGTATAAAAGAACCGTTAAGACACAAGCCTGATAAACCCCGATCATTGCTATAATAGAGATGTCCGATTGCGACCAGAATCTGGCTCTCAGCTTGGCCATAAGCATCACACATGCTTTTTACTAATCGTGTACTTATCTCCTCATCAAGTTTGTTATCTCTTGAGAGTGTACTCCTCTTGTATACAAAAGTCTCAAGTACCTCCAATTTCTTGTTGTTGACATTAATTGAAAGGGGGGGCGACGGTGTAGGTTTTGTCCAGTGCAGGTTGGTACATTACTACGGTCTTTTTCAGTAGTTTCCGATGGGGGCCTCTCGATAAAGAGCCCAGTTACGGTTGTACCTCTGGACTAATCAATCGAGGTTATTTATGCACATATCTCCTGTTGGTGTATGTTTCACTTCTACCGAATAGAACACAATCCACCCAAGAAATCGATTAAAATGATCAAAATTAGCAAACCCAACCTCGAGAAATTAGACCCCGGGTATACATTCTCCTACACCAATGGGGGTCTACATTCCAACTTGCCAGAAGTGGGACTCCATCTTCATGAATCCAAACCCGAGCTCCAGTTTCTGTCAGAAACTGGTATCAATGCCTCAGCCCCACTACAGGACTACTCACCCCTAATAGCCAAACGCGGCTCCTAGATTAAGGACTGGTTTATCTGTGGCAGGGACGTAAAAACAAACGACTCTGATCTCCCATATATGTGCTTCTGCGTGGCATTTATCCATAGGACCGCATATGTTTTCGCTTTCTATTGTTCTCAAGACGATGGGACACTAATTTTCGATAAAATATCTGGGAGAATTGATAATATCCTCATTAAATGTCTCTCGTGTAGCTTTCATATCTGTGGTGATATCCACCACAAAGAGTTGGACAAAACCGATGAAAAAGGCAACTGTTGCAGAGACTTCATCGTCTACGAACTAATCCAGTTCATCGAAGATCCCACCTGTGTCCCTGACTCGACGAGACATCAGGTGAACCTCCTCGAACTTTCCTCACATCCTCCACTTGAAAATGCTTAGCAAACGTTATACCACTCCCTCAGCATGTCATACTTTTTCTTAGTAAGTCGAAATTGATGCTAAACCAAAGGCATCACTGAGTGGCCGTTCCATAGAACGATTTTTTGCTATACGAAGGCAGACTGGGACCACTTTATATCTTATATGGCGAAAGCTCCTCTCTAAACTTCTTCATGCATACTTACCTCCAAAACTGCTGCTCTCGTCTTTGAATGGATCCTTTATGGAATGGAGAGTTTTATACCACATAAAAAATTCCAACAAAAAACAAACAGCCAGCCCTTGTTCAACCCTTAATGCGCTGCAATCATAGCCCATCGAAATCACTACTTCAATATCTATCGTAATTAAAAAAATGCCCGTAATCGCTGCAAGAAAGTTTTGGAAAATTCAAAGTGTAGCTGTGCACAAGCGTTTCTGGCCAAGGTTAAAAACAAACAAATTGGATTCCGAGAATTCTCCAACCAAATTATGAATAGAAGCAAAGCGACTATGCCCACCATTATAAATGGTCCCGAGATCATATCTTCCTTGTCAGATAAGGCGAAGCTCTTCGCCTCGAATTCAACGTTTGATTACATTTCCAATTTCCAACGCCTCGCTGTAATATTTTCCTTACAGCCCGAGAAGTCTCAAGCCTTATCAAAAGCCTTGACCCTAAGAAAGCCACTGACCCAAACAAAATACCAGTGCTTGACCTTAAGAATATCAGCCCAGAAGTATCCTCGGTCCTAGCAAAGTTATTTAACTGTTGTGGAAATTGCCAAGCATATTTCTGGTTTTCAAGAACTCAGGCGACGCTAATCCCCTTCTCAGAATAGACCCAGCATTCTCCCAGTATCATTAGTAAACATTTTGAGTAGGTTGATGAAAACATAGATAAGAATAACATCTTGAGTAACAAAGAGTACGATCCACTGCTGATGTGCTATTGCTCACAGAATCAGTGAGGCACTTGACAGCAAATACACCCCAAGGACCATAGCATTAGATATTTCGAAGGCCTTTGACAAGGTGTAGCACAAAGGATTGCTGCTCAAGCTCTCTAAGCAAGGAATCACTGAAAGTGTCTTCTCAGTAATAAATTCCTTCATAACTCTGAAGGTAGTTGTCAGCGGACAGTCCCTCGGGGCTTTAACAATCAATGTAGGCGACCCCCGGGGTCATTCTAACCTGTTTTTCTCTTCGCCTAAAAGTATATTCAAATCATTTATGAATATCCATGCCAGTGATGACTATAGATTGGCAGCTGATCTCTCATCCAATCTAGCTCTAACATTTCAGTGGGGGAAAAACTAGATGGTTACTTTCAATGCCTAGAAAACCAAACTAATTGCATTTTATCATCACCGATTGGACCCTGAACGGTTCAAGATGAATAGATGTTCCCTCGGGAAGGCTCCGTGCCTTGAGCAACTATTGGGCCTTAAATTTACCATAGACAACCTCAAGTGGAACTCGTACATATGATCTATCGGCAAAGATGCAGGAAAAATGGTCAGTGCTCAGTGGAACCGACTCCCAAGAAGCTGCTATCCCGGTCATTACAATTATAACCTGTTCAAGTCGCGAGTTAAACTGTTATTTTCCCCACCTATCCACCTAAACTGTGCCTCTTACTCTGTAATACTCTCCCTCGAGTGGACCACTGCTTATTATTAGATATTCCATTTTTTCCTTCTCATTTTTTTCATCACATCATATTGTAACCAAAGCCCGTCTTTCTACACTTGACAACTTGTTCCGACATATTTTGCTACATGAGACACGCGAGACGTCTTTTTACCGATTCCGAACTTAAAACCTTTCTCTCCGCGCTTCATTTCATGTCATATGGTCAATAACTAATATTTAGTAAATGTTTATCTTACTGATTATATTGGTACCCTTTCGTTTGTTCTAACTAACCTATTTGATATATATATGTATTACATCAACACACACACACACATATATATATATATATATATATAATTTCCATCTATAGAAGAGTAGACAGGGCTCCTTAACATTGGTAGGACAGACACAAATGGATTAATACACATACACGCATACACACATTTGTTAGAGGACTGAATCCAGCAGTGAAAATATACATGTGTGTGTATAAATTTATCCTAAAAATGCGTATTAGATTTGTTCAGTTTACAGCACCATCTATCCTTATTGAGAAAAAAAACTAATAATAATAGTGCCTAGTTCAACAATGTTGTAATTATACATTATATTAAAAGTAGAAAGATAAATTCCGGTGAATATTTCTTTTACAGAATGATTGGATATTGAAATTTTGCCGTTACATTTCATTTTTCATCAAGAGAACTTTCTTGGGTTTACGGAAAATGAATCCTATTAACCTTTCAACAGAACGAACTCAATTTGAAATTATTTTCTTTTTCCGAATCAGATGAACCGTATCTGTCAAGTTAAAATGCTCAACCGATTAAATTATATTAATTTTTTTAATATAACATGTCTTTTGACATCACCTACTGTTTTCAACCCTCTCGTTGTTACGGATTGACTGAAACTAATCATATATCTGACTTTTACTAGAAAGCATATCGAAGCTTACTATCACGTCGAGCTTGATGATTAGGACAAATCACGAGCCGTTCACATCATTTGCTAGACATGTTTGGAAAACATGAGACAGTGGAATTTAGGTACGCGAAAATAGCTGAGATTCACTATTCCTATGACCTGGAGTGAGCCAAAGAACCACTCTGACGACTGTTACTTCTCCTCAGTTAGTGTTGCGGGACTGAACCAAAAGAAACGCAAATCTATCAACTATCCTAGTCTTCATTTCGCTATTCGACCAGCGCGGCATTCAGACCATTTGCCGATCCCATTCCTTCACGAAATTTTTTTGAAACTTGTTGAAAGTGACGAGTCTGATGCTGATGTAAATGAGAGCTATAGCGAAAACGATCCTCACTATGTTCCTGAAACCGTGCCAGAGTCGTTGAAACAAAATGAGCTTCTTCGACTTAAGCATCTACAGATACGATCCTGATGAATGGAGGTTGTTCATTGAAGGTTGTTCAGTGGACGTTGTTCATTGATAGTTCAAAATGTAGTTTGAAATATTTTTTTACTCTATAATACCGACATTTATGCGTCCATACCTATAGGTCATTCAACACACAATCAAAGAAAAACCTTATATTATCAAACAGGTTGTGGAACACATCGACTATACCAAATATAAATGGGTTTTATGCGCCGATTTGAACATGGTAAATTTCCTGCTTGGTCAACAAAGTGGCTACACAAAATTCCCATGTTTTTTGTGTATGTGGGAGAGTAAAACATAAGAGGAGTACTGGAAAAGGAAAGATTGGACAACCCATCGGTGAAAAGAACATTATTAGTGCAGTGTTAGTTCCAAATGAAAAAAAAACATCTTCCTTCTCTTGCATATCAAACTGGGATTAATGAAACAGTCTGTAAAATCACTCGACAAAGAAAGTAAATCTTTTGAGTATATATGTAAGTCGTTTCCAAGACTTAGCACCTAAAAACTCAAAGCAAGATTGTTTGATGATCCTGGTATCATGAAACTCATTAAGCATGATGAATTTGTTAATTTAATGAATGACTTAGAATTACGCGCTTGGACATTGTTTGTTGACGTTGGGAAAAACTTCTTAGGCAATCACCGGGCCGAAAACTACAAGGAGTTGGTGGAAATGCTGTTGAAAAGTCTACAGGACATAGGCGCCAATATGAGTATTAAGGTCCATTTTTTCATAGCCAAATAAAAAGGCCTTTTCTTTCTGGAAATGAGGGACAGCAAAAACGGTAGCTAACCAAGAAAAAAGTATGGTCATTTTCAAATCCAGCGCCCTCAAATTAGCTAAAAAAGATATTCGATGTCTCGACACCATTTTCTTTTGTTGACCAGTATTGTGAATAATGGCACTTTTAGAGTCGATGAACTTATAAACGTGCACATTAATAAAATATATTTTAAAGTAACCTGAATTGACGAGCAAATCTACAATTTAAAGGAAGTATTATTTTAACTTACTTTGAAATAGATAAATTTGTTTTTTTCTATGTCTATCTATTTATATATGTCAGTGCGACTATAACATTTTAAGTCAGTTGTCCTTATTATCCTAAAATACATATGACGAAGATATGGCAGGAGAGAAAAGAGTTTAAAAGTAGTATTAGCTTCATCATCCTGTCTGCTTTTACATTTTAAAGTTTTGTCTTTCATGTGTGAAAAAAAGTTTCATTCTATTTAAAAAAATAACAATTATTCACCAGGAGAGTAAATAGTCTGATGATGTTTTTTTTGATACCGAGTTTACATTTAAGTCGCAAAAGGCAAATGGAATATTAGAGTTCATTATAAAATTTACCTTAGAGAATTTATACACTGATTTATATAATAATGTTGGTTACATTTTAAAGTCAAAAGAGAATGAATCATTGGCGCATTTTGTTGATGTATTTCAGTATCACTACTCGAAATCAAATGGTTACTGATCAAATGTAATGTAATCAGTGTTTCCCAAAATAGACAGTGTTTGTCTTTTAGGAGACTTGATGTTATCTAAATGTGCAGTAAAGATTAATTAGCATTTACTGTAAAAAATCAATACCCAGAATGCAGTTTGGCTGAAAAGTAATCATTTTCATTCAAACTGTATATATTTTTGATATCCTGTAAAAATCAATGAATGCATCATTTAATATGTTTATAAGAAGTAAGTTTATTTATTATGATTAATTTTCGCCAATTGTTTTATGGAAATTAATTTATGAGTTCATTTTTGACGAAATTTTTCTTTTTGTCATCAGATTTGAACTCGTAATATTGAGTTTGTACAAATATTTCCAAACATTTTATACCATCACCGAAGTGTTTTTTTTCGTATAAAACAAATAATCATAGAATTTCTTCAAAATAATTAATTATTGTTAGTTAACTTTTTTAACGATGATTAAATAAATCATGTATTTTTTTGGATAGAATGACATCAATTTACAAATGATTGCAAAGAAAATAATAAGGAAGAAATATAAGATAAAGTTGAATGATTGAGGAAGCAAAAAAAAATTAAATGACTGAGAAAGAAAGAAAAAGATAAAGGATTGAAAAGAAAGGAAGATAAGGCAATGAGAATGAAAGAAAATGAAGTGCCAAGAAAGAATAAATGAAATGATTGAGAAAAAGAAATAAAATAAATAAATGAGAAAGGATAATTTCAAAAGAGATCAGTAATATAATTGAATTTCTCAAGATTTTTTAAAGGCAAGAAATTAAATAACATATTTATATTTACTCTAGGTTTTTTTTTAATGAACTAGCTAAATAAAATGATACCACTGTTTGCACGGAAAATTTTATCTGTTGCAAGTAATGTATTCGCAACCTTTTCGAGTAGTGTTCGTAACAATAGGATATTTAATCCTCAGATAGAGCAGGTCAGGAGCGTGACCGATAAATATTTAAAGTCACATTGTTTTTTTTTTAATTATAAAATGCATATATACTTTGATATTGACGTAAATATATACTAATGGAATATACGGAAGTAAATTTTCAAACCAATTCAGATAGAGTTAAAATGTTTCAAAAAAGTATTCATCATTTGTACCAAATTGCCACAATGATTTTACTCATAGAATTGTTATAGAAAAACTAACAGAGAGATGAAAGAAATTATAATGTATTATAGATAAATATATATATATATTAAAATGAAAAGAGTTTTATTGGTGATGCCTGAATAAACGATTGATATACAATTAACTTGATGGAGTTATGGTATTGGTCTATAAATGATATGATTTTCCACGAACTCACTATTGATCTCGTTCACTTTATTAGTGGAGCAGGACCGAATTTCACTTACAAAGTAACAGACATCTCAAGAGAGAACATATGTGCCTTCTTATGCTTTACTCAGTTTATTATTATTTGGCGACTGTTGCAGCAGTGACTTGACAAAGCGTCATATCTTCACAGAAATACCGGTTCCTGATATAAAATCAGCCACTAAATATTACCAGAGAAAAGATGCTGATCTGAAGAAAAAGATATAGGCAATAAGGAAAATAATTTTTTTAGTCGAACTACTTAAAATGCTAGAGAAATGTTGAGGAAATACTTTGACGGAAAGTTAGTGAAGAGTTGCCATTGTCAAAGGTACCATGAACAACATGGCAGGGAACTAAGCTGACAGAATGAAACGTACCAAGCCCAACCTTCTCACATTACTTGTTTGCTTATTCAGGGAAGAGACGCCATTATTTGATCTTTATCTTTTGATCTAACGATTCCACATGATTTCAGAATAGTTTGCAAGGAAAAAGAGATTTTTCAATAAAAAATGTAATTTATGGTTTGCGATAAATAATTCCAATGCAAACAGATCAGAATAGGCATTTTGAAATTAGATTTACCTACGATTTTCAACTGTAATCTTCGTCTTTTATAACATATGAAGCTCCAAAACCCAATTCTGCTTATCTTTTGTAAATATAATACTACATAAAAATTGGATCTCACGTTTATTCCGCACACAAGCGCACGCACGCACACACACACACACATAAACATATATACATGTGTGTGTGCGCGTGTGTGCGTATATGTGTATTTGTATGCGACCCCTTCGGGATAGGATAGTGAAAAAGATGAAAAATATTTTACAATGACATGGTTTGTCGGGGATCTACAAATATAAGGTCTACTATTTAACCCATAACTGGGGAAATGGATTCATACCTTCCCCAAGAGTATGGGATTTCGAGATAAAATCCTTAAGAAACTTTAGAATTCGCAGCATTTCATATCTTAACGAGGAAGAGAAATGTATTAAAAATATAAAATTATTTCATATACAAGGCCAAAAGAAAAGAGTACAGTTGGGTAGAGTGTTTTTCTCCTAGAGTTTAGCATTGACCATGCTGATGATAGGTAGATAAGGTTCTCCGTGGTGATAAAATGAAAGAAGTTAAAATGTACAAGCCATTTCTTGAAGGCTCTTTACGGGAGCAGTTGCCAGGTTTAATTTGCCGTATCTGTTGGACTTGTGCTCATCGTCGACTTTATTTCGTATCCAATAATTTAATTTCTTCTTTTCTGATTGATTCCTTTATGATGATGGCGTTGATGACTAAGTAGAACAATTCTTGCATGGAAGAGCCGATGGTATTGACTGCATAGTAATGTTGGTGGAGGACGAGGTCGATTTTGCCGAGCCTTTCTTGTCTTTTGACGTTTTCCTTTTGTGGTGGCTTCGAAGTTTTGGTTACGATTGTGATGGAACGCCGCCAGTTGGTAGATATGGGGATCATGTTTCAAACGACTTAGGCTCAAGTCCAGTGGCTTTCAGTGTTGTTTTGAGTTGGTCCTTGTATCTTCGAAGAAGGCAACACCGTGGTCTTAAGACTTGACGTGGAAATCTTTCATTCCTGACCGTCGAAGAAGTTTAATGATCAGCGATTCGATGATTTGACTGTCGGATTTTTCCAAGATTTTCTTCTGGATTAAAAATAGTAATTCCATTTGATGTTCAAGGTTGAAAGAAGCTTTTGCTGGTGAAAATTTTACAAGAGTTGGTTGGAGATTAAAGAAAATCAGAGTAGAAGAAAGTGTCTATGGCTTGAATTTATTTAAGGCGGACCTAAACCTGTCTGTGGGACGATTTTCTTTATTGGTTAAGATTTTTTCTCCATTTATCATTCAAAGCATTTGCCTATAACTTTATTCATTTCCATTTTCTCATTTATTGATTGCAACGTAGCATTTTTCATGGAAAAGGATGTATTTTCAAATTTGTAGGAAAAGAGTTTCGAATAGTAACGTTATTTGGTTTTGTTTATTACTTTCATTATTGGTTGAGAATAGTCAATTTGTATTTATTTTTCAAATATTTTTAACAAAAAATAAAAAAAAGCTTCTCATATTTGATAGTTTTATACTTTTATTATTTATTTCTTAAATTATTTAATTATTGAAATTATTTATTATCATTTAAAATCATAATAATAATAATTCTTAAAGTGGTACATTTGACGACGAACTGTTTACTCTGACATCCAGGGTAATATATATATATATATATATATATTAATAGTAGTACTCGTTTGGAAAGCATCGGATAGCTCAACTTGCAGATATGTCAGGAGAAATTGGTACCCAAGGAAAAAATTGGAAAATAAAGAAAGAACTAAAAACATCAGAACAAGACGAACAAAGTCGTAAACAAAAAAAAAAAAAAAAAAAAAAAGTAGAAAGATTAAACGTAGAGTGCTCAATACGTTAAGTAGAGCGGTAAACTAGAATAAATCCTAATGAGGCAGGCAAACCTACCTAGGTTTCATCTAAACGGATCTTCAGGGTAAACTGAAGATCCATTTCGGCGCAACCTAGGTAGCTTTGCCTGCCTCATTAGGATTTATTCTAGTATATACATAAATACTTGTATATATGAAATCCTAAAGAACGAAACGTGTCACACGAAACCTTTTTCGATTTCGTCATGCATTTTTTCTCTCTCGCTATATATATATATATATATATATATATACACATATATATATATGTACATGTGTGTGCGTGTTTTTGTGTATGTGTGTGTCAGTTTTTATGCGTGTATGTACATGGTGCGATGGGTAAATTTTTAACATTTTATGTTTAATTTCGCGCATGCACAATGTTTGTTTTTGATTTTGTTGGCTGTATAGTATAGTATGGTCAGTCGTGCACTGCCTGTGAGAGAAAAAAAAAAACAAAACAAAAAAAAACAAACTGCATGATGCAATTAACTCCGTCAGAAAATTGGAAACGGCATGCTGTATTGCTTGGCATTCGCGACGGTGTTTGGGTGTCAGACAGTGCAGAGGAATTGGAAAGAGTTGGATAATTCTAAGCTACGGCAGCTAGGAAAACTCACTGACCATGTTGATAAAAAAGAACTCCTGAATTTGTTGGTGAGGGTCTCAGACTCAACACGGAGGCCTAAATCAAGTACCTTGAGGAAATAGTATTGCTCTGGGTCAAGAGGGTAGCTGCTGGAACACTCTGCGCCTGGCAACAAGACTGCTACACAAGCAGAAGTACTCAGTCATGGCTGTCAGACAATTTCTGCGACCAAATCACCCCTTACACCTGGCCACCTAACTCCCCAGATCACAACCCCCTTGATTCTTATGTGTGGAGCGCAGTTGAGCGAGAGACCAACAAAACTTTTTGTAACACCAAAGATGATCAATCACCAACTTAAACCAGGAGACCGTCCTGAAGAGATGCAGGAGATTCCGAAGTCGTCTGGTTGAAGCCAATAGCAATTTTATTGAATAACTATACTAGTTAGTATTTGATGTGGGGCCAAAGTTGGGACCACAGAAGTAAAACACGGAACACGGATTAGATGTAAGAAAGATATATTAACAGGTTACAGAGATATTGTAAGCGGAGCTTACTATATCACTATGTCACTCAGTGTGTCTGTGACTTTGTGACTCTCTCTAGAGCGCTATGTCGCCTACTTAATATAGGCCTGGAAGAGTATTGTGTAGGTAGTTTCCGGTCTTATAATACCCCCTTCCAAAGAGTTTTCTTTTTGAAAAGGAGAGAAAAAATTAAACTGTTAATACTTTTTCCTCTTGAGATTTACGTCGAGCGGTTGAGTAAATTTCCTTTTCCTTCCTGAGCGTCGCACTTCAGGAGAGACTTAGGGCATGTCGAGATCGAACTAGAGATCTTGATGCGTGAGCCACAGCTTTTCGCGAACCATCTGGCAGTTTATGTCAAATGCAAGCGCCCATGCCGTACGAACTTGCATCACTTGTGACTATGATGTCGACACTAGGGTCGTAATGGGTGAGGGACAGGTCTGAAGTAAGAGTTTTCTTGATCTTCTCGAATGCGTCTTGGCATTCCGGGGTCCATGACCATGGTTTATCCTTTTTTTAAGAGATGGTTGAAAGGCCCTCTTAAATTTTACATGTTCTTAATGAACCCTTGGTAGAAGTTAGCTAGGCCGCTGAAGCTTTGTAACGCTTGAACGTTATCTGGGCCCGGCATGTTTCTGATCGCTTTGGCTCGTATTTGATTGGAGTTCTTTTTTACGTAGACCGTAGGTGCTGCCCACTCGCTGGAATCTGTTTTTGACAGAATACCTGCTTGTTCGAGTCTATCTAACTGTTTATTTGTTCTAGAGCAGCGAAAGGGACATTCCGTTTCTTTTTGAATACCGGTTGTGCACCGTCCTTCACCTTGAACTTAGCTTTCATTTTAGTACATTTCCCAAGGCCGCCAGAAAAAACCTGGGGAAATTGTTTTAGTTCCTTTTTTGAGATTTACCAAATTGGACGTTGTACTTTGTATCTTGCGACAAAATGTACTCATTGGGCAATCCCAAAGATTTAATTTTTCTATCCAATCAGTTCCAAATAAGTTGTCTGAAGTTTTTAATACGTAGGCTTTGAGTTTTTTGGTAACTCCATTTAGTGTTACTGTAAATATTACCTCGCCTAAAATGTTAATCTTTTCGCCAGTTACGGATTTTGCTGTTTTATCCGTTTTTAATAAGGTCGGCTTGTTCAATTTTCGCCAAGTACGCCAGTTAATCGCTGAAATATCAGAACCCGAGTCAAGCTGAAATTTAATGGACTTATTGAAAATATCCACCGTTACATATTTTCTTAAATTTCTATCGACAATATCTTGAGCTTGCCTAATTTTATTTTTAGGTTTTCTCGTTCTGTTGGCGTACCAGCACGAAGTTAATGAATGACCACTTTTATTGCAATTTTTGCAATATTTTTTGTTCTTAAATGGACAGAATTTCATCCAATGCCATTTACCACAATGGTAACATGGTCCGGGCGGTTTCTGTAACTTATTTGGGTTTTGGTTACTGCTTAATTTAGGACATGAGATTTGCCTTTTGACGTTGTGAGGGGAATAGGAGGTAGACTTCTGATTTTATTAATCAGAGTCACACCTGATTCCTCGATAGTGTTTGAGTCACGCTTTACAGATATTACTCTTTGACAGTCCTCTGCCAGTTTTTGGAGAGTCAATCCTTGTTCGTTCTCAAGCTTGGTCAGTACCCGTCGTCTGACTTCGGCGTCTTCTGCTGATACTAGACCTTGTGCGAAAACTAAGCACTTGAAATCATTGGCAGTTAGTTCGGCTAGTTTAAAATCATTACAAAGCTTGTTTACCGATGCTGCAAACGTTAGAAAATCTTGCTGGTTGTCTTTGACTGTGTTCAGACATTGCCAACGTTTGTGGAACAAGGTTGTGTTAGGCCCGAATAGTTCCGATAGAAGCTTAATAGTCTCTGAAAAATCCAAGTCAGTCGTTTTCTTGGGTAGTATGAAATCTACGAACCTATTATGTTCTGTAGTTCCCAGTTCTCATTAGAAGACGTACCTTTGTTTTTTGTTTTTTTTTATTGGGCCATTGTTCACAGTCTACGTTGAAAATATCTTAGTAGCGTCTGTAAAATGCCTCAAAAGTTTTGTCATCTGGTACGTATTCAAAGGTTTCCATTGAATTGTAGATTATACTCTGGGAGAATATTGTATCTTTTTCAGAGTTGAGCCTTTTAATGCATTTATGAGCAATTCTTTAAGCTGTTTCTGTTGTAGTTCAGCATTCTGAAGCGTAATTTGTTGGAATTCCCTTTGTTGTTTATGTAATTCCAAAAATAGTTGTTGTCTTCTGCTTTTTGTTGCTGATCCAAATTTAGTTTTAACATTTGGGCAATTACTTTTTGCAAATCTTCCATATTTAAACAGACAAAAATGACAGTGATTTTTTTTGTTGCTTTGAAACACGTGTACTAAGAGGAGGTACACAATCTTAATAGATTTGTTCTTTTTACACACAAAAAAAAAATATGGACAGACAATTAGTTAAACTAATTATGTGTTTAGCTTTTTTTCCCCATGGTTCCGTTAATTTTAACGCAATTGAATAAATTTTTCACCACACTTATGAATTTTTTTTTAGAAAGGTACAAAAAGAGAAAACTCGCCACAGTGAATTTGAGGGGAGAATAATTTTATGCACGAGTTCGACTCAGTTACATAAAAAAATCTTTTTCGATAGTTTTTTTTTTTTAAAACTTGTGTCGTCAGTTTGTTTTATGAACAAACTTTTTTTTTCTCTCTCTCTCTCTGTGTGTGTGTAGAAATCATTCTCGTATTTTGGATAGACTTTAATATTCCGTAGATGTCGAATCACTAGTTCGTCATTGCTGTTTGTTATTGGAATATATGTAGACGCTAGGTGTTTAGCTTTTAAATCGCTAATGTAATACCAGCTTAATTTCACGTGGGAACGCGTGGAGTTTCTGTGCATTTTTCGAGTACTGTCGCTATTGATATGGTGAGAACGAAATTCTCGAATCTTTCTGTCGCCACTGTTGTGGGACTGGCAAGGTATTGCGGTTTTTCGACGTGAATGCGTTTCTAGAATTCTTCGTCGACCCAGATGTGGGATTGGTAAGGTATTTAGGTTTCGCCGTGAGTGCGTTTCTCGAATACTCGTCGCCAATGATGTGGGCTAAGCGTACGAAAAGTTTTTCTTTCCCCGTGTGAGTTTCGAATCCTCGTTCGCCACTGATGTGGGGCCAAAGTTGGGACCACAGAAGTAAAACACGGACTAGATGTAAGAAAGATATATTAACAACAGGTTACAGAGATAGTGTAAGCTGGGCTTACTATGTCACTCAGTGTGACAATATTTATTTGCATTAAAAAATACAAAATGTGGCACAAGGCCAAAAGGGGGATGGGGAATGACGGTCTTCATCTGTCTTAAATCTAAACTTAGCTAGTCGCAGACACTGACCCAAACATACCAACAACAATCCAATCACCAAAACATCACATTCACTCCTACCTTTCTTATTACGTCCACCATAATACCTCAATTTCTCTATGACGTCCTAACTAGTCCCCTTATTTACAGATATTGTTCATGGGGGGAGGGTCATAAAATAACTTTAAAAATCCCCAAATGCGTATTTACAGAATGAATTAATTATTTACAATAAAACTAAACAAAACTGAGTTAGTAATAAAACCCCCCACAAACTGCAGAAATGTCAGTTAACCAGACGAAAACGATGCGGGACTAAGAAAATGAATACACATTCAAACCAACAAGAATACACACAAACACTCACTGATTCATACACAACAACAAATACGAAAACACACACCCGAAACGAAAGGCGCCCCGCATCCACCAGAAAACTGACATCACTAACCACCTAACGAGGGAGGGGATGGGGAATTAAACAAAAGTAAAAATAGGGACAGAAATAAAAGGGACCAATGAGCTTACATACCCTAGCTAAGTTAAACGGGAAAAAAAAAAGGAAAAACTAAATATTCAAAAACAAAAACCTAGTCTAACCTAATATCGGGGTGGGTTGTCAATGTTCAACCCTGTTAGGACAATATTCTGTGCCTAACCGACATCTAAATGCCACTCTAGGTCAGCCCCTTTCACTCTACACATTCGCGCCAGATTCACCCACCTTTTGCCGAATTCTGATGATGGGAGCCGCCGCCTTTCCGTCCTAATCTTGACTTTAAGCTGATGCCCAAAGTACAAGATCAGTTGGGAAGAGGTGAACTTCTCGCCTTCATAGAATCCTTCTGTCGCGTCGTCCAAATCACGACTCGCATAACCCCTAGTAAGCAACAGAACACATAGTGTTCAGCCTTCGTCAATTGCGATACCACATTGCTACAAACAGAACTGGCTTCCAGGACAAAAAACTTTCCCTGCAGCATGCGAACCATGAGGCCTTCAACAAACCTGCACAACGGCACTACCGCACTGCACTGAAAAAGGCGTGACCAATGGTCTCGACATTCCCAGTACAGCGACGACAGTTTGATATTTCTCCAAGCCTGCTGAACAAAGTCTTTTGCCGACCCAGAGGGCCCCGCGAATCATCAGCCAGGTGAGTGATGCCTCATCGTTATTGAGACATTTCAACCCAGGCGCCCAAGGCCATATCGAGCGAGCCTCCTGCTTCGTAAGACCGAGCTCGTCGATCAGATCATCTTGAACGGACCCCCTAACTAACACACGATATAATGCCTTACGAGACAACGCTTGGGCGTCGGAGAGGCCAACCGACGTCCGCAAGAGGAGCTTCAAAAGCACGACGACATTCACGATAGAAGGAGCACTCGCCACGAGGAGTACGACCGGCCTCCTCCTCGCACGAGTGCACACTTCCCAGGGATGGGAAATGTTTACGGACATCTTCTTTCCAAAAGGTGCCCACCTCATCCAAACCGCGACACATTCGGTCTAGAAAGGTAATGCGTAGCATATATTGACGAATCTCAATGCTAGGCATCCCCAGACCGCCCTCAGAGGGATGAAGGCAACAGATCTCGCGAGATACCATATGGGACTTGCCTCTCCACAAGAAAGAGAACAAGGCCTTGACTAAAGACATTAGTCGGGCATACGGGAGTGGAAGCACAGAAAGACGGTAGAGGAGAATCGGATAGATGTGTGAAACACAAACTTCCGCCCTTCCCTTCAGGGAAAGTCACCTCCGAGACCACAGACTAGCCGCGGCCTCGGCCCGCCCTTGTACCTCCGACCAATTCATTTCCAACTGGAGATCAGGACCGAACCAGACGCCGAGTATCTTGATCGGCCCATCCGTCCAGAGGAATGGTCCGGGAAGAGAAACTCCCTTCCACGCACCCAACCGCAAGCCCACAGACTTATCGCGGTTGATTTTGGCCCCTGTCACCATCTCATACCCACTGATCTGCTTACTGACTTCGTTAATCTCGGCTCTGCTCGACACAAGAACCGAAACGTCGTCAGCATAGGCAGAATACCTGGCCGAGGTGTTAGCACCAGGCAGCGAAATCGCCTTTAACTTGCGAAGGAAAGGCTCCAACGCAAGAACGTAAAGCAGAGGCGATAGCGGACAACCTTGACGAATGGAGCGAGACAATACGAAAGGCTTCGATCTTACCCCATTCACTTCCACCAGCGCACCGGGGGTCGCATACAAGAGTCGGATCCAGGAGCGAAAGTCGGCTCCGAAACCGGCCGCCGAAAGGACAGCCTCCAGAAATCGATGGTCAACCCTATCGAAGGCCTTGGACTGATCTAAATTGATCAGCGCGGCTTCACTGTCGACTTGTTCTAAGATCAAGCGTACCATATGAAGGTTATCCTGAATAGTCCTGCCCTTCACAGCACAAGTCTGTTCAGGGCCAATCAGACTAGACAGGACAAGCTGCAAACGGTTGGCTAAGATCTTCGCCAAAATCTTGAAGTCAGTGTTTAACATCGTTAAAGGGCGAAAGTTCCCTAACCCATCCCCTCCGTCCTTGTCCTTACGCAGCAACTTGATGACACCTCTGGTGAAGCGTTGAGGTAAAGACCCCTGCCTCATCCAGTCGTTGTACATCAGTTCCAGCAAAGGCACAAAAACGTGCGACAACCTCAAGTAAACTTCGTAGGGCAGACCATCTAATCCCGGAGACTTATCCAGGCCAACCTGCTTCAGCGCTTCCCAGATTTCCGACTCTGTTATGGGACCCTCGCACCTAGCCACTTCAGCTGCCGAGAGGCAGGGAAAGTCAGCTAAATAGGCGTCGAACTGAGCAGAACTCAGACCGGGCTCCCTGGTGAAAAGCTCCTGAAAATGTCACTCAGTGTGACTCAATATTTATTGTTTTGTAAAAAAATACAAACAAATGTGGCACAAGGCCAAAAAGGGGGATTGGGGAATGACGGTCTTCTTCTGTCATTAATCTAAAACTTAGCTAGTCACAGACACTGACCCAAACATGCCAACAATAAACCAATCACCAAAACATCACATTCACTCCTACCATTCTTACTACGTCCACCATAATACCTCAGTTTCTCTATGACGTCCTAACTAGTCCCCATATATACAAATAATGTTCATGGGGGGAGGGTCTTAAAATAACAACTTTTAAAAAAAAAAACCCAAATGAGTATTTACAAAATGAATTAATTATTTACAATAAAACTAAACAAAACTGAGTTAGTAATAAAACCCCCTACAAACTATGAATGTGGCAGAAATGTCAGTTAACCAGACGAAATCGATGCGGGACTAAGAAAATGATTACACATTCAGACCCTCAAGCATTCACACAAACACTCACTCATTCATACACAACAACAAATACGAAAACACACACCCGAAACGAAAGGCGCCCCGCATCCACCAGAAAACTGACATCACTAACCACCTAACGAGGGAGGGGATGGGGAATTAAACAAAAGTAAAAATAGGGACAGAAATAAAAGGGACCAATGAGCTTACATACCCTAGCTAAGTTAAACGGGAAAAAAAAAGGAAAAATAAATATTCAAAAACAAAAACCTAGTCTAACCTAATATCTGGGTGGGTTGCCTATGTTCAACCCTGTTAGGACAATATTCTGTGCCTAACCGACATCTAAATGCCACTCTAGGTCAGCCCCTTTCACTCTACACATTCGCGCCAGATTCACCCACCTTTTGCCGAATTCTGATGATGGGAGCCGCCGCCTTTCCGTCCTAATCTTGACTTTAAGCTGATGCCTAAAGTACAAGATCAGTTGGGAAGAGGTGAACTTCTCGCCTTCATAGAATCCCTTCTGTCGCGTCGTCCAAATCACGACTCGCATAACCCCTAGTAAGCAACAAAACACATCGTGTTCAGCCTTCGTCAATTGCGATACCACATTGCTACAAACAGAACTGGCTTCCAGGACAAAAAACTTTCCCTGCAACATGCGAACCATGAGGCCTTCAACAAACCTGCACAACGGCACTACCGCACTGCACTGAAAAAAAGGCGTGACCAATGGTCTCGACATTCCCAGTACAGCGACGACAGTTTGATATTTCTCCAAGCCTGCTGAACAAAGTCTTTTTGCCGACCCAGAGGGCCCCGCGAATCATCAGCCAGGTGAGTGATGCCTCATCGTTATTGAGACATTTCAACCCAGGCGCCCAAAGGCCATATCGAGCGAGCCTCCTGCTTCGTAAGACCGAGCTCGTCGATCAGATCATCTTGAACGGACCCCTAACTAACACACGATATAATGCCTTACGAGACAACGCTTGGGCGTCGGAGAGGCCACCCGACGACCGCAAGAGGAGCTTCAAAGCACGACGACATTCACGATAGAAGGAGCACTCGCCACGAGGAGTACGACCGGCCTCCTCCTCGCACGAGTGCACACTTCTCAGGGATGGGAAATGTTTACGGACATCTTCTTTCCAAAAGGTGCTCACCTCATCCAAACCGCGACACATTCGGTAGAGAAAGGTAATGCGTAGCATATATTGACGAATCTCAATGCTAGGCATTCCCAGACCGCCCTCAGAGGGATGAAGGCAACAGATCTCGCGAGATGCCATGTGGGCCTTGCCTCTCCACAAGAAAGAGAACAAGGCCTTGACTAATGACATTAGTCGGGCATACGGGAGTGGAAGCAGAGAGAGACGGTAGAGGAGTATCGGATAGATGTGGGAACCACAAACTTCCGCCCTTCCCTTCAGGGAAAGTCCCTCCGAGACCACAGACTAGCCGCGGCCTCGGCCCGCCCCTGTACCTCCGACCAATTCTTTTCCAACTGGAGATCAGGACCGAACCAGACGCCGAGTATCTTGATCGGCCCATCCGTCCAGAGGAAAGGTCCGGGAAGAGAAACTCCCTTCCACGCACCCAACCGCAAGCCCACAGACTTATCGCGGTTGATTTTGGCCCCTGTCACCATCTCATACCCACTGATCTGCTTACTGACTTCGTTAATCTCGGCTCTGCTCGACACAAGAACCGAAACGTCGTCAGCATAGGCAGAATACCTGGCCGAGGTGTTAGCACCAGGCAGCGAAATACCGCGTAGGACCGGATTCGCCTTTAACTTGCGAAGGAAAGGCTCCAACGCAAGAACGTAAAGCAGAGGCGATAGCGGACAACCTTGACGAATGGAGCGAGACAATACGAAAGGCTTCGATCTTACCCCATTCACTTCCACCAGCGCACCGGGGGTCGCATACAAGAGTCGGATCCAGGAGCGAAAGTCGGTTCCGAAACCGGCCGCCGAAAGGACAGCCTCCAGAAATCGATGGTCAACCCTATCGAAGGCCTTGGACTGATCTCAATTGATCAGCGCGGCTTCACTGTCGACATGTTCTAAGATCAGGCGTACCATATGAAGGTTATCCTGAATAGTCCTGCCCTTCACAGCACAAGTCTGTTCAGGGCCAATCAGACTAGACAGGACAAGCTGCAAACGGTTGGCTAAGATCTTCGCCAAAATCTTGAAGTCAGTGTTTAACATCGTTAAAGGGCGAAAGTTCTCTAACCCATCCCCACCGTCCTTGTCCTTACGCAGCAACTTGATGACACCCCTGGTGAAGCGTTGAGGTAAAGACCCCTGCCTCATCCAGTCGTTGTACATCAGTTCCAGCAAAGGCACAAAAACGTGCGACAACCTCAAGTAAACTTCGTAGGGCAGACCATCTAATCCCGGAGACTTATCCAGGCCAACCTGCTTCAGCGCTTCCCAGATTTCCGACTCTGTTATGGGATCCTCGCACCTAGCCACTTCAGCTGCCGAGAGGCAGGGAAAGTCAGCTAAATAGGCGTCGAACTGAGCAGAACTCAGACCGGGCTCCCTGGTGAAAAGCTCCTGAAAGTAATCTCGAAAGACCTCACATATGCCCGCGTTTGTAGTCACGGTCCGCTTATCCGGTAATGTGACGCACGGACGCGTTTCGATTTTCCTCTACACGCAGTTCAGCGGCCATATTCGTTGCCTCAGAAGACATTCTTTTTAACCTAGCCCTAACTACCAGAGCTTGATCCTTCTTGATAAGCAAGGAGGCCAACTCTGCCTTAGCTAAGACTATGTCCCCACTAACACGGGATTTCACGGCCCGATCAACTTTTTTCTTCTAAAGCCGTTTGCGCCGCTAATTTATCTAAATTGAGCCGACGACTAAAGTCGGCAGCAAACGTACGAATCTTAGATTTTAAATTGCCCCACCAGGCATTTCCCACAACCGCTCCCGTCAATTCCCTCTGGATTGTTAGTAGCAGCTGGTCCGGAAACCCTGATCACTGAAAAGCGAACAGTTCAATTTCCAGTAACCAGCCAACTTAACCTTAGGTTTATCTAAGTTTACACGGACCCGGACAAGCCTATGGTCCGTATAAACTATATAATGGAAACTTGGACAGCCTAAGAGCCCTACATCGACTCTCCTAACTAAGACTCGGTCCAGGTAGCTCGCAAGCGAGCCAGGAGCCGAGCTGCCATTAGTAGTCCAAGTCCATGCTACCTCCAGAGGGTGTTCATTCCGGAACTTATCGACGAGATCAAACCCATCGATAAAGTCCCGAAATGGTTTCACATCCGGGTTGTAAGTACCTTTTTTGTGCCCTATCCGATCTATATCGGGGTCAAGGACGGCATTCAATCCCCGCTAAAATTACCCGACGAGACGTCGTCAAGAACGGCGCGATCTGCCAAAACAAAGCAGGCCGCTCGGAATGGATATTGGGCGCATAAACCCCAATGAGACGAAGAAGCTTATCCTTTATGGTAACATCCAGCACGCAAAGCCTGCCCGCCGGATCCGCGAAGACAAGGGTACAAGCAGCCTTCAAAGACCTGCTCACTAGCCAAGAGACACCCCTCGAACAACCATCAAAACATGCTGAATAAAGGGCGAACCCCTAGACAGTATGTCCTCACGATCATGAGAAGAAAACCGGGTCTCTTGCAAACAACATATATTCACCCCGAGGCACTGAAGGTCACGAGAGAGCCTCGTCCTGCGAGACTCGGACCTCAGGCCCCGGGCATTCAAACTAGCTAACCAGAGAGCCATCGTGAAGCCGATTAGGGTTGCCCTTCAGGATAGAACATGGCTGGGGTGAGGACACCGACAGCTCGTCTCATGGAACCAGACGCCATCTCTTTTTCGACGGTATCATCCTGAGACAAGCCGCCAATGTCCGAAGTGTAGGTAAGTTTCAAAGCTCTATAAAGGGATGGGTGAACAAAAACTGGGACCCTCCCTTTAAGTTTCTGGCTTGCTCCATCTGAATCAGGATCCAACAGGTAGGCAGCAGGGGGCACCATTTTTAGAGATGACTGGGCCTCCTCTATCATGCCCCAAATCTCCCGCGTTCCCGGGCCCGTTCTAATAACTGTTAAAACCCTTTTCGCAGAAGGGAAATTCTCAGGCCTTTCCACCTCTCTGTCATTAATACTATGAAAATTCCAGAGGATTTTTAAATCCTTGGGATTTCTGGTTTGTCCAAATACCCTTTCCGCCTGGTCCCGGGAAACGCGGCAGACGTCTTCCCCTGGGAAATATGGAGGTTTGATGATTTTTTTTCTTTTTCATATCGGCCGCAATTTGAGTTTCGGGGCTTCTGCCCCTTTTTTTTTTGAGGTGACTGAGCAGGAGTAGACATTGGTGAAGGATTGGGTGTGGTAGAGGGAGTCCAACCCGAGGAGGGTTTGGATGAATGAATTTTTTTGGCAGGTGAGTTTGACACAGATTTTGGCGGAGGTGGCTTGGCGAATTTAGATGAAGGGGAAGACGGGGCAGAGGATAGAGGGCCGGTGCCCCCAGCGATTTTTTTTTTTTTTTTTTTCCCGCTTTGATTCCAGCTTCTCTTTCAGCTTTTTAATGTCAAGTATTTTTTTGCCAACTCGGTTCGTTTAATTTTTGGCTTTCGGTTGCCGTTTTTCGTACGACGCCGAGGCGTCGCCCTCAGAGCTGGTAGAGGAATGGGGCTGTAGGTGATAATGTCCCTGGTGTCATGTTGGGACGGAGGAACCGCTGTTTGGCTCTTCCCCTTGCCCCTAACCACGAGGTGCCATTCCCCCTCCTCCTTCTCCTTAACCACACTAGTGGCAGGCGTCGGTTTCGGGGGCAATGTGGGCTTGGACCCAACCGAGGGACTTTGCCCATCGGTCCGCCTCGCAGCTAGACCCATTACAGGTGCCGCGGATTTATCCTTATCGGCCAAGGGGGATTTTGGTCACCTACGACCGGAGCTCAGGGGCCTTCTTCCCTGGGCAGGAGGAGGAAAGGTGACCAGTCTCTCCACACCTCCAGCAAGTCGGACGCCTACCAGTCACAATGACCGGCATTTTCCGGTCGCCTAAAACCAAACAGTTGGGGACGGACTTGAAGGCCTCTTGATCAAGCATGATGTCAAAAAGTCCATCCCCTGTTCAGATTGTCGGAGAGAGCTCCTAAAATCTGGCCGTACTGCATAAAAAATGCAGCCAGAAGCTCCCTGAAATTTGAGGAGGAACCTCGAAAACGGCCACCCTGGTCCGCCTGCGGCCTTCGTACTCGGTCCTTAATATTAGATCCTTAGTGATCAGTTCTTTTTTGGCCATAGCCAGGCAATCTTCTGGTGTGGGCAGCAGAATGTCCCACATGAAGAAACCCCTACCTTTTATAACTCTTTGGGGTTTTATCCCCAGGGACAAAAGTGATTTAATCACAATGTCTTTAGTGGAGCGACAAATCTTTTTGGTTTTCTTGTCCACCACAAAAACGGTCACCATTCTCTTAGCGAACATACCGAGTTCCTGGACATCATCGGCGAACCCATCTTTATTCACCAGATGGGCGTAACCTTTCGCTTTGTCCAGGAAATCCGCCATGTTCAGTATACAACTCGGAGGGGACTTCCAACGAGAGGGCGACTCCTCGCTCGATTTCCTTGGTGCCTCTTTAGGGGCAACATCATTTTTAGGACTTTCTCCTTTTCTGGAGGTACTTAGGTCAGCTTTTGGGCTTTTTCCAGCCCGCTTTTTCACTTCATTATCCTTTGGGTTGGCATTGTCCACCTTCCCAAAGAGGTCTTTCTTCACTTTGGACCGACTGCCTTCGTCGGCCATACTGCAAAATTGTGGATACAACCACTAGCGGGTCTTTTTATAGTTAACCACACAGGGAGAGGAGTTGGGGGAAAAAAAAATAACACAAAATAAAGAAAGCCTGGATAAACCAGGAAATCAAAAAAAAATAAACAAACAAACAAAAATTAAATGACAAAAAGACTGAAATAAAAATAAACAGGTAAGACTTTTTCTTAAATAAAAATAAAAATGGCGCCCGAAGGCAGCCGAAAATGAAAAAAAAAACAGAAAACTTTTTTTTTTTACCAGAAAAAACTAATAAATGTACAAAAATAGAAAATAAAGTTTAGCGGCTGACGCCGCTAAAGAAAATGAATTAAAAGAAAAAATAAACTAGTCAAAATAAAAAGGAGAAAGAAGGCGACTGAAGTCGCTAAAAAGAAAAAAAAAGAAAAAGAAATAAAAAGAAATAAACAGAAAGCTTCTTTTTTTTTTTTTTTTTTTTTAAACTGGTCTTTTTTTTTTTAAATAGAAAAAATAAATAAAAATAAGAAAGCAGTCGTCCGGTTTGACAAAGTCTTACCGGACTAAAAAAAAGGAAAAAATGTGAGCCAAGGCCCAAATACAAATTAAAAACAAACAAAAGAAATAGAAAAAAATTAAAAAGAATGAAAATAAAACAATAACTTATCAGATAAAAAAGGTCCGATGTTATTCACACGAAAGTTCGTCCAAAAAATAAGCAGCTGAAAAGAAACAGTCTCACTACACAGTACTGGAAAAAAAGGGTGGGTGAGAAAAACAATCAGAATAAAAGTCAAAACTGTCGCTTGGTGTAACTCTATCTAGAGAGTTATGTCGCCTACTTAATATAGGCCTGGAAGAGTCTATTGTGTAGGTAGTTTCCGGTCTCACAATAGTATTTCAAAATAGTTTTGTTTAATTTTGATAAATATACCTATTGAAATGAGAGTTTTGCGTAATTTAGACGACAATTTATCCATGGAACCCTGATAGATGGAAATCGTCAGCTCGAGAAAGTAGTCCATATAAGAGAAGAAAAACTCAGATTATAAACCTCTGCTTGCCTTGCAGTCATACCAATCAACGGAAAGGTTTCGTGAGCAAAATCTGGCGACAAATCCAGAGCTGTAATCCCTAAAACATTCCGATGCTATGTTTAACTTCGTTCTGGCAACTCTTTCGCCGATTTATCATAAAACCCTGCTCATGCCTGTGCATTGGAGCGGTCAATAACCTCACCGCGATAGCCAAACACGGGAACCAATTGTTTACTGATGGGAGGATTCCGAAGGTACTTCTGTATGGGGAACTGACCACAGGCAAGAGGACACGAAAAGAAAAGAAACGGAGGCTTGTGAGAAGACTGTTCGAAGGAAAGAAAGCTATACGGTAACATCGGGGAAGAGCGTCTTAACGTGCATTCGTTGCAATCGAGACTGTCACTCCATTGTGGGCCTGTGCCACATCATTTAGGGCACAGATCCATGATCTCTAGAGATCGACTGATGATACACATAATCATATGAATTGCTAGTTGTTGCTACACTGAAGACGATTTTATCTAGTTTCGGATCTTTCAAAAATAATAATGATTATAGTAATACTAATAACTGGAGTAATTTTACAGTTAATATTTTCTAGTATAAATGCTGTTTATGAGCATTTGTCTGAAGTTAGTGGAGATATTATGGTCATTTATATATTATATTATATATATATTTATGATGGGTTCGTAGACTGTATTGTGATCCGCAAAGGAGTTGGTTAAGATGTATGTCGTCTGAAAAAAAAATGGATATTGAACAAACGACATGTATAAGAAGATCAGAGAACTCAATATGACATGAAACATGATTAAAAGCACCCGATCACTAACATTTGAACAACATCATCATTAATTGGACCAAAATTACTCGGGCTTGAGTGTAAAAAAAATATTAATTAAAAATGAAAAAAAGCCTTGCCGGCAGTTTTAAATGAAATACACAGACACACCACAAATACACACACACACACACACACACACACACACACACACACACACACACACACACACACACAACGCGTTACAAGAAACCTTTTTCCACTTTGTCACATATTTTTCCCATTAATATTAATATATATATATATATATATATATATATATATATATATATATAAGTATTAAAAAAGAAACATTAAAAGATAAGGACTCTACATTCACCCCACAAATCACGGACATTACAGACATTTGAAATGGCAGTAACAAATGACATAAAGAAAACAATAGCACGTAAGCAGCCAGTTAACAATAACACAGAAGGAGAACGAGTGGCTCATGACACGCTGACACATAGAGATGATCTAATCATAACACAGGCTGACAAAGGAGTTCCACAGTGATCTGCAGAATCAAAGAATACATTAAAGAGGCCAACAAAAAAACTACAAAAGTTTACCCACAGACACTCTTCCCGTATACAAAAAAGAATTAACTTGCTCATTAAGCATGCTGCTTCGCAACGATCTAATCGACAAGGAAACATGCACAACACTTACACCCACAAACATCACACCTGCTCGCTTCTATCTACTTCCCCAAATACACAAAAGCAACAACCCAGGAAGGCCGGTCATTTCATCATTCAACTGCCACACGACCAAAATTTCTAAATACGTAGACCAATACATACCTTAAGGAAGCACTTACTAAAAGAAGAAAACAAGACACCCCAGAAGTTATCATAAACCTCATGGAGCATATTCTTACATTTAATACTTTCAATTTCAATGTAGTACACTACCTACAGCTCCATCATATGCTACAATCTTCATGAGAAAATTTGAGGAGACTCATATCTATCCCCTCATCGGTAGCGACTGCATATTCTATGCAAGATATATCGATGATAGAAAACTACAAACGACACTACACACTAAAATCACCGACACCCACAACTTTAAGTCTTCCCACCCTAATCATCTCAAGAACTTCCCTATTCACAAGCACTTAGACTCACAAGGATATGTTCCAACGATGAAAACTAAATAAACACACTCAAAATCTCGAGCATCAATTCACAACGCGTGGCTATAAGCAACACCTAATTAAGGAACAAATAAATAAAGCAATTTCCACAACTAGAGAAGACACCCTTATGTACATGATTAAATCCAAACGCATCCATCTAATAACCACTTTCAATTCCACTCTGCCTCCACTCTCCCAGATAATCAAAAGTCTCTGGGAAATATTATATCTCAAACCAGACCTAAAAAAAATTGTTTGAGGAACCCAGCCTTCTAGCATATCGTAGACCAAAGAACGTAAAGGAAATTATAGGTAGTGACCACATTTCAGAGGATAAGGTAAATCCGTAATAAACCAAAAACAAAAACAACAGAATTTTCCCAAACAACGTAACGACAAAAGGAGCTGTAACCACATTAAACGCACAAATTCGTTCACTAGCTCAGTCACTAAATCTACTTTCAAAATCTACCACGACTCTAACTGTAGAAGTCATAACATCATTTACCTCCTAGAATGCACACTATGCCAGAAACAATATGTGTGAAAATCTGAATGGCCCTTTCACTACAAAATTAATTATCACAATCGAATTAAGTCGGCTCCCCACGAAAGATTATTACCTGTAGAACAACGTTTCCGCCTACAAAAACACGACTTTAAAAGCCATGCCAAATTCACTATAATTGAGAAAATAGAAACGGTTAGAGCAGATAATATTAGAACATTTTTAGAAGACCATGAAGATAAATGGATTTTGCGCCTCAGAAAACTCCATCCAGACGGGCTTAATCACAAATTTAACAACATAGAGAGAATTAGTATATAACCCCGCAAATCAGACCCTACCCACATTTCTCACGCACGCAAGACAGACATGCTTGCGGGGGTGTTACACACACACCCATACTAATATACACACACACATCATACTCACTCACTCCCTAGAGAGCTAAATGATAACACACGCCCATACTAATATTCACACCTACACCATCATGCGCACTCACTCCCTAAGAACTAAATAACACACACTTAACACAAACACATCCCTTTTCCAGGAACCAATAAAACTGTCAAAATGACCAAGAAAATTCAGAGCAGCATGAATCCATCCAGCCTTTATCTTAAATAACAACTTAAAAGAGACTGACCAACACAAGGAATGACCAAAATTTATGATAAAATAAATAAAACAAATGAAAACTACAGACAAAAGTTCATTTTCTCCATCAAGTCATTCATTTCTATAGTTCACTGAAGAATTTTTTTCTCCTGATGATAGCCATGCTAGCCGAAATTAGTCGAGGAATCTAATTGAAATAATAAAACGAAATATATTGATATACAACTCAGTGTGTCTGAAAATTTTAATGTTTTAATTTTTTAATATTTTTTTTTTAAACACACACACACACACACACACACACACACACACACACACACACACATATATATATATATATATATATATATATATACATACTTTTTTAAAAGAAAATATATATGACAATTGTAAAAAGTTTTTATGACGGGTTTCAACCGTTAGGACTTCATCGGACTGAAATAATCCCAAATACTTTTTAGAAATTGTCATACAACTTTACTTTCAATACTGTTTTGAAATATAAACATTTAAATATCGTTATCCTATATACAGCAAGAGTAAGTGAGCCCCTAAGTTAAAAAAATTGTCTCTTTTTTCCAGATGATCAACTCATCTTAATTAAAATATATATTCTTAAGAAAAAAAACTACTTTATTAAATCAATTACAACCACTTTCAGAAACTTTTATCAAACTTGAATAAAAATATTAATTAAAAATTAAAATGTGAAAAAGTGAAACCGTACATTTAATATTTGGTGACTGTTGCTTTTGAAGTTACAATGTCAACCAATTTTTTTTCTTTAATTTTTAAGAAGCTTTCTGCCAGTAGTGAAAGCCTATTTGTAACCATTCTTTTTGACAAAACTGCCACAACTGATCGATTTCACCTGGGTTTCTTGCATGCACTACTTTCTTTCACTTGAATCACAGATTTTCAATTGGATTTAAATCAGGACTTTGACTAGGCCATTACAAGATTAGAAATCTCTTTTTATTAACTCATTTTTTTGTGGATTTGTTTTGATGATTCAGTTCATTGTCCTATTGGAAGTTCCAGCCCCAACCTAAATTCAACTTTTGAACTGAAGACAAGACACTTTCGTTCAAAATTGCTTGGTATCTTGCAGTGAGCATTGGGGGGATATTATAAAGGTTACAGCAAAGGTTAAGCCTGGTCTTGTCGAACTCTATTGTTTGTATGCAGCCATTTCTTGATGGTGAGATGTCATCATACTAAAGGCCTTCCATTTAGAAATAATTTGTTGCACGGTGAAGAAGTGCGCAATCCAAATGGTTTGTATAGCTGTTTGTAGCCTTCTCTATTATTATGTTTCAAATATGTGAATTTTAAAGCTTCAGGAAGTTCTTTTGATCTTTGCATATATATTTTTTAAATTTGTTCTCTAACTGCTCACTTTTGCAAACACACTGAGTTATATTGTTTGACTGCAGTATACACAGCTTGCCAAAACATCAAAACGTATCATTTTGATTTTTACACATGCACAAAAAATTATTTTCATGTAAAATCAAAATACAGAGTATAAATATAAGGGTTCGCTTACTTTTTGCACATCTTAATTTTTAATTTTTAATTAATATTTTTATCCCAGCTTGATATATTTGAAAGCGATTGTAATTCATTTAACAAAGGCTTTTCTTAGTGAATATATAGTTTAATTAAGATTTGTTGATTATCTGGAAAAAAGAGACAATTACTTTAAATATTATTTCAGGGTTCAGTTACTTTTGCACAGAACTTTATATATGTATATATTTTTGTATATATCTATGAGAAAGAGATAAATTTGTATAATACCTTACATAAATTATATTCAATCCTTTAAAATTAGCATCATAAAATCACGAACGTCTTTGGTTTTACATTTCTCTTTTCAGTTAATGAATTACTTTTAAAAAAATTCAATGTCAGTAATTAGTATATCACGTCATAAATATGAATTTTTGACTATTTATTTAAGATAAACAGAAATAACTACACCACTTTTTAAGAGGCACCAAACACTAAATTAAAGCCTCACTAATAAATTATGAAGTTCTACGGCTTTCATCTAACGTTTTGATAGTTGGGAGTGAACATCTCCTTTCTGGTACAAAAGCTGGTCTTCCCTTCTATTTTATTTGGCTTCAGCTAGAATGTAGTTTCAAATCTCTCAACCATTATTCAGGCACTATTTACTAAAAAGAATTTAGTAGTTACTATGGTGTTGCTCTCATTTATATTCGTTTATTTAAAAATGCTAACGATTTTTGATTTATAGGAGAAGCTGACAAAAAAGCATTCTTCTTTCTTTTGAAAGAAAACCTGCTAGCATAAATAGAAATTGAATATATTTATAATCTTTTCTCCCCGTGAACGAACGATCTTATTATGAAAGCTTCCATATAAATCCAAAATTATTCTAGGCATGGATGCACAAACATGTGAAAATGAATAGTTTTGGAAATCATAAAGTCATGATTTATATTGCTATGATAAAAAACTGACTTTGAAATTTAGTTTTATATATATAAATGTACGTAACAAAATGTCATGTAGTTGGTTGTGGACCTAAATATCAGACAAAAGACTTTAGGGTACAACTTATTAATTTATATGATATTGACCAATTGCTGCTAGATGGCTTCGTTTGTTATTTGTACAAAACTTAGAACTTGAGTTATTTCATAAAAATATTTATTTGGTAATATTTTATTTTGTATCGACAAATAATACCATTGTAATTCAAACGTATTCAAATCACATAAGAAAAGAAGCATTTAAAATACAAGGATAAATTTAAAGCAGACGAAAGAGTTTTCTTCGTTTGAATTTGTCGGTTATATTTACAATTTGTTTCTTATCATTGGCTATTTCGCAACTTTTAATGAAACTAAGAACGCAACCAAATCATTTATTTAAGCGGTCTATATGTGTAACGCGGGTAAACATTTTCTAGACATGGCGGACATGAAAAATATGACGTCATTGAGATGTGTTATAAACTATTGTTTTCTGAAAAGATTTCCGATCAAAGTGTAAAATTAGAAAATCAGGTCAAAATTCTGAAGCATATCCTGTACATTTATGTCCTCCTCGATTATCTGGTTTCTCTTCTGATCTATTTTTTTTTTGAAGTGTTACTTAAATTGTAGGCCTTTTAACATCCTTATGACAGTTTCTATAATTTTAAAACTTATCATGAAAATATATATTTAAATCTGTTAAATCTTCTGAAATTTTCTTGTAAATAGTGGAAATATTTAGCTTATTCAAAACACGATGAACACGTAAACGTTAACATTTTCAATTTGAGTAACAGATATAAAGTTTTAGCGAAAATCTTGCAGTAGCTACACTTTAGGGTTTTCTTCAAAGAGCAGCAGGTGTCTTTTGGGACGGGAATTATGAATAAAAAATACTATGTGCTATTTGATGAAGCCACTCAATAAACGATAGGAAAATGTTACACAAAATTCTGTTTTCTGTGGCAATTAGTGTATACGAAAGAAATAAAGGCGTCAATCTAATTGACTTTAATGCAATTACTTCACTTCAGATGACAGCTGAGACATACACCTGATAAGACATTCAACAAATGCCTTTAGTAAGATAAAAGAAGATCAATACCCACTTGTTTTTCTCTCTATAACTCATAACTAATTTGGGTGAATGATTTACCGCTATTAGATCTAGTAACTAAGTTTTTATCGCGGTGTTTTGATGGGATTGGATTATCTAAAACAAAAGTAATGAAAATGTGTTATATACATGATATAAAATGTTCTAAATATTGTAATTTCCGACAAAGTATTTGTATTTGCCATAAAATACAGACTTATTTATTGACAACTTTTCATTTGAACAAAACTATTTTCACCTGAATAACAGATACAATATTACTTGCATATCTATTTATTTTCTTTTATTATCAAATTATATATTTACTTATTTTTAATGCCATTTCTCTTCAGGGCATGGATGGTAATGTAATCTCCTAGAGATTACCTTTCTTACTGTGAATTGCCATGGCTTATTGGAAAGATTCTGAAGTGGTTTCTCGTTGCCTTTCAACGGTTTTGAATTGAGAAGAGACTTTCTTTTAGGGTGGCTACCACAAAAGACTGAAGAGTCTAGTTTAGCATGATATTTAATCCATAGTGGGTGACGAGGAGACTGATTCATGCTTTTGTGCAAAAGTGAACAGACGATCCTGGAATTTGAACTCGGTTCGCCGATTCCACTTTCTGCACTGATAACTGTTACACATCAACACACCAAAATTCCTAGAAACATACACAACCACGCGTTCACTTCTCTGTTCATATCCATCTATGTAAGCAAAATCAAAAGCTGATCTGCGATATTTCACTCCGTACAGCCAACCTTATTAGGAGTTAATGAGTGAATTTTAATGCCTAAAATGAGTCTTATTAAAATGATACACGATAACAAATCATAAAAGGAATATTTTTAACTAAAAAAAAAAAAAAAAAAAAACATACTCATGCATAGACATTTATAATCTAAATTCTCAGAGTACGTCACATTTGCAATATTTTCTCCAGATATATTAAAGTGAACGTCTTTATAGAAGTAGGGTGGATTTGAAATATGTACACTTGTACAAAGAATACTGTAAAGTATGTCAATATATATTACCCGTCATAATGAAAATATCGATCATAATCCCCTACCATAACATTCGTCTTTTGAACATGAATAACTTTAAAATGTCTATATTGCCAATTTGCTTATCACAAGAAAAGAGTTTCGTTCGTGATGATTTGTATTGAGTCAGAAATCTTTACCTTCTTTCAAATCTAAGACTTTTGACATTTAATCTTGTTATTTCCAATGGAAATTTAGATCCCAACAACTATCGTCCCTCTGCTCTTTCACTGAACAAACTTACAAGCGCTTCGTATAAAATTCTGACATTTTTGTTTGTATTTATGGAATGACGAGTTATCATTATTAAACCCTGATTTTATTCGAACTGGTGTCCTCATCATTCAACAGTGCATGTGTGTAGTGCAATGGCTAGCGGCGTGGAATTAGAAAGTGGAGAGGAGAGTTCCAATCCAGTCGTGTTCGTTACATTCACTTATGCACTTAAGAAAGGTATGAATCTAACTCCTCACCAGATATGGGTTAAATAGTAGGTGATGTGAAACCATTGTGTCACAAGGTATACAACCCCAACGAATTTAATAAAAGATTATATGAAGACAAAAGGTATTGCTTACAAAACAACACGGTAAATGCATTAGTTTTTTTTACCGCAGTGAAACTGGCCATAATTTTGATTTAAGTAATGCTATTCTAATTAAAAAAGAAATCAATGAACTAAGACTAAAATATTTAAAAATGCTTTAATCTCTAGATCTTCCATAGTAAATTTATGTTCTCAAAGAATTTTACCTTTCTTGTCAGATCTTATATTTATTAACAAAAGTGATGTAAATAAAAAAAAGAAATTAAATGAAAACTGTTACACTATATACCCAAAACATATATTTAAAAAAAATAATTTAAATTTAAATTTCCCAACCTCGTCCCCTCCTTTGTGCGCATGTGTTGTTGCATCAGCGTAAAATCACTTTAGTCCGAAGGATGAAAACGTGTCATACGAAAACACTTTTCACTTTGTCAGTTAACACTCCAATATATATATATATATATATATATATATATATATATATATATATATATATATATATATATATATATATATATATATATGTACTCTGTAGTAGGGAGGAACAATTCAGGCCAAACACGGATATTTAAACAGGTGCTCATACCCGGGTTTCAATCGCAATGTGTCCATCAGGTGGTGAGGCAAATTACATTATCCAACACCTCGCAACCGGAAAGTCCACTGAAGGGGAGGTGGTATGGCAAAATAGAAAAAACTTCTCGCTCCCCTCCTTTCTCTTTTTTTGTAATATTTTTTCTTCCTTTCACTCCCCATTGTTAACCTCCATCCAGGTTCGTATGTATTTGTTAATATGCTTACATTTAGACATTATCTCCGACCTTCCATTTAATAATTTTTACAAGCCGGATAAGTAACAATGGCCGCTTCTTAGCCTAATTTACCACTGTTGCCGCTAGTTCTGCCAGATTTGATGTTTCTTGATATGCTCCACTTTATATTTGGGTTTGTATTATTTTGTCCTTCAACTCCAATACGTAGTTGACGAGTTTAGTGCAATACCTATGGCTCTTTTGTCTAAATGAAGATCTGTGGTTATACCATCGTTTTTTGAAGGTACCTTCAGTGCATCCTATGTAAACTCTATTTGGTCCGCTTTCATCTTCGACCTCAGCTTTGTAAATCACACCCTCTGGACAACAGGCACCATTCAATAGACAATTAATTTTGTCCCTGCTGTTGCAAGATATATTATTTTCACCACTGCTTCGTACATCTGCTCTTAAATTCCTCGCATTTTGCCACTTTATAGTGCTTTCTAAATTGCCAGTGCAACTATAGCTTAATTTCTCAGCGTTGCTGTTGAAAATCTTGTGCAATTCAGAAGGATTCGGGAAGTATTCTTGATCAGAATAAAGAAAATTCTTCCAATATTTGTTTTCAATTGTAGATTAAATGTTGAACCAAATTGTTTTCTTTCTTTTTTTTCTTTATTTTATTACTCCTGTAAATTACTTAGTTGTTGATTTATTTGGGGGTTGAAGGTTAATTCGTATTAACCACTTCAATGTAGTTACGTAAACTTTTTTCTTTTTTTCAAATATTTCCTTTGACGAGGAATTTATGGACAGTCTGCATTCAGTTCCCTTTGGAATGTGTTTAAGTGTACACTCCCGGGTGACTGTATTTAGAGTTTGCATATTTTAATACTGTATTTGCTTTTCATATATGGGGAAACTGTGCCTGTCAAAAGATTGAACTCAACATCTAAATATTGAACGATTTTCATGTTCATCTCAACTGTTATTTCAAAGTTCAAATCTTTGAAGAGCTTAAAAAGATTGTTTCAAATGACATCGTTGACTCTCTCATTATCAGACACGACTATCAACCCATCACCTCTATAGACAGTGGTTATTTATATGAAGAATTTGGTGATTTTGCTCAACATGAAAACACCCATCAATTCTGAAACCTCGATTCCATCAAATGATCCTTGTGGTACGTCAAAGGCACATTTATTCGATTTTTTGCCCCATGCTTCTCCATTGTCGAAAATCAATTTTGATTTTCGACAATGTGAATATTGCTGTAATGGAGTATCTATATATACTTGAGGAATACTTGTTTGTCTTTATTCGCAATGCTATTAAACCATGAGACACATTCATATGTCCCCTGTCATTGATTAACTTGTGTAGCAACTCTCAACTAGTCACACATTTTTTTGTATAATGTTCTGGCTTGTAACACTCGATACAGTTTTCCTTGGATCTATTAAGCGTTTCATTGCGCTTAATAGATCCAGTTAATAGAGACAGTTAAAAAGAAATTCTTTGTTGCCGTTAGTTGTTAGGAAGGCTTGCTAACGCTCAGCCTGAATGTGATATCTTAAGCTTCCTTATTGATATTTTCAATGTAAGATGCTAGCGCTTTTCTCTAAACATTAGTTACTTCATCGGAATTTTTTTTGTAAGTTTTCGGGCTCATGACCCATATTTGTTTTGTCGCCCTTAACTAAAATTTGTTTTGTTTTTCTGATTTCCTTTACTTGCGCAGTTTAGCTTTTTTAGGAAATACTTTTATACTTCCTGAACATTATTCTATCTACTATACCAATTGATTATTTTTAGAAACATCTAGCGTTTCAACTGTTTAAAACTGTGATATTTCAGTATTCTCCTTGTTGCTCTCATACTTCTGAAAAGCAAGTAAAACTCGCCATCTCACCCTAGCAAGAGAAGCGAGGAGGGAAAAAAAGAAGTTTTTTTTCTTTATTTTGCCATAACTCCTCCTCTTCAGTGGACTTTCCGGTAGCTATATCAGGTTGTGGGGCGTTGAAACCCAGGCAGTAAATAAAGTAAACATTTTAATTTTATACTTTTTGTGGTATATATAATACACACACACACACACACACACACACACACACACACATATATATATATATTTGGTTGGATAGATGTGAGTTTGTGACCCTGGGTTTCACGCTTTAGCGATCGTCAGACAAACTGATTAATTTTTAAAAAAATCTGGGTTTATGTAGATTGCGTGTTTTGGTGTTATTGTGGAAGTGGTGGGGGAAATTTTGTCGTTTTGTCATTCATCGTATTAACGCAAACATCGATGTATGCAGACACATATACATACTTGGTCGTCCGTCGGGACTCATACATATATATAAAAACATATGTAGACAGTTTCGGCTATGACACATGTATGTATACGGGTGGTGTTATGTCTATACATACGCATTTGTATGTTGAAATGTTGAAATTTAAACATTGGAAGTGTGGCGGAAATGTCTCGTTAATGTCTCGTGAATGTATCCATGTCATATTATGAAATTTTTTTTTTTTTTTTTTCCGTTGAAAATATTTTCTCGCATGTATGTATATACGTGTGGTAGGGTTTGTGTAAAATTATGATTGGTAAAAATTATTATTATAATTATTTATATTTATTTTTGGAAAAAAATGGGGGTTTATTTGTTATATTTAAAGCTGGTTATTTGTTTGTTTTTGGTGACTGTGTATATGTAACAGGTAAAAATTTAAAATCCTTATTGTTTAATTTATATGGTGATGTTTAATTTAATAACGGGTTTATATGATATGATGTGATAGTAATGTTTCAAAGGATTGGAGACAATGCTATTTAGGCTTTGCTAATAGTTATTGTAAATTGGAAGAAATTGCAAATTGGTAGAAATGATTAGTAACGGTGGTGGGAGAATGATAAAACCATGAATGTAGTTATAGTGGTGGTAGCTTGAACTAAAAAGTGGTTGTTGGTGTTTTATTTTATTTTTGTTTTATTTTGTTATATGTATTAATTTATTTTGGTATAAATCCTGATAATAGGTATTCTATGTAAAATTATGGTAGTTGAAGATTGCTATAATTTTTAATTTTTAATTACAAAATTATTATTATATTAAAGCTGCCTGCTAATAGGTGTTTGTTCTCATGGTTACATATGGAAATTATATCTGATAATATTGTTTTAAAGTATTAAATATTATAAGTATATAATAATAATAATTTTGTAATTAAAAATTAAAAATTATAGCAATCTTCAACTACCATAATCTTACATAGAATACCTATTATCAGGATTTATACCAAAATAAATTAATACATATAACAAAAATAAACAAAAATAAAATAAAACACCAACAACCACTTTTTAGTTCAAGCTACCACCACTATAACTACATTCATGGTTTTATCATTCTCCCACCACCGTTACTAATCATTTCTACCAATTTGCAATTTCTTCCAATTTACAATAACTATTAGCAAAGCCTAAATAGCATTGTCTCCAATCCTTTGAAACATTACTATAAACGGAATAAACCCGTTATTAAATTAAACATCACCATATAAATTAAACAATAAGGATTACAAATTTTTACCTGTTACATATACATAGTCACCAAAAACAAACAAATAACCAGCTTTAAATATAACAAATAAACCCCCATTTTTTTCCAAAAATAAATATAAATAATTATAATAATAATTTTTACCTATCATAATTTTACACAAACCCCACCACACATATATACATACATGCGAGAAAATATTTTCAACGGAAAAAAAAAAAAAAAAATTTCATAATATGACATGGATACATTCACGAGACATTAACGAGACATTTCCGCCACACTTCCAATGTTTAAATTTCAACATTTCAACATACAAATGCGTATGTATAGACATAACACCACCCGTATACATACATGTGTCATAGCCGAAACTGTCTACATATGTTTTTATATATATGTATGAGTCCCGACGGACGACCAAGTATGTATATGTGTCTGCATACATCGATGTTTGCGTTAATACGATGAATGACAAAACGACAAAATTTCCCCCACCACTTCCACAATAACACCAAAACACGCAATCTACATAAACCCAGATTTTTAAAAAAATTAATCAGTTTGTCTGACGATCGCTAAAGCGTGAAACCCAGGGTCACAAACTCACATCTATCCAACCAAATATGTTAGCTCTATCTCTGATATTGAGCGCTTTCTAATAAGTACCGCGCATATAATATATAAATAATTATACATATATATATTTATTTATATTTATATACACTTTTCACATTTTATATATATATATATATATATATATATATATATATATATATATATATATATATATATATATGCAAAAAGATAACATAATAAAAAAAAAATAAAAAAACATAATAAAATAAAAATCATACCTTTTCAGTCGAGTGTAATTATACTCGATTGAAAAGGTATGACTTTTATTTTTATTATGTTTTTCTAGTTTGCATAGAAGTTGTCGCTCATCCAAATCAAATGGACTCGGAGAAAATATTTTAAACTTTGAAAAACCTCTTACTGTTCAAAGTTCATAATATTTTGTTCGAGTCCTGTCGACCATCTCCAGACATTATCAGAGACATTAATGTTATTAGAGTAGTGTGAAGTAGGTTTGCTATTTAAAAAAATATTCTGAATGTAGTTTGTTTCATTTGTACTCTTCGAGTATTTTAAGTCTTTACACACACTATCTTTCCCCATAGATTTCAGCATTTCAAAATATCTTTAAAATGTTAATATCTTTATCCTACATTTTTTTGACTCCCCTAATGGAGTGATGTTTTAGAAAAATTTCCGCATATGACGTCACACATGGGATATATTCATCGTCTTTGGCGGAAGTTATGGAGTCATTTTCCTTCTGAGTGAAATGAGTCCTATGTTGGATCTGAAGAGACATCCGGAACTTCCGCATAGTAGTGTAGGAGGGTTTAGTGGATAGAGTGCTCTGGCCTTTCTTTGGGTTCACTTCGTATCTTCTATTTGTCTTCTGGTTTTGTTTTATCATGGAGTGCTCTTCTACAATTGGTTCTTTCTGCAACTTCCGTCTCCCAATTGATCGGATTAATTTCTGTTTTCAGCAAGGTGTTTTTTGAGATGATCTTTGAATCGACGATGTGGGGATCAATGTGGTCTCTTACAAGATGCGAGCTCCGAAAAAAGGATTTGTTTTCATAGGCAGATGTCCGGCCCATCGAAGTCAGTGGCGGGTCATGATGATTTCTATCCTCTCCATCTTTGGGCGGAGGAGAACATCGTTGTTCGTGATCCGGTCCTGCCATGTGTTCCGTAGAATTTGAGGAAGTTACATTTGATGGAGCCTATCAAGTTTTTGGATGTCACTTCAGTAGAATACCAAGGTCTCACAGGCGTACAGGAAAGTCTGGATTACAACAGCTCGGTAGACCATGAGCTTGTGGAATTGTTTTAGCCCAGGATTTTTTATTATTTTTTTTTATCACCCCAAGCAAAGCAGTAGAACCATTAACACACAAACGTTACAGGGTGTGGAGGAATTAAGAAAAGAAACATTAGTAATGAGTAAAAAGAGAAAAGAGCATTCAAGAGAACAGTAGACAGCGATTGTCATTGCATTTAAATTCTTGCAGATTAAAGTTGGCTGGAAAGCATAGAGCCGGAAGGGAGTTCCACAAGCGAGAAGTGCAAGAAAAGAAACGTATAGCGTAGAAGTTAAGGCTAAATCTGTTTAGCACAATTCTATATTGATGCCATTTGGTTGCCAGTCTAGTATTGCGTTCAAACTCATACAGTCCAGGTATCATAGCAAATAGCTCACCCGAAAAGTTAATATGAAAGTATTTGTAAACAGGCACAGACAGGTAACCTTACGTTGGTTGGCAAGTGACTGAAGCCGATCCGCCAGACGCAAGACCAAAAATATTGATGATCTTTGGATCTTATCAAGGAACATTTAGCAAATCGCAGGGGCACCGGGATTGTCGAAGACTCATTTGAATAGCTTCCCGTATGCTGCCTGGGTAGCCTTGATTCGGTTATCGAGGTCTTTTTTCAAGGGATGCATTTCACGTTAATAGGTATAGAAATTGTTTAATATTATACGTGTCTAGTCTGTTGAAGGTAATTTTGACTTCATGTGGTGGCTGATGTTCCGGTTGTGGTTGGAGCAGAACTCAGCGGACAACTCCAGAGCGGACATGAGCTACTCACTCAGCATCAAAGTAGTAAAGACCATACTTTTATTTAATTTAGAAAAGTAACGATTTTAAAGATGGCAAGATGAATTCAATAAAATGCTTTCTCTATGGCACTAATAAGTTCCTGATAATTAATAAAGATTGTCGAAAGTACATCGAATGTGCGACTGCTACACACACACACACACACACACACACATATATATATATATATATATATATATATATATATATATATATATATGTATGAACAGATGGGTACCGTTTATCAATCCAAGGTTTCATTTTTATTAAAGCTTCATTAGAGAATGAGATATGGAGAAAAAAGCAATAAATTTTGGCATTTTCACACTATATTACATCACCAACCTTTATTAAATCCATTCTTAAAGCATATATGTTTATCTACCACAACAGATGTTTATGTAACAAGTCCTCAAATCAACATGTGGACAATCACCAAAGACAAATAACGTCTACTACTACTACTACTACTACTACTACTACTACTACACACACACACACACACATTATAATCTGAATCCAACACAAACTACAATTATGATGCACTTACATACATAAAGCAATATTTTCGTTTTTACAGTTATGCTTAGAATTATTTTTAAGCTTCGAAAGTACAAGTCGTCTCTCCTTGAGTCCGGAAAACCATGAATTATACTAATATTGTGACGTCAAATGCACGCAAAAGCTGCTTAATCAATGACAGGTAAACAACACAAAAATAAAAATACCAGAATTTCTCTTTTACTCTTGTTTCTTCGTTTTCTTCTGCATATCTCATTCTCTGATGATGTTTTAATAAAAGTGAAACGTGTTTCCTACTTGTTCTTTTTCTATCAATCTGTCAAGCCATACTTGATCTCTCTCTTTCTCTCTCTCTCTCTCTCTCTCTATATATATATATATATAGAGAGAGAGAGAGTGAGTGAAAGAAATAGTGTGAGAGATGAGAGAGATAGAGAGTGGTTCAAATATCCATTTCTGATTTTTTTTCCCAATTTTTTTTAACACTGAAAATCAAGATTTAACTTGAAAAATTATTCATCATAACTATGCGAAACTACGACCATTAGATTATGAAACTGAAGTAGGTTTTGCTCCACCTTTTATATTAAAATGGCGCAAATGATTTTAAAAAAGTTGGCCATTCTTTACGATTATGTCCTAACCTTTTATTCGTTCGGGTTTTGTTTCTTCATAGTAAAGATGAATAAAAAGAGTGAATTGCATCAAACCAATGAATATATTATCAAATACTGAAAAAATATTGGCGGCGCCAGATTCAGCACAGCATACTGATGCTAGACAGAGAATCCATTAAGTGTTCATATTCTTCAAGAAATCAATACATTATAAACTAAAGCAAAGCATTAGATTCGTTTGCAGGTCTTCGGGCGAGAAAAGCAAATATATAAATTATCAATAAATCTCGAGTATTGTTTTATTTAATCTTTTCTCTTTGTGTGGTTTTTGATCTATATCGATTTTCAAAACAAAATTCTACCTGTACGTATTGGGTGTCATCGATTGCCAATATTTTCTCATTTTGCACGCCCAACTTCTCGAATTTATCCTTTCTCATTAAACTTTACATTATATCAACTTTCTATGTGTGAACAATTTCTTTGATTTAAGATCCTTTCCTAATATTAACATAATTCCCTTTCTACAATTTTGCATTATGATCTATTGTAACTGAAAATGTCCTCAGGAATTATCATGCAGTAAAAAGAAAACAATGAACAATACTATTGAAGTATTTATGTAGATTGAAGATTATTTACCAAAATCAAGATTTGTTTTATACAGGTGTGAATATATTGAGCATATATTTTTCTTCTACTTCAAGCGATATATAAAATATATTGAATAAACTAATCAAATACTTTATTTCTGTTTCGCTAAATGCAAATATATCTTTTTTCGTCTGATTTTACATAAAGAAAAAATCATAAATCTATTAGAAGAAATTCTTAAAGGAAAAGTCATCCATTCACACATTCGCATCTTAAGATGGTCGATTTTGGATGCATGTATGGATTTTTAATTATTATCAATACAATATAGCTTCGTGGTCGAGGTTAGAGAAAGAATATTTTGATAAAATTTTCCAGGTTCTTTTTCGTTTTTTTTTTTGCAAAAGTCACAGATAAACTAATGAAAGTAACGTTTCTTTAAGAAACGATAATGGAAAACAAAGTAATTTCGCTATTATCAGCTGAAATATATAATACGTATAGCAGAATAAAATATAATTCATTTTTAGGGTTAAAATCATTTCTAGAAATAGATACAATTATTCATTTGAGTTAATTTTAATTTTATTGCCAACGATTCTTTTCGGGTAAAACAGCACTTCGGACTATGGATGGCAGAGAATCGACTCGAATTCGAGTACAGCCACTTCCATGATTTTATTGTTGATTTCTTTGCCGCTGATTACGTCTCTAGGGACTCATTAGTCCGGCGAGTAACCAACTTGTAAATCCGAGACCATTAATAAGCATCAATTATCGCTCATGTGTAAATATGTTTTACTAAAGATGTTTTATTATTATTATTATTGAGGAATGATGGAATACTGGTCAGTATTATACAAACCTCACCACAAGTCAACTCTGACAATAACATTTCTAGGAGTAAGAAAATCTGGATAAATTTTCTGAAACTCTGGATTGAAATGTTTTTCTTTCAGTGAAAATTAACCAGTCTAACAATAGCGTGATTTTCAAATCACGACTGCAATATGTAACAAATAAATTATAGTAGTCAAGGAAGATGGCATTACATTTGGTTGCTTGGAGTATGTGGATATATGAAGAATTCGATTAGCAAATATAAGTTTATTGAATAATTTGGGAGCAATAAACATTTGTGTTGTGAAGAAGTCAACAATAGTGATTTACTAAGCAGAGCTTAGATGTGACATAAAGCCAAAATAGGCAAATGTTTGATGTGGCACAAGATTTGACCTTTTCTTATCCCTTCGCTGACTGAAGTTTTGACTATTTTTGTTTGACATTATTATATTAGAAAAAAGTTCATCGGTGCATTGAGCCTGTTGTAAAACATTTTATGTGGCTGTATTGTACAATGATAAAATTGGATATTTGTTGAGAAGAGCTTTCATTGACTCCGAAATTAAACTAAATTTACTTTACTAAATATCGAGCACTATTTCGACATTTATATGATAATGTCCTTGAGATAGACTTTATGCAACTATCTTTACACAATAGAAACAAAGAGACTTTAATTTAAACTATGCTTTTAAGAAAAGTTTATTTTCTTTAATTTAGTTTTTTTTTTTTTTATAAATTAATGAAATAAGGTTTTGCTTAGTGTATAACAAAATGTTAAACGGACTTTAGATGTAATCAGCAAATCAAATCTCATGAATTTAATTATTGTGAAGTTTTAGAGCTGCTTGGAAAATAATCAATATTTTGTCTTCATTCTGAAGCAGTCTCTTTTCAATAATGCAACTATGCACATTTATATATGTGGAAAATTTAATTGAAATCACTTGACATAGTTTATTCATAAATTCTACTTTTAATCTATATAATACCTAATCCTAAAATCTGACCAAATATTAGATTTCTTGGAAAGGTTTTATTATAAGAACCCAAAAATTACACATGCATATATATTCACCACTCCAGGCTGAAATTCTATTATCACAGTGATAGAAAGAACAAGAAAAAGAATCTAAATAAAATCGCGTCACAAGAAAACATTTTTCCATCTTGTCATACATTCCCTCTCTCCACACACACACACACACACATACATATATATATATATATATATATATATATATATATATATATATATATATATATATATATATCCCTCACCACTAACACGACGCAATCTTCAGGTGATAAATATGAACTGACAGTTACACAATTTTGAATTATAACATATCTGATTATCACAATGTTGTTGTAGTTATATATTAAGCTGGGATTACAATTTTTAAATTTTTAATTTGAAAATTATATTTAGCAATTAAAATAATCGGGATTTGTGCACATAAAAAGAAAATTAAAATATTATATATTTGAGTAGGGAATATTCATATTTTAATTTAAAAAAGTATCTAATTAAAGGAAGATTACTTGTTCTTATTAAACAAGAATATAATTATTTAATAGTAATATATTAAAAATAGACTGTCATTAGCATTAAAAATAACAATTAAAAATTAATTAAAAATGAAGAATTAAAAATTTAAATCATAATAGACATTTGTTCGGGTGAGTGTACCGTAAATCGTCTAGATAGGCTTGTAGTAATTTGACCAATGTAATTATTTATGAGTTTGGTTTGATTAGGAATACAGTTCCTTAAGGGGCATCTGAACTCGTAAATAATGTTGGTTCTTTGTTGTTTTGATTTTGCAGGTGTATTGTTTTTTTTACGACAAGATTAGCTGTTTTAAATTTTTTGTAATAGTTAATTTATTTTCTTGTTCAGCTCGACTGGGATTGTGTATTTCTTAATGATATTTCTAAGAAAAAAACAACCTGGAAAATTTGCCATGTATTTGGCTTTTGTAGATGTTAATGTTATTGTTTTTATCTGTATGTTCAGCATCGTTATTAGTTATTTAGAAAGAAACTAATCTGTTGGTCAATGAGGTAGTTACGAAAACCATTGTTATTTATTGTCTGTTTTACATTACTGAGTTATTTAAGGAAAAGCAGGATGAATTCTCGTGTGTTGCCTTTAGTAAATTTTTTATAACTTCTATTTTATAACCTAAGTGGGCATTTACTTTTAAAATTAAGGTGACAAGAGATTCTGCTAGCGGGTTCTTATATAATGAAGTGGTGAATGTGTTATTACTTTATTCTACGAGAACGTTTAAGAATGGGATTTTTTTATTACTCAGTTCATAGATAAAGTTAAGAGGTTTTTTCAAATGTATTTTTGAGATTGTCAATTTCTTTTTTGTTTTTCACTAAAGTAAAATATCGTCTAAATAGCGGGCATATATCTTGGGTTTTGTGACTTGTTTAAATATCGTGTTTTCTAAGTGGGATATGTAGAAGTTGGAGAAGCCCGGGCCGAGAGAATTTTCCATACTAACACCATTAGTTTGGGTGTAGATATTGCCATTATGGTCGTAGAAAGGGACTTTGGTTTTACAGGCATGCAATAATTTTTTGATGATATTTGTTTTGATGGATGGAGATGGATACACGGAGTTAAGGATTATGTCGATGCTTTGATTGACGGGGGGATATTTGTAAATAAATTTTCAACGTTGAGTGATGCTAAAATACTTGGGTTGGTTGTTTGCATTTTAGAAGTTAAAGGAATCCGTGGGTTGATGTGATTTCTGTAATTGGTAGGTAGGTATGGAGTAATGGTATCGCTAAGGAATTGTGATAGCTCGTAGATAGGGTTTGGGATCTGGGAAAAGATATTAACTATGAATACAGCCACAATATGCTGACCGTGCTCGGAATATAAGAGATTCCTATAACGCTAGGCATAAAAACTCGCATATGTAGTTTAAAAAAAAAAAAACACCCTTGGTAATGGCTAAAAGAATAGCCGAAAGCGCTCGTATATGCAGAAATTTTGGCCAGATTTTACACACTTTGTGTTCAGAAAAGAAAACATTTTATTCAGATATTTCTTTTACATGGTTTCATCATTTAATCCTAAACAATAGAGAAATATTTTTAAAATGAGAAAATGTCAATTCTTAAAAAAAAGATTCTGGACAATCATGCACAGCATATTTTTCCTGGAAAAGCAGAAAATGAAGATGGCGCCATTTTGAGGTTATTTTGAACGTTTACTGTGTTGAAACTACTTATAGAAAGACAGCCTAAACTTTTCACTTCAGTGTTCCAAAAACAAATAAAATCGCACAGTTCTGTCACAACTCAAGTTATTTCCAGATCCAAATGGCAGGATTAGTCACAGCAAAAAAGAATTGGCCTCAAGTTGTCACGAATATTCAGATTACAATCCTAACCCCTAAAAACATTATTAAAGCAATTATAATCAAACAGAAGTTATTTTATAATCAGCGAGCTATGAACAAAGAAAATACAGAATAATCAGTCTATAAAACTCAAATCACTCGATAGCCAATGTTAGCCATGAGCAGGAGCTGTACTAGACTGTCCAATTATTTTGCTGTCAAGAAAACGCAAACGCCACAGAAAAAGTTAAACTTTTGCTCGATCAACAAAAATATATCGACTTATAACTGTATGGTTGTTTCTCCTTAAAATCTCTCTCCAGCTTATGGATCTTTGCCAAGAACTAACGATGTTCATATCCTAGTATAAACACTAAGAAATACAACTTACGTTAATGTTCACACAGCTAAAAGTTTGGAAACATCTTAAAAACGAACATTTCTGAAACTCTTGACTTTACACAGATATTTCGCAAATTCATTTCAGTCCAAGAAGCATTGCAATATATTCATTTCTTTTGGGAAAAGGAGTTGAAACTGTAAAAATGTATTTGATCACACACAGATTGTGTAAAATATTTCAACAAATATATAAATATTTGTAAATGTTTTCTTTCTCCTAACGCTCATAAAATTTATCAGTTTGCTTTTAATACGTTCTTGAGTATTATTATTTACTGCTCAGTCTATTTACGAGTGCTTACAAAATGGCGTATAACAGAGATGTAAACAGGAACCAAAGTAAAGTATTTTGGCGAATAAGATTTTAATAAGGACTCAAAACGTCATGAAGACTTAAGCTCAAAATGAATACTTTACAACAATGTTTGATGACATTTTCTAGGCGATATATTTCAAGCCAATTCGGCTGTAGTAAAATAACATAGCAAATCTCGTTTCTAATGTTCTTGTTCCCCGAACAAATGAATATTCAGAAAGTATCCCAGCAACCATTGCTGTTATAAATAAGATCTATTCTATTTTCCCATTTTAATTCCCCAGATTAAACGACTAAATAATCTGCTTTCGAGAAAAAATTGTAGCAACAGTGTAATAGATTGTGGAGAATGGATTTTTATTTTGGAATCTAAAGCCTGAAAAGAATTAACGGATTCTATAAAAGCATAAATCATTTACAATCAATAACGGCAAATCTTCATAGAGCGGTTATCGAATTTGTAAAGGTGAGATTGAATGGAAGTGTGGAATTGAAAAGAATGAAGGAAAGAACATTTTTTTGGTTTGTCAAGGGAAAGAAAAGTTTGCAACATAACTCGAACGAAGTGAAAATCTTACAAAATAAAAAATGTAGAGGAAACTATGAACCTATTTGCACTGACATGTGTTCAACATTAACGTCCCTCAGGTCAAGATTTCTCCAGTTATTACAAAAACGATAACTTTTATGATCATTAACAATTACTATATTACATTGCAGTGACACAACGTAATTAAAAGTCACTAAGAGTTAAGAACGATATGAAACTAATATATTGTGATAAAGCCAAAAATCAGGCAAAATATCAAGATCTGGTTAGAATTTTTAAATAATTTTTACGATTATTTTTAAAAGTCATATAATGAATGCAGTATACAATATGGTTCGATCAGTTTCGATTTGATTCAACAAAGCCATATTTAATTCCAATCACTTCTAGGTTACATCCTTCATAAATCGTCAACTATTCCATTTTGATCAACGGAAACCGGAAAAGACATATCAGAGACACTGTTTTGTTTCAATGAGAAAGAGAAAGAAATAAAGATAAGAGAAGAGTATTTAGCGCTTGCTTCGTTGATATGAAAATATTTCCATTCGTACCCTCAACTTCTTTAAATAATTATTACAATATTTTGTTGAAGTTGTTAAACTCAAATATTTACCTATGCAATAAGGAATTTTCCACGAGTATTTTACAGCCGTCAAACTCGCAATAACATCATGTATCCATTAAATATTCTGATGCATCAGAAAATTCAAATAGGAAAACAGTCAAATTTTCACTGGTATTGCTAGTTTATCAAAAACTAAATTCTTATCTAATAAATAAAAATAATAACATGTAATAAATTGTCACGACTCTTTCAAAAACAGTAAGAATTAACACAAGACGAATTAACATTAATCCTGTATAGCAAGAATTTATGAAAGACTGCACATCTAGGAATCTAAATAAAACATTTTATGAAGAAAATTTTACAATATAAAGGTAAGTAATTTAAGGCGAAAATGTACTGAAAATGCACTAATCTCAGAATTCTCTACACTAAATTCACACCCAGGACCATTTTTTGAAAGAAATTTTCTTTTATCCGACATTATTTCTTGTTACAATTAACATTATTTTTAGTGGGTACTCGTATTTCAGTTGGTATTCCTGTTTATTTTATTAGACACCATGTTCTGATGAATGGAGCACGCAGCAGAATCGGGCCAGATATAGGACAAGAACAGTGCAGGTTCGTCAAAGACACCGGAACAAGGAACGCAATATTCATGCTTAGAATGTTATTGGAAAGAGCAATACAGATGCAGAAGGATGTGTATCTATGTTTTATAGACTACGCAAAGGCATTTGACAAAGTACGCCACAAGGACCTGCTAGAACTGCTCAGCAACCTTGATATATTCGGGAAAGATATCAGAATAATCAAGAACCTATACTGGCAGCAAACGGCATGCATTCGCAACGAAGATAAGGTCAGCGAATATACAAAAATAGAAAGAGGCGTAAGGCAAAGATGTGTCTTCTCACCGGACTTATTCAACCTATACAGTGAGGCAATTCTGAGGGAATTGGAGATCCTACTAGGATTCATCATTGGCGGCTACAATCTTACAAACATAAGATACGCAGATGGCATGATACTGATAGCAGACATGGAAAATAAACTACAAAACCTCCTACAGAAGGTAGCGAGGGAGAGCGAGAAGAAAGGACTAACCATAAACTAAAAGAAGACAGAATGCACGGTCATCAGTAAAAGGATGTGCCCAAAATGCGATTTGCAGAAGTTTAGGTATCTGGGAAGTGTTCTGACGGAGGTCGGTAGGTGCGACGCTGAGATCCAAAGAGGGATTGGGATGGCCAAAGATGCATTCCAGAAACTGGGTAGAATACTGTGAAACAAGAAGATTTCTATGGTGACAAATAAAAGAGTACTGAGATGATACGTAATATCTGTCCTACTATATCGATCAAGGATGAACAAGAGATTCGAGGCGGCGGAGATGTGGTTCTACAGAAGGATGCTGAGGATATCATGGACTGAGCATGTGAGCAACGATGAGGTCTTGGAGAGGATGCAAACAAGGAGGAAGCTTATGCTTAACATAAGGAAGAGGCAGATGAAATTTCTGGGACTCGTGATGAGAAAAGAGGGCCTGGAGAATCTGATACTAACGGGACGAATAGAAGGAAAAAAGAGACAAGGGAAAGCAGTGCCTGACATACGTGGCGGGCTTGGGCAGGTGAATGGATGGCAGAGCGTGATTTTGGGGAGTTTTGGGCAGAAACAGAAAACTTGTTGAGATAAGGGTAAGTGGAGGGCCATGCTCGTCTACGTCCTCAAAGGACATGGCACATAAAAAGAAAAAAAAAGAGATAAAACAAACCAGCCTAAATTGAGGAGTCCTACTACTGTTATTTATGTTTCGAGTACGAAATTGATGCCAACTAATATAGATTTATACAGACAGGCCCAAGGAGAAAACAACGCATTTTCGTTAATAATTTTATTTAAAACTTTTCGTGTCATGCATGCTCCGCGGCCGAACTTTGGTTGAAAAAGTGGTTTCCCTGATGGAAACAAAGGAATGTAAGTTCGATTCCTGTCGGAGATGCAATTTTTCTTTCGTAGGAATTATCAATTTAGGCCGTTTAATAAAATAAAAACGAAAATGGGGATATCAAATCAAACACGTGGATCCACTAAAAATAACGTTTATAGCAATAAGAATGCAGGACCATACAATATATCTCCTTTCCTTGCAAAATTATTGCCGATACAATGTGGAAGAATTAAAACAATAGCGGTAAAGATAAAAATGAAAGCAAATGTTTTAAGTTGAATGAGATATGCTATGATAAATAGGGATATGTAAAATGTTAAATTTAAAGCAGAGCGTTTGTGTATCTTCAACATTTCGCTGTAACTGGCGTTTCTTTATTTTATCCACACTTCCTCTTTTATACGTAAAACTCTTATGAAGCTGAAGAAATTCTTGGAACGAAAGACATCACTGAGAAGTTGATATTTTTCTCATTCTCTTAACGCTTACTATGTAAATATATATATATATATATATATATATATATATATATATATATATATATATATATATTCATTAGGGCTATTAAACATATTTCATTTCATTGACAGAAAAACTATTAATCTCAACGTGAAAAATGATCTAAACCTGAAGAAAATGTATTTCTGTCTGAAATGTAATGAATTTCTTTTAGTGATTTATTTAAATTCATTTAGTTTTTTATTGGTTCTCACAAATCTTTATTTTTGACTGTTTCATAATAACAAAAAAAAAAAAGGAAAGGAAAAACAAAGAAAAATATTTACGTTTTTATTTATTTCAACTAAGATTTCGTTCGCATACTTTTTAATGATTTGAACGAAAGTTAGGTAAATGAAACAAATGATACGTTTTTTTTTTCCAGAGAAAAGTAAGAGAAGAAGACATAAATCGTCTAATGAAACAATAGCAACATATTTAAGGTAAAATAATTCATTTTTACTGTATGAACTTTATGTTGAACTGCCGAACTGCTCGTGTTTTATTTATTTTCTTTGAAACTGGAATATAATTTTGTTCGCCACTCAGAGGATCAAAGCACAATTTTGCTTTTATTATTGAAAATAAGAATAGTTTTATAGAATAGATGCCAATACTCTTCAGCTCTTAAGGAAATCAATTATGAATGTACTTTGTCGTTTTTATATTTCTGGTGACGATGGGTCTGTGATACTAGCTTGATAAGCTAAACTTATTAAATATGCCGACTCAAAATTCTTGTGAAATTTTGAATGTACATTTCTTGATATTGTGAAAGTTACATATCAATTAATTAATAGTCTTTATTATTTAAAAATTAATCTGGTTGTAAACAGCACCAAAGTTATTGACTTAGAAAGACGAGAGGATTGGCTAAAATTTACCGCGTGTGCATGCACTTGAACTGGTAAAGGTAGAGAAAGCGATGCTCGTTTGCAATATTTCAACAGTAAAGTAAAGAGAATGTAAAACATTTTTCTAACAATTAAATCTCCTGGTAATTATAAACAGCAGCTATAATTGAATGCGAGTCACGATTCTCTTGCATTTTATATTTGTATGAACAATGTAAATGAAAGTGATCTAGCAAATGAGAGGCAAGTGAGATTTTTCAGCCTGAATATTTCAGATATCGACCGACAATTACAACACATATAGTTATCTAAGTAAAGTGCATATCTAAATATTGAAACTTAGCACTCACAGTGGCAAGTTTTTCGTTATATAGCACTCACACAGGCAAGTTTTTCGTTATATATATATATATCAAAAGAAAAAACTTAACACATCATCGAAGAATTTGGTAATAAATTTATTTCGACAGATAAGTTTTAATATCTGCCTCATCAGACTGATAAAAAGATTTAAATTTATCTAGATAATATATTAGGTCACAACTGAACAATAAATATATGTCTAAATTACTTAGAAAATTTTCTCTGGGGATTTACAATATTGAAGAGAGGAGTTGGGGAAAGAAAAAGAAGCAAGTTGCCAACACAATGTACAGGAGTAGAAGTGGGAAGTAGAAGTGACAGCTAGAGAAATACGTTGAAATTAAATCAAAATTTATATCATCATCTAATTTACAATGCAAAAAGAATGCATAATCTTTATTTAATGCATTGTAGAATAGCCAGTATTCACTTCTACAGCAACCAACCACTTCTTGTAGTTCTCAATTAATGATTTGCAAATTTTAGTTGGCATTTTGCTCCAATCTTCTTCCCATATAGTCTTCAGATCCGGGATATTTGTTGGAGCTATCGATTGGATTTGAATTTTCAAATAACGCCGAAATCATTAAATTTACTTCCAAAATATTTTGATATGTTGCAGTATTCATTCTACAATCTGTTACTGATATGTTGCCAGTACCTTTTATATCCCCAAGCCATGATGCTGCCACCACCAAGTTTCACTGTTGGAACTATGTTTTTATTTTTGAAGGTATCGCCATCTTTCCTCCATGCATGAGTTCTAGAATTACGTCCAAACAACTCAGTTTTGGTTTCGACTGTCCAATACGATTTTTCCTTATCTTTATGTTCACGAACGTATTTCAACCTGGCATCTCTGTGTTTTTTCAATAGAAGTGGAGCATGACTTTAGATTGTTCTTATGAATTTCATTGCTTATTGTCCGTTTAGTGACACAGATTCTTGGTGAAAGCAAATCATCCTGCTTCTCTTGACGAGTAAACATTGGATTTTGTTTAATTTGACATTAATTTCCTCGAAGATCTTGCAGAAATCTTCCGTGGAGCACTTGTTCTTCTTTAGTTTTCAACAGTTTTGTTCTTTTTAAACCTTGCAATGAATAAGCTAATGGTAGTAAATGGCATACTCAGGTTGTCTGATATTTTTCTGTAACTTTTACCTTCATTGCAGAGCTTAACAATCAGTTCTTTTTGAGAATTGTTAATTCTTTACTTCCTACCATGATAAAAAAACTTCTTGCAAGAATATAAATTACAGAATGTTCTGTTTGTGTTTTGAGGCTAAAAATAATTACTGATAACATTATTGGAGCATTCTAGAATATTCCATTTGAATAAGCTAGTATTAAAGCAATTTAAAATTTTAAAATCTGAAATTTGCATTTTACGAATACTTTTTCACCCATTAAATGAATAAATACGATTTATTTCTACTAAATCAATTTTTTTCTGTTTTCTATGAATATTTAGTTATTATGGCTCAGTGTAGAGTTAATTATATGAAAAGTATATTCATTTGTTGAAAATACAATAAATTAAAATTTTGTATGTGTACTGTATATGTGTGTGTGTGGCATATACATATAAAAGTATATGCAATATATATATATATGTATATATACATGTACACAAATACAAACATATAAAAACTTACATACACATACATAAACATACCCACACATAAAACCCACATAATAATATATATATATATATATATATATATATATATATATATATACATATATACATACACCACCCATTATATGCATATACATACTTACACAATAATACACATATATACATCAGTATATAATACATTCACACACACATATGCATATATACAGATACATACACTCATTTACACATGCACATACACATATATAGGTATGCAAATATACACATACACACACATAGAAATGCACACATATACACACACATAAATACATACAAAAACATATATATACACATAAATCAAAGCATACAACTTTCAATAAATAATGCAAAATAATTGTATGACTGCAATATAAATACAGAATTTCTCTCTCTCTCTCTCTCTCTCTCTCTCTCTCTCTCTCTATATATATATATATATATATATATATATATATATATAGTAGTCACTCGATAAAGTTAGCGCCCTATTTGGTAAAAATCCGTCATTTGCTAGTAAAACTGGAGTGACCTCTTCAGGGCGCAAGCCTGAGCGATGGCATATAGAGGTTGTATGATGCCCACATTGGATGACCCTCGTTCTCGCCGTACCAACAAGATCCAAATGAATATGAGCATTATATTTGGGGCTGGCTTGGCGGAAAGCTGTTAGTGTTGACAGCCAACCGCCTTCAGAGCCCGGGTTTTCTGTCTAGATTTACTTCCATCGTCTTTTCAGTGTTTGGATATGACCGTAAGGCAGCTGAGGTTTAAAATCAGAGTTTTCCTTCCCTTAGATGGACTAACGTACTGGGATATCTATCTATCTATCTATCTATCTGTATTGATATCCTTAAAGTGGTAGGGTTTCATTGCTAATTTCTGTTTTTATTTCAGAGTGACAAGTGTAGTCAAGAATAGCACAATCCCTGACACTGCATTAGCGTACTCTGCATAGCATACCGTTATGAAGTGTGACAGTCTGTGGACCAAGTGCAGAGATACTGGCGCAGTATTCATGGATCTCCTACTTCAGTAGAGATCAAAACCATCAGAAATTGTCATTCCAAGTTGATGAGTGTGTGTGTGTGTGTGTGTGTGTGTGTGTGAGAGAGAGAGAGAGACACACACACACACATACACACAGACTGTGCACACATTTTTAGTAGATTTTCGTATACGACTTTGTGTATACATATAAAACCCACATATATATAATCCATACGTACATATCCTTTTAGATAGCATTTCGAGTTTATAGCTTAAATAATAGCAAATAATAAACGTGATGAATGAATGTAATTTTAAACAATTTCTCAGATATTGTAGTTTTATTTATTACTCTGTTTTTTTTTCTACATTTAATGGGGTTATAATTTCTATTGATATCGATAATAAATATTATCTTAAATTCTTTTACAAAGTTGAACTTTTTCTTTTAATCACTCGTTGCTTTTGTAATAGATTAAACATTCTGGACGTTTTGAAAAATTAGCTCCTCTGATCCTTTAGAATTGGCTAATTTGTTTTCTTGCTCTCACGTCTTATGTTTTTACTGTTTCCTATTTTTTTAAACGTTTATCTGCACGAATAGAACAACTATAGTGAAAGTGTTTAAATTTTATTAAGCAGCATATCTACTGTTTCATATATTTAGATATATTTAATTTAAAGAGGGTAACATTGATAAAAATCTATTCTCAAATATATTACACTCCTTACTCATTGCAGGATTATCTTCTGTAGGCGTGATCGCTTTTTACTATTTTAAAATACAATAGTCTAGTGTTTTTCAACTATCGGAAGTTTTGGATGACAAATATTTTTAAGACTACTTTCCTTTCGGGATCTTAATTTGATATTTTCTCACAGTTCTGTTGCATCTTCATATGATGAGCAAGAATCTATATTACAATTATGAAAACCGTGTCTGTGTTTATAGGTTGGACACCATAACCAAAAGAAATATCCAGGGACCCTATGTTTTGCACGTATAACCGCAATCGCACAATATGGGGTTATCAAAGTTCACACCATGCTATTTCTGGTCAAATGAAATCATTTATAGGAAAATAGTCTGTGATACTGAGTTTTGACATGAAGTTAAAAAGGATTTTGACCTGACAAAGTGTAAAGATCAAATTCAAATGCTGAGGTCAATGGAGGTCACTTGAAGTAGAATTATGTATTGCAGTCAAATAATTATAGTTTGAGAGATAATTTGGTACGTGGTGGGTAACTTGGGCAGAGAAACATGGGTAATACTGATTTGCAAGAATAAAATAGACTTTATTCAACTAAACGTCATGATTTTCATATATCTCAACTCTCGAAATTTATGTAATTTAATTTGCCTGTCAAGCTGATCATCCCATTTAACTAGGAAAGCAAAAAAGAGAGTATATCCTTTGAATTTCAAACCTGAGTGACTATCAACAAGGCACGAATATTGTTAGTCTGATTTCTTCATGCTTTTCTTATCTTTATTAATGCAAAACAACCATCCATGTGTAAACAGAAGGGACAGTTCCGTAGACAATGGGATCTGCTCATGAGAAAATATACTCATCTCAGTATATTATTGAGACGCGTGTATTTTCTATTTCTATGTTCTTTTTTAAATCATTGTGCACAGGATTTTTATTGATTCACCTCAATCCAGCTCTGATAAATGAGGCGTGAAACCAGTTAACTCGTTCCAACTTTTTATTTTTTTCGTTTTTCTCTTAATTTGTCTTTCCATTTTTCGTAACAGCTATGGTAGTTGTGATATTACTGTACTTGAATTTTTTAAAATTATGTCCGTATATATTGCCATACTAATATTAATTTAGTAAATAATGAAATCATTTTATGTTATGCAAGAAGAAACACGTTAAAGAACATTTTATCCCTGAATTATCATATATGATTATCTTTCCTGAGCAACATTCGGTATCCATGCTAATAATCGATAGACATTAGTTATTCTTGTGGGTATCTATATGCTATTATTGGGATGGTTCCTTGTTGGGAATTGTGCATCTAAATGTTGATTGACATTTATCAAAAATCTTTACAATGTATCTGATTTGTCAGGATTCTTCTGTATAATAAATCGTATTCCTCTCAATATTGGAAAGCAAGAAACAACAGTGCGCATGAAACTCGATTGAATTAACATGTAAATCAAAAGATTAAGCAATGTTTGTCTATAGCAATTTTATGTGTGAAGTTGTATTTGACAGAATCAATTGATTTAACGCTTTCTCTAGTCAATTTAGTGAATACAAAAGTAAGTCGAATGATTCTAGACCAATTGGATCTAAATATATATATTTCCTTTCCTTTCATACTTTTCCCAATTTTATATTTGTTTAAGTGTGATAGTAATCAAAAATCGTTAAACACATAAGATGTATTTAATTCGTTCTAGGCAACTGATATTCATACAGTCTTTTAGACTCAAGTGAAATAGTATTGATATGATAAGATCCATAAAAGGTAAAGGAACTTTGTATAATTCTTGTAATAGAAATTGTATCATTATAGCCTAAATATAATTTACATCCCACCAATTCGTACCTGTATTCGTTAAACATTTGTCTTGTTTACAAAGCCAAAAATCGTTTAAATAGAGCCAAAATATACTTATCAGTTTGATTTTAAATGTTTTTTTTTTCTTTGTAAAAAACGAAACACAAAATCCAGTGTATTGCGTTTTCGTCAAATGATCATCTGACTTCTGAATTGTAATTTAATAAACGTAACTTGCACTAACAAGCAAAACAAAAGCAGCTACCAACCCAAAATATCAATTTGTTTAATATCTACTAAGAGGACTTAGGTGCTGGTCAATGACAACATTATTAATAGTATCTCTGGCCTAGTTAGTCGTATCTAGCAGACTATAAATCAAATTATTAGTCGTATCTGTGGACTGTAATTCACGTTATCACAGACAGTAAGGAGGAGATCTGAAAATATGTAGATGCAGAAAATAGTGAAAAAGGCATGATCTACTTGAAGAAAATTAGAATTAAACTTATATACTTATGCTCACTGAAATTGATAATCAGTATTTGTTATGCCTCACATCAACTGGAAATGGGGTGGAGGAATACGAATTCGAAATTATTTCATCAGAACATTAACTTGCTTGTTGCAATGTATTGCAAGTTGCTTCGTCATAGAATATTTCATTTTCTGCTATATATGGTAATAGGTAATGTATTTTCGCTATCCAGCATCACATCGGTTTTTATTAAACTTCTTACAGCATTGAATGTAGTTTTTTTAATACCGATTTTTAGTGTTTGCTTTAGATTTTGGACATACATTCTTGCATTAGGAGAGTTTTGCATTCCTAACTCAATATCATTGTTACCTATTTCATTTTCTATTATCCATTAGCAGATGTTCATTTGTTTCAGTTTTGCCGTTTTGTTTGATATTTTATGTTTAGTGATGACTTGTTTGTTCTGTCAAACGTTGTGTAAAAACCTGCTACAATGTGTTTATGTATACCAAACATGTCACTCTCAAAACTAAGTTGTGATTTTGCTTGCGGTGGCCGAAGCTATTGACTCAATGTATTTGTTCCATCTCAGGTCAGCATTCTAATGGGGGGCAGGGATCGTTCTCTGTGGTGAATAATAGAGATATATTATATACCGATGACAGAGTTATGTGCAACTCGCTCAATAGAGCCTCAGTTCAAAAGGAGAAATCGGGTGTCGGAATTTCCGAGCAGAGCATTCAGCCTTGTCGGCAGAAGAGATCAGAACCTCGAACTGGTTGAATAAAGGAGGTATAGAGGGTTTGTTATTGTTAAGTACGCTCTTGCAGAGACGCCAATAATCCTTGGAGGCGAATTTGCAATACGTCCTTTCATTCGAGCAGCAAATAGTGACTTTGATTTATTGAGGACACCCCTCCACTTGTTACGGACAGAGACAAAGAGATGTCTATTGCAATCAGACACGTCGCTACGATGTAGGTGGAAGAAGTACTTCCTATGGGCAATGGCAGCTGAGCAAGCAGTGAAAAACCAAGGGGAGGAGCGCAATTTGACCTTATATTTTCTTGAGGGGATGAAAGGCTCGATTCCAGCTTTAACCCAGGAGGAGACCTTGGAAGCACTTTCTTGAACGGGGAGCGTAAAGACAAGATCCCAGGGGAGATCGCGAAGGAAATCCCGGAATGAGTCCTCATTGATAGCAGAACGAGGTTCTAGTGGTAGGAGGTTCTTTGCAGGGGATGTAGTCGAAGGAGATGTTGATAGACACTACAGCATGATCAGAGGGCAGAGCTGCGTGGCGTTACAGGACTCGGGGATGGATGTAAAACATAGATCGAGAAGAGAAGCCTTACCGTCCCGGTTGTAGATAAAACGTGTGAGGAAGTGAACTACCTGCGTGAGGAATTGAGAAATAGAAAAATTAAGGGTTTGAATGACTGCAAGGTCAGTAGTAGCGTATTTAAACCACTTTGTATGATGGGCGTTAAAATCACCAAACACGAATATGTGAGCAAACGGATGTATATATATATATATATATATATATATATATATATATATATATATATATATATATATATATATATATAGAGAGAGAGAGAGAGAGAGACTTGTCAATGCTATCAGAAATGCATTCAATTAGACCAGTCTTGAGAAGATGGTGCGCAATAAAGGAAGAGGAGGTAGCTTACAGCATTGAGAAGAGATAGCCAGAGACATGTCCGAATGATCTGGAGATTCAAGAGACAACTCTTTAGCCAGCGGGAGATGGTCCTTGATGTAAACTCCAAGGTCATGCATGTGGGTTTGAGAGTCTTTTCTAAGGAGAGGAAAGTCGCCAGGGATCGAGAGGTCAGAGTTGGGGATAGACGAATCAAGGTTGGTCTCACACAGAGCCAGTATATCCGGGCAGTTTACAATGAGGAAAGATTCCACACTGCAGAAATTGATTCTAATGCCACGGATGTTGGAAAATGAAATGTTAAAGGGTTTAGGTGATTTTTTATGGGATGGTTTAGGTTTTCTTTTTGGATCGTCGTTAGTTATCATATGAAATTGTGGTTGTCAAAATGAGAAGGCCTGAAGTAAACGAAGCAGACGGTTATCCACCATGACGTGGGCAGAGAGAAGTTGGCACAGCCTGCAACATAATGTGGCCTCAGGGTTGGCCACCAGAGGTGAATGCAGGGACACCTTTCCATGCACGGCATGGCACTACAGACAACCCGGTATTATAAAACTGTTGATCTGAGCGACCGCTCAAGACGCTACGCAAGAGTTAGGGCTCCTAACTACCGGTCGGAAGCAGCAACTAGAAAACTGTCAACCGGCAGCACTAGTACAGAGGCCAGAGAGAAAGAGAGGGAGAGTTCCGGGAACCCCTTCCTAAACAAGAAACAAGGTGTGAGCCTTTACTCTTGTCCAAGAGAAGCGGGAGGGGTATTGACTGGACGGTAGGAAAGCCTACCTATTACATATAACACAGACAACAACAACAAAAAAAAAAGGCTGCAGTTGACAAGGAGTCCAAGCTGACACCAGAAGAGGTGGGATGAACCGAGAAAGTAAAGAAGGAGGAGGTTTCTGTTGTACCACTGATTGGGATAACGCAGAGTTTGAGATTTCCATTCTGCACCTGGTGAGTGTACAGCTATTTAGTTAACTGAAGGACACAAATTTAAACAATATCTCTAATAATTCAGAAAAAAAAAATCATGAAATTTCATAACATTTTACCCGTAATAAAATAGGATTTAATTGAATACGCTCATATTTTATACAATATTTGAATAAAATTAATTTAAGAATGAAATTTTAATTATTAATAGATATTCATGGTTATGAATCCAGGAATATCCAGAATTGTTAAAGATGTAAGACTTCACTCGATTGGGCTAATCCGTACGAATAGCATTTGATTTTAGACATATTAATAATTCAGTTTGGGGAAATAGTACATATGTCAAAATTTATTCTTGTTAATTTTCTCATCCATTACATTTTGATCCAGTTCTCATAAACACACAATATGATATACAAACAAAATGAATAAACTGAATCGATTAGAAATGAATGCTTGAAAGTCAAATTCGGATATTTTGTATTATATAATTTGTCTCGCTTCAGTACAAATTTAGATGAACTAATCTGGACAAGGTCCCATTATTGCAACAATTGAGAAGACTTAAAGAAAATTAAAAGATGTTTAGAAGTAAGTTCATATAAATTTAATTCATTATGAATTACTATTTGTTGGGTGGAATTCAAGAATCCGTCGAGCTATTATTGTTTATAGTTTTCTCTCGAAAGCACAGAAATGTTCGGATATAGGTTTAAGGCCGAGTCTATTTTGGAATGAAAGTTAACATTTATTTTTTCCTTATATAACGATGTTAAGAGGCTCATTAACTTTGCAGCGCACTTAAATTTACATCTATAATTTTTGCCAAATATACTCTACAAGCAAAGAGTTTGTGGAATCCGAGCATTTCTTTAAAAAAAGACACCTTAAAATGTGATATTTTGTGTTTTTTTTAAGTAAAAAATAAAATTTCTGGAAGTTTATTTTATTTTTCAGTCCTTCTCCAGGCACCTCTTACTATCAAAAAGTTTAAATTTGGAGTTGACTGTCCAAAATACATTTGCTAAATTATAAATGTTTTGTATGGGAAACATTATATTTTGTTTTTACCAATAACCACTCACTAGGCTTTTCAATTAAATTAAATGTTAATACAGGTTCTAAATGTTAACTCAGCACTGGCTAATGTTGTGAACAAAACATGTGTCGATTTGTCTGTTTAAAGAAAAGAAGAGATTGTGCTCTTATGACAGTATTTTCATAGATTTCTAAATTTATTTTTTAATTTTCAAGTAATTCGCACAGACTCAAAGCAGCTAAGCATTGAAGCTCAAATTGAATTTTTATTCAAAGAAATCTACTCTCAAAGATAAATTGACAAGAAGTCAAAGATTTCTAGACATGGAATGCAATATTCGTTAAAAAAGGAGTTAGAAACAGGTGCAAATGTTGACAGAAATCTACCTGGAATACCAAACGTGACAAATGTTGCTGAAGATAATCACTTGATTATTGAGATCAAATGAAATAGAAGGAAAACTGCACCAGAGTTGACAGCTGAACTTAGTTCCTCTGGACCGTAACCAGTGTCACCCTCAACTGTGAAAAATCAACTTAGCTCAGTGGGGCTCAGTTGGTGCATAGCCATGAAGAAACACCTGTTATGGTAGAGAAGTAAGGAGAAAAGACTGTTATGGACAAAAAAGCATAAGAACTGAAACTTGAAAGAGTGGTAAATGTATTGTAGCCAGACGAGTCCAAATTTGAACATTTTGGTAGCAAGAGAAGAGTGTATGTTTGGAGAATGATTGAATGATGAGTGTGTGGTTTCAACAGTTAAGCATGGTGGTGGGTCTCTTATAGTGTTGTGTGATTTGTAGGATAGAGGGTGGAGATTTGATTTAGTTAAATGGAATCAGGAAAAAAGAACAATATCATTCAATTTTACAAAGACTTGCTATACCATCTAGTTCACGCTTAATGGGAAAATCATCTTTCAAATAGGCAACGATTCAAAACTCTCTTCTAAATTATGTCAAATTTACCTAGTCCCAAAAAAGAAGAACATTTATAAAATTATGACTTGGTCACCACAATCTTCTGATCTCTCTCCAACTGAATTAATATGGGATGAATTGGATAGGAGACTTCGAAGAGAATACCTAAAGAGTGAAAGTGAGCTTTTCAGTGTTTGAAGAATGCTTGGGAAAGTCAGCCATCTTTTTTCAAAAATGGAAAGAATGCCAAGAACGTTTCAAGTAATTTATTAAGGCAGGTGATAGTTTTATTGACGAAAACAAAATATGATGCTATTATATCATAATTTCTTATAGTTAAGAAAATACACTCTAGCTACTGATATTTTACTTTTAAAAATGCAAAAATATCTCATTTTAAGGTGTTTTTAAAAAAATGCAGAGTGACCCCAAACATTTTGCCAGTAGTGTATATTTAAACGTTAAATAAAACTTTCTGAACGCCGTGAAAAATATTTACAGACTTTTCTTATCCTAATTGAAATATTATGGATATAGAAAAGTTGTTCCCATTATGCTTACAGATATTTTAAAGATAGCCAACTTGACATGCAATATTCAAACGATAAAATAGCGCGTCACATAAACGTATGATTATTATCTTAATTGCAAATTAACTTGAATTTTCCTTGTAGTTAAAAAAAAAACAAACTAATCAGTCTTTTCAATGTTTATAAATGTCAATATGGAAAGCAAGTATAAGCACGCTTTTCTAATAATTTTCTACTTCATACTGATTCCATAGAAATCGAATTTTCTTTCTTAGAATTACTTTTAGTAATGACAATGATTAATTTTATCAGATCAGAAAAATAAATTTATTCCTGAAACAAAGAAAATAGCGTGAGACAAGTACTAATATTTCGTTTTGAACCTGGGGAAATAAAAGTTAACATTTGTTATACATCAAGCAATACTTTTCTTTGGTCTTTAGTTAGCGTAAAATATAGAATTTGCCCAAGTGGCAATTATATCTATTATTATAAGTTAAAAGAATACCACCAGCACGATAGGACTGTCTTCTTAAAACGAGAGCATCTGGATTTTCTCTTTTATTCTTTTGAACTGGTATTAAGAATAATTTATTGTTAGTTAGATCCGTGGAAATTCCATGGCATTCATGCTTTCAAGTGGGATATAGGCAGGCAAATGACATATCCATTAAGACATTGTCCTAGTGTTTGAATATATGCTGAAATTAATTCGGAAATATTAAGTTATTAGTTGTCATTAATGTTTATGATTATTTTAATTAGTTTTGAAATAATACTGATGCAAAAAGCCATACTATATTAAATAATATTAACTTCTTTCATATTCCATTTTTAAACATATAATTTTACACCTTAATAATAACTTTAAAAATGCAAAATACCTGACCTCCTCTATAGCAGTGAGTGATGAACGATCTCCTCAAAGAGGAAGAAGAAACTTGAAGCAACAGAAATGCGATTCTGCAGAAAGATTCTGGGGATACCATGGACCGAACATGTGAACAACAACAAAATTTTAGAGAAAATGGAAACAAAAAAGAAACATACTTAATACCAGGAAGAAGGCAAATAATGAGGAAAGAGGGCTTGGAAAGTCGGATACACACTGGACAGACTGAAGGCAAGAGGGACAGAGGAATACAACGCATAACATACTTAGTAAGCTTGATTGAATGCATGGCAGAACAGCGTTTACGAGAAATAGCAGAAAGACAAAATTTATGAAGAGCTACAAAGGACAGAGTCTTTTGGGGAGCCATGATCGCCTACGTCCTGAGTGAACAAGGCACATAAAAAAAGAAGTCATTGCATAAAGAAATGTAAATATAAAAATTCACAAAGATCAGATTTTCGTATATTCTTTCATAAAATTCGCTTCAGTAATAAAAATGTTTAATTTCATCAGTTCAGAAAAAATGAATTAAGATTTAACACAAATAAAAATGTTCTTCCGAATCCAGGAAAAAGATCACAGAAAAAAATAGGTTCAAGCAAACAGCGAACAAAATGACAGCCTCATATCCCAAAAGTAGAGAAAATCTCAGTTTCATAAATAAGTTAAAAATTCAAGGAACTTTAAATTCAAATTTTAATATCAAATTGAGAATTTTATCACATAAAGTGGGGTGTTGTGTGATATTGTACCTCCCTAACTAAAATATCGAATTGTGACTGTATCATTGTTAGAAAACGTTTTTAGAAGTTGAATCTATTTACAATGAATTTCTATAGAAAACAGCAGATCTATAAACTCGTGAAGCACCCGACAAAAATAGATGATTATTACCGGGCATCATAAATTAATTATGGCTTTTTTTGCTAGACAAAATTGTGACTTTTTTCCCGTGACTTTATTACCGACCATGGTTCTTTCATTACAGAGAGATAATGCATTTTTCATTACAATCCGCACAAGACAGTCTTATAAGAATAAAATATAATCGCAAATAATATTAAAGGTTCAGTTGCAGTTTATAAATGTTCATAAATAGAAAGAAAATGATCAGATGAATTTCAAACTTTTTATATCCAAGTGTGTAGCTTAAACATTTTGAAATCTAAAAACAGCAACAGTTTACTTTAAAAATAAGAATAGTTGTTAATTTCGTGTCGAAAAAGATTATTTTTGCAGTACAGTGGTGAAATAATGCTGCGATTATTGATTTTATATTTTGGAGGATTAATTTAATTTTCGCCTTTTGCAAACTGCATTTCGAACATATAGGTTCTGCGAATAAAATACCTTAATATCACTTGTTGACAACATTTGACACTTGGGAAAATGGATGTATTTTAATCGTTTATGTTGCTATCGAACCCGAACTCATTTTTAAATTATTCTGAAAATTTTGTGTCACTGGACAAAAATAAATATTCTTTTGTCGTTAGGCTTTTGCCATTTAGACCAACATGCTTATCTTAGTTGTCCTTAGGCTTTTGCCATTTTGACCAACATGCTAATCTTAGTTGTCCTTAGGCTTTTGCCATTTAGACCAACATCTTATCTTAGTTGTCCTTAGGCTTTTTGCCATTTAGACCAACATGCTTATCTTAGTTGTCCTTAGTTTTGCCATTTTGACCAACATGCTTATCTTAGTTGTCCTTAGGCTTTTGCCATTTAGACCAACATGCTTATCTTAGTTGTCCTTAGGCTTTTTTGCCATTTGAATAACATGCTTATCTTAGTTGTCGTTTTTGCCATTTAGACCAACATGCTTATCTTAGTTGTCGTTAGGCTTTTGCCATTTAGACCAACATGCTTATCTTAGTTGTCGTTAGGCTTTTGCCATTTAGACCAACATGCTTATCTTAGTTGTCCTTAGGCTTTTGCCATTTAGACCAACATGCTTATCTTAGTTGTCGTTAGGCTTTTGCCATTTAGACCAACATGCTTATCTTAGTTGTCCTTAGGCTTTTGCCATTTAGACCAACATGCTTATCTTAGTTGTCCTTAGGCTTTTTGCCATTTAGACCAACATGCTTATCTTAGTTGTCCGTTAGGCTTTTGCCATTTTAGACCAACATGCTTATCTTAGTTGTCCTTAGGTTTTGCCATTTAGACCAACATGCTTATCTTAGTTGTCGTTAGGTTTTTGCCATTTAGACCAACATGCTTATCTTAGTTGTCGTTAGGTTTTGCCATTTAGACCAACATGCTTATCTTAGTTGTCCTTAGGCTTTTGCCATTTAGACCAACATGCTCATCTTAGTTGTCGTTAGGCTTTTTGCCATTTAGACCAACATGCTTATCTTAGTTGTCGTTAGGCTTTTTGCCATTTAGACCAACATGCTTATCTTAGTTGTCGTTAGGTTTTTGCCATTTAGACCAACATGCTTATCTTAGTTGTCGTTAGGCTAGGCTTTTTGCCATTTAGACCAACATGCTTATCTTAGTTGTCGTTGGGGCTTATCTTTTTGCCATTTAGACCAACATGCTTAGCTTAGTTGTCGTTAGGCTTTTGCCATTTAGACCAACATGCTTATCTTAGTTGTCCTTAGGATTTTGCCATTTAGACCAACATGCTTATCTTAGTTGTCGCTAGGCTTTTGCCATTTAGACCAACATGCTTATCTTAGTTGTCGTTAGGCTTTTGCCATTTAGACCAACATGCTTATCTTAGTTGTCGCTAGGCTTTTGCCATTTAGACCAACATGCTTATCTTAGTTGTCGTTAGGCTTTTGCCATTTAGACCAACATGCTTATCTTAGTTGTCCTTAGGCTTTTGCCATTTAGACCAACATGCTTATGTTGTTAGGCTTATTGTCGTTTTTGCCATTTAGACCAACATGCTTATCTTAGTTGTCGTTAGGCTTTTGCCATTTAGACCAACATGCTTATCTTAGTTGTCGTTAGGCATTTTGCCATTTAGACCAACATGCTTATCTTAGTTGTCGTTAGGCTTTTGCCATTTAGACCAACATGCTTATCTTAGTTGTCGTTAGGCTTTTTGCCATTTAGACCAACATGCTTATCTTAGTTGTCCTTAGGCTTTGCCATTTAGACCAACATGCTTATCTTAGTTGTCTTAGGCTTTTTTCCGTTAGGTTTTGCCATTTAGACCAACATGCTTATCTTAGTTGTCGTTAGGCTTTTGCCATTTAGACCAACATGCCATTTATCTTAGTTGTCGTTAGGCTTTTGCCATTTAGACCAACATGCTTATCTTAGTTGTCCTTAGGCTTTTGCCATTTTGACCAACATGCTTATCTTAGTTGTCCTTAGGCTTTTGCCATTTAGACCAACATGCTTATCTTAGTTGTCCTTAGGCTTTTGCCATTTAGACCAACATGCTTATCTTAGTTGTCGTTAGGCTTTTGCCATTTAGACCAACATGCTTATCTTAGTTGTCGTTAGGCTTTTGCCATTTAGACCAACATGCTTATCTTAGTTGTCCTTAGGCTTTTGCCATTTTGACCAACATGCTTATCTTAGTTGTCCTTAGGCTTTTGCCATTTTGACCAACATGCTTATCTTAGTTGTCCTTAGGCTTTGCCATTTGACCAACATCTTATCTTAGTTACTTTTGCCATTTAGACCAACATGCTTTTCTTAGTTGTCCTTAGGCTTTTGCCATTTAGACCAACATGCTTATCTTAGTTGTCCTTAGGCTTTTTTGCCATTTTAGACCAACATGCTTATCTTAGTTGTCGTTAGGCTTTTTGCCATTTAGACCAACATGCTTATCTTAGTTGTCCTTGGGTTTTTGCCATTTAGACCAACATGCTTATCTTAGTTGTCGTTAGGCTTTTGCCATTTAGACCAACATGCTTATCTTAGTTGTCGTTAGGCTTTTTGCCATTTTAGACCAACATGCTTATCTTAGTTGTCCTTAGGCTTTTTGCCATTTAGACCAACATGCTTATCTTAGTTGTCGTTAGGCTTTTTGCCATTTAGACCAACATGCTTATCTTAGTTGTCGTTAGGCTTTTGCCATTTAGACCAACATGCTTATCTTAGTTGTCCTTAGGCTTTTGCCATTTAGACCAACATGCTTATCTTAGTTGTCGTTAGGCTTTTGCCATTTAGACCAACATGCTTATCTTAGTTGTCGTTAGGCTTTTGCCATTTATCTTAGATTTTTGCAACATGACCTTATCTTAGTTGTCGTTAGGCTTTTGCCATTTAGACCAACATGCTTATCTTAGTTGTCGTTAGGCTTTTGCCATTTAGACCAACATGCTTATCTTAGTTGTCTTAGCTTTTGCCATTTTTAGCCATTTGCCATTTAGACCAACATGCTTATCTTAGTTGTCGTTAGGTTTTGCCATTTAGACCAACATGCTTATCTTAGTTGTCCAGCTTTTTGCATTTTAGACCAACATGCTTATCTTAGTTGTCGTTAGGCTTTTGCCATTTAGACCAACATGCTTATCTTAGTTGTCCTTAGGCTTTTTGCCATTTAGACCAACATGCTTATCTTAGTTGTCGTTAGGCTTTTTGCCATTTAGACCAACATGCTTATCTTAGTTGTCGTTAGGTTTTTGCCATTTAGACCAACATGCTTATCTTAGTTGTCCTTTTTTGCCATTTAGACCAACATGCTTATCTTAGTTGTCGTTAGGCTTTTTGCCATTTAGACCAACATGCTTATCTTAGTTGTCGTTAGGATTTTGCCATTTAGACCAACATGCTTATCTTAGTTGTCGTTAGGCTTTTGCCATTTAGACCAACATGCTTATCTTAGTTGTCGTTAGGCTTTTGCCATTTAGACCAACATGCTTATCTTAGTTGTTGTCGTTAGGCTTTTGCCATTTTAGACCAACATGCTTATCATTTAGTTGTCCTTAGGCTTTTGCCATTTAGACCAACATGCTTATCTTTAGTTGTCGTTAGGTTTTTGCCATTTAGACCAACATGCTTATCTTAGTTGTCCTTAGGCTTTTGCCATTTAGACCAACATGCTTATCTTAGTTGTCGTTAGGCTTTTGCCATTTAGACCAACATGCTTATCTTAGTTGTCGTTAGGCTTTTGCCATGCTTATTTAGTTGTCCTTAGGCTTTGCCATTTAGACCAACATGCTTATCTTATCTTAGGCTTTTGCCATTTGTCCTTATTAGGCCTTTTTGCCATTTAGACCAACATGCTTATCTTAGTTGTCCTTAGGCTTTTTGCCATTTAGACCAACATGCTTATCTTAGTTGTCCTTAGGCTTTTTGCCATTTAGACCAACATGCTTATCTTAGTTGTCGTTAGGCTTTTGCCATTTAGACCAACATGCTTATCTTAGTTGTCCTTAGGCTTTTTGCCATTTTGACCAACATGCTTATCTTAGTTGTCCTTAGGCTTTTTGCCATTTAGACCAACATGCTTATCTTAGTTGTCCTTAGGCTTTTGCCATTTAGACCAACATGCTTATCTTAGTTGTCCTTAGGCTTTTGCCATTTAGACCAACATGCTTATCTTAGTTGTCCTTAGGCTTTTTTGCCATTTAGACCAACATGCTTATCTTAGGTCCTTAGGCTTTTTTGCCATTTAGACCAACATGCTTATCTTAGTTGTCGTTAGGCTTTTTGCCATTTAGACCAACATGCTTATCTTAGTTGTCGTTAGGCTTTTTGCCATTTTGACCAACATGCTTATCTTAGTTGTCCTTAGGCTTTTGCCATTTAGACCAACATGCTTATCTTAGTTGTCCTTAGGCTTTTTGCCATTTTGACCAACATGCTTATCTTAGTTGTCGTTTTTGCCATTTAGACCAACATGCTTATCTTAGTTGTCGTTAGGTTTTTTGCCATTTAGACCAATCTTGTTGTCAGGCTTTGCCATTTTATGTTTATCTTAGTTGTCGTTAGGTTTTTGCCATTTAGACCAACATGCTTATCTTAGTTGTCCTTAGGCTTTTGCCATTTAGACCAACATGCTTATCTTTAGTTGTCGTTAGGCTTTTGCCATTTAGACCATGCTTACTTAGTTGTCTTAGGCTTTTGCCATTTAGACCAACATGCTTATCTTAGTTGTCGTTAGGCTTTTTGCCATTTAGACCAACATGCTTATCTTAGTTGTCCTTAGGCTTTTGCCATTTAGACCAACATGCTCATCTTAGTTGTCGTTAGGTTTTTTGCCATTTTAGACCAACATGCTTATCTTAGTTGTCCTTAGGCTTTTGCCATTTAGACCAACATGCTTATCTTAGTTGTCGTTAGGCTTTTTGCCATTTAGACCAACATGCTTATCTTAGTTGTCCTAGGCTATTTAGACCAACATGTTTATCTTAGGCTTTTTGCCATTTAGACCAACATGCTTATCTTAGTTGTCCTTAGGCATTTTTGCCAGTTTTTGCCATTTAGACCAACATGCTTATCTTAGTTGTCCTTAGGCTTTTGCCATTTAGACCAACATGCTTATCTTAGTTGTCCTTAGGCTTTTGCCATTTAGACCAACATGCTTATCTTAGTTGTCCTTAGGCTTTTGCCATTTAGACCAACATGCTTATCTTAGTTGTCGTTAGGCTTTTGCCATTTAGACCAACATGCTTATCTTAGTTGTCGTTAGGCTTTTGCCATTTAGACCAACATGCTTATCTTAGTTGTCGTTAGGCTTTTGCCATTTAGACCAACATGCTTATCTTAGTTGTCCTTAGGCTTTTGCCATTTAGACCAACATGCTCATCTTAGTTGTCGTTAGGTTTTGCCATTTAGACCAACATGCTTATCTTAGTTGTCGCTAGGCTTTTGCCATTTAGACCAACATGCTTATCTTAGTTGTCGTTAGGATTTTGCCATTTAGACCAACATGCTTATCTTAGTTGTCGTTAGGATTTTTGCCATTTAGACCAACATGCTTATCTTAATTGTTAGGCTTTTGCCATTTTGACCAACATGCTTATCTTTGTCCAGGCTTTGCCATTTAGACCAACATGCTTATCTTAGTTGTCCTTAGGCTTTTGCCATTTAGACCAACATGCTTATCTTAGTTGTCGCTAGGCTTTTGCCATTTAGGACCAACATGCTTATCTTAGTTGTCCTTAGGCTTTTGCCATTTAGACCAACATGCTTATCTTAGTTGTCGTTAGGGACCAACCATGCATTATCTTTGTCCATTTAGACCAACATGCTTACATGCTTTGCCATTTCAACATGCTTTCTTTGTCCTTAGGCTTTTGCCATTTAGACCAACATGCTTATCTTAGTTGTCCTTTAGGCTTTTGCCATTTTGACCAACATGCTTATCTTAGTTGTCCAGGCTTTTTTAGACCAACATGCTTATCTTAGTTGTCCTTAGGCTTTTGCCATTTTAGACCAACATGCTTATCTTAGTTGTCCTTAGGCTTTTGCCATTTTAGACCAACATGCTTATCTTAGTTGTCCTTAGGCTTTTGCCATTTAGACCAACATGCTTATCTTTGTCCTTAGGCTTTTTGCCATTTAGACCAACATGCTTATCTTAGTTGTCCTTAGGCTTTTGCCATTTAGACCAACATGCTTATCTTAGTTGTCCTTAGGCTTTTTGCCATTTAGACCAACATGCTTATCTTAGTTGTCCTTAGGCTTTTGCCATTTTTAGACATGCTTATCTTAGTTGTCCTTAGGCTTTTGCCATTTAGACCAACATGCTTATCTTAGTTGTCCTTAGGCTTTTTGCCATTTAGACCAACATGCTTATCTTTAGCTTTTGCCATTTTTAGACCAACATGCTTATCTTAGTTGTCCTTTTTTGCCATTTAGACCAACATGCTTATCTTAGTTGTTAGGTTTTGCCATTTAGACCAACATGCTTATCTTAGTTGTCCTTAGGCTTTTGCCATTTAGACCAACATGCTTATCTTAGTTGTCGTTAGGCTTTTGCCATTTAGACCAACATGCTTATCTTAGTTGTCCTTAGGCTTTTTGCCATTTAGACCAACATGCTTATCTTAGTTGTCGTTAGGCTTTTGCCATTTAGACCAACATGCTTATCTTAGTTGTCCTTAACTTTTGCCATTTAGACCAACATGCTTATCTTAGTTGTCCTTAGGCTTTTGCCATTTAGACCAACATGCTTATCTTAGTTGTCTTTAGCTTTTTGCCATTTGTCTTATCTTAGTTGCTTTTTGCCATTTAGACCAACATGTTTATCTTAGTTGTCCTTAGGCTTTTGCCATTTAGACCAACATGCTTATCTTAGTTGTCCTTAGGCTTTTGCCATTTAGACCAACATGCTTATCTTAGTTGTCCTTAGGCTTTTGCCATTTTGACCAACATGCTTATCTTAGTTGTCCTTAGGCTTTTGCCATTTAGACCAACATGCTTATCTTAGTTGTCGTTAGGCTTTTGCCATTTAGACCAACATGCTTATCTTAGTTGTCCTTAGGCTTTTGCCATTTAGACCAACATGCTTATCTTAGTTGTCGTTAGGTTTTGCCATTTAGACCAACATGCTTATCTTAGTTGTCCTTAGGCTTTTTGCCATTTAGACCAACATGCTTAAGGCTTTTTGCCATTTTAGACCAACATGCTTATCTTAGTTGTCCTTAGGCTTTTTGCCATTTAGACCAACATGTTTATCTTTTGTCGACCATTTAGACCAACATGCTTATCTTAGTTGTCCTTAGGCTTTTGCCATTTAGACCAACATGCTTATCTTAGTTGTCCTTAGGCTTTTGCCATTTAGACCAACATGCTTATCTTAGTTGTCGTTAGGCTTTTTGCCATTTAGACCAACATGCTTATCTTAGTTGTCCTTAGGCTTTTTGCCATTTAGACCAACATGCTTATCTTAGTTGTCCTTAGGCTTTTGCCATTTAGACCAACATGCTTATCTTAGTTGTTAGGTTTTGCCATTTAGACCAACATCTTATCTTAGTTGTAATTAGGTTTTTGCCATTTAGACCAACATGCTTATCTTAGTTGTCCTTAGGCTTTTGCCATTTTGACCAACATGCTTATCTTAGTTGTCGTTAGGCTTTTGCCATTTAGACCAACATGCTTATCTTAGTTGTCCTTAGGCTTTTGCCATTTAGACCAACATGCTTATCTTAGTTGTCCTTAGGTTTTTGCCATTTAGACCAACATGCTTATCTTAGTTGTCCTTAGTTTTTGCCATTTAGACCAACATGCTTATCTTAGTTGTCCTTAGGCTTTTGCCATTTTGACCAACATGCTTATCTTAGTTGTCCTTAGGTTTTTGCCATTTAGACCAACATGCTTATCTTAGTTGTCCTTAGGCTTTTTGCCATTTAGACCAACATGCTTATCTTAGTTGTCCTTAGGCTTTTGCCATTTAGACCAACATGCTTATCTTAGTTGTCCTTAGGCTTTTTGCCATTTAGACCAACATGCTTATCTTTAGTTGTCCTTAGGCTTTTGCCATTTAGACCAACTTATCTTAGTTGTCGTTAGGCTTTGCCATTTAGACCAACATGCTTATCTTAGTTGTCGTTAGGCTTTTTGCCATTTAGACCAACATGCTTATCTTAGTTGTTTTAGGCATTTGCCATTTAGACCAACATGCTTATCTTAGTTGTCCTTAGGCTTTTGCCATTTAGACCAACATGCTTATCTTAGTTGTCGTTAGGCTTTTTGCCATTTAGACCAACATGCTTATCTTTTGTCCATTTTGCCATTTAGACCAACATGCTTATCTTAGTTGTCCTTATTTGCCATTTAGACCAACATGCTTATCGTAATTGTCGGGCTTTTGCCATTTAGACCAACATGCTTATCTTAGTTGTCGTTAGGCTTTTGCCATTTAGACAACATGCTTATCTTAGTTGTCCTTAGGCTTTCTTGCCATTTAGATAACATGCTTATCTTAGTTGTCCTTAGGCTTTTGCCATTTTGACCAACATGCTTATCTTAGTTGTCCTTAGGCTTTTTGCCATTTTGACCAACATGCTTATCTTAGTTGTCAGCATGCCAGGTCCTTTTTTGCCATTTAGACCAACATGCTTATCTTAGTTGTCCTTAGGCTTTGCCATATTTAGACCAACATGCTTATCTTAGTTGTCCTTAGGCTTTTGCCATTTTGACCAACATGCTTATCTTAGTTGTCCTTAGGCTTTTGCCATTTTGACCAACATGCTTATCTTAGTTGTCCTTAAGCTTTTGCCATTTTGACCAACATGCTTATCTTAGTTATTCCTTAGGCTTTTACATTTAGACCAACATGCTCATCTTAGTTGTCGTTAGGTTTTTGCCATTTAGACCAACATGCTTATCTTAGTTGTCCTTAGATTTAGACCAACATGCTTCATCTTAGTTGTCGTTAGGTTTTTGCCAACATGCTTATCTTAGTTGTCCTTAGGCTTTGCCATTTAGACCAACATGCTTGTCTTAGTTGTCGTTAGGCTTTTGCCATTTAGACCAACATGCTTATCTTTTAGTTGGGCTTTTTGCCATTTAGACCAACATGCTTATCTTAGTTGTCATTAGGTTAGGTTTTGCCATTTAGACCCAACATGCTTATCTTTTTTGCTTTTGCCATTTAGACCAACATGCTTATCTTAGTTGTCGTTGGCTTTGCCATTTAGACCAACATGCTTATTTAGTTGTAGTTAGGGCTTTTGCCATTAGACCAACATGCTTATCTTAGTTCAACATTTGACCAACATGCTTATCTTATTTGTGTTAGGTTTTGCCATTTAGACCAACATGCTTATCTTAGTTGTCCTTGGGTTTTGCCATTTAGACCAACATGCTTATCTTATTTGTTGGGTTTTTGCCATTTAGACCAACATGCTTATCTTGGTTGTCCTTAGGCTTTTGCCATTTTGACCAACATACTTATCTTATTTGCCATTTTAGACCAACATGCTTATCTTAGTTGTCGTTAGGCTTTTTGCCATTTTGACCAACATGCTTATCTTAGTTGTCCTTAGGCTTTTGCCATTTTAGACCAACATGCTTAACTTAGTTGTCGTTAGGCTTTTGCCATTTTGACCAACATGCTTATCTTGGTTGTCCTTGGGCTTTTATTTAGACCAACATGCTTATCTTAGTTGTCGTTAGGCTTTTGCCATTTGGGAATAACATACTTATCTTAGTTGTCCTTGTCTTTTGCCATTTAGACCAACATGCTTATCTTAGTTGTCCTTAGGCTTTTGCCATTTAGACCAACATGCTTATCTTATGTCCTTATGACCAACATGCTTATCTGGTGTTTGGGCTTTGCCATTTAGACTTATATATCGTAATTGTCCTTCAGCTTTAGACCAACATGCTTATCTTAGTTGTCCTAGGCTTTTTTGCCATTTGACCACATGCTTATCTTAGTTGTCCTAAAACCTAACATGCTTATCTTAGTTGTCCTTAGGTTTTCATTTAGACCCAAATGCTTATTTAGTTGTCGTTAGTTTTGCCATTTAGACCAACATGTTTATCTTAGTTGTCCAGGGCTTTTTGCCATTTTGACCAACATGCTTATCTTTAGTTGTCCTTAGGCTTTTGCTATTGAGACCAACATGCTTATCTTAGTTGTCCTTTTAGGTTTTGCCATTTAGACCAACATGCTTATCTTAGTTGTCGTTAGGTTTTTGCCATTTAGACCAATATGCTTATCTTAGCTGTCGTTAGGGTTTTTGGCCATTTATCCTCAACATGCTTATCTTAGTTGTCCTTAGGCTTTTGCCATTTAGACCAACATGCTTATCTTAGTTGTCCTTAGGCTTTTGCCATTTAGACCAACATGCTTATCTTAGTTGTCGTTAGGCTTTGCCATTTAGACCAACATGCTTATCTTAGTTGTCCTTAGGCTTTTTGCCATTTAGACCAACATGCTTATCTTAGTTGTCCTTAGGCTTTTGCCATTTTGACCCATGCTTATCTTAGTTGTCCTTAGGCCTTTGCCATTTAGCAACATGCTTATCTTAGTTGTCCTTAGGCTTTTGTTGTCTTAGTTGTTAGGCTTTTGCCATTTTAGACCAACATGCTTATCTTAGTTGTCCTTAGGCATTTTTGCCATTTGCCATTTAGACCAACATACTTATCTTAGTTGTCCTTTTTGGATGCTTATCTTAGTTGCGTTGGATTTTGCCATTTAGACCAACATGCTTATCTTAGTTGTCGTTAGGCTTTTGCCATTTAGACCAACATGCTTATCTTAAAACCAACAAAAATGTTTTAGTTTTCAGTTTTTAAGTTATTATCTTAGTTGTCCTAAGACCAACATGTTATCTTAGTTGTCCTTAGGTTTTGCCATTTTGACCAACATGTTTAATCTTAGTTGTCGTTAGGGCTTTGCCATTTAGACCAATAACATGCTTATCTTTTGTTGTCCCAGTTTTTGCCATTTTGACCAACATGCTTATCTTAGTTGTCGTTAGGGCTTTTTGCCATTTAGACCAACATGCTTTATCTTTAGTTGTCCTTAGGCTTTTGCCATTTATGACCAACATGTTTATCTTAGTTGTCGTTAGGCTTTTGCCATTTAGACCAACATGCTTATCTTAGTTGTCCTTAGGTTTTGCCATTTGTAGACCAACCTCATTTAGTTGTCGAAGTTTTGCCAATATCAACATGCTTATCTTAGTTGTCCTTAGGCATTTTGCTATCTTAGTTAATGTTAGATTTACTATTTGACCAACATGCTTATCTTAGTTGTCCTTAGGCTTTTGCCATTTTGACCAACATGCTTATCTTAGTGGTTAGGCTTGCCATTTTGGTCCTTATCTTAGTTGCCATTTAGACCAACATGCTTAACTTAGTTGTCCTAGGTTTGCCATTTTGACCAACCAATAACATTTTGCCATTTAGTTGTCTTAGTTCCAGGTTTTTTGCCATTAGGACCAACATGCTTATCTTAGTTGTCCTTAGCTTTTTTGCCATTTAGACCAACATGCTTATCTTAGCTTTTGTTTAGGGCTTTTTGCCATTTAGACCAACACATAGTTGTCTTATCTTAGTTGTCCTAGGCTTTTTTGCCATTTAGACCAACATGCTTATCTTAGTTGTCCTTAGGCTTTTGCCATTTAGACCAACATGCTTATCTTAGTTGTCCTTAGGCTTTTTTGCCATTTAGACCAACATGCTTATCTTAGTTGTCCTTAGGCTTTTGCCATTTAGACCAACATGCTTATCTTAGTTGTCCTTAGGCTTTTGCCATTTAGACCAACATGCTTATCTTAGTTGTCCTTAGGCTTTTTTTTAGACCAACATGCTTATCTTAGTTGTCCTTAGGCTTTTGCCATTTAGACCATATGTCCTTATCTTTTAGTTGTCCTTAGGTCTTTTTGCCATTTAGACCAACATGCTTATCTTAGTTGTCAACATGGCTTTTGCCATTTTTGACCAACATGCTTATCTTAGTTGTCGTTAGTTTTGCCATTTAGAATCAACATGCTTATCTTAGTTGTCCTTAGGCTTTTGCGCATTTAACCAACATGCTTTCTTAGTTGTCGTTAGGCTTTTCCATTTGCCATTTAGACCAACATGCTTATCTTAGTTGTCCTTAGGCTTTTTTGCCATTTAGGACCAACATGCTTATCTTAGTTGTCGTTAGGCTTTTTTGCCATTTAGACCAACATGTTTATCTTAGTTGTCCTTAGGACTTTTGCCATTTAACCAAATCACATGTTGTCATAGGCTTTGCCATTTTGTCCTTAGGTCATTTGCCATTTAGACCAACATGCTTATCTTTAGTTGTCCTTTTAGCTTTGGCCATTTTGACCAACATGTTTATCTTTTTGCCATTAGAATTTTGCCATTTGTCCTTAACATGCCATTTTATCTTTAGTTGCTTTCGCTAGGCTTTTGCCAAACTTTTTCATTTAGACCAACATGCTTATCTTGTTGTTTATTTTTGCCATTTGAATCAACATGTTTAGGTTGTCGCTAGTTTTTGCCAGAACCAACATGCTTATCTTAGTTGTCGTTAGGCTTTGCCATTTAGACCAACATGCTTATCTTAGTTGTCCTTAGGCTTTTGCCATTTTAGACCAACATGCTTATCTTAGTTGTCCTTAGGCTTTTTGCCATTTAGACCAACATGCTTATCTTAGTTGTCCTTAGTCTTTTTGCCATTTAGATGCTTTAGTTGTCCAACATGCTTATCTTAGTTGTCGTTAGGCTTTTGCCATTTAGACCAACATGCTTATCTTAGTTGTCGTTAGGCTTTGCCATTTAGACCCAACATGCTTATCTTAGTTGTCCTTGGGCTTTTGCCATTTAGACCAACATAGTTGTAGGCATTTTTGACCAACATGTATCTTAGTTGTCCTTAGGCTTTTGCCATTTAGACCAACATGCTTATCATTTTTAGTTGTCATCTTAGTTGTCTTTTGCCATTTAGACCAACATGCTTATCAGTTGTCGTTGCTTTTGCCATTTAGACCAACATGCTTATCTTAGTTGTCGTTAGGCTTTTTGCCATTTAGACCAACATGCTTATCTTAGTTGTCCTTAGGCTTTTGCCATTTAGACCAACATGCTTATCTTAGTTGTCGTTAGGTTTTGCCATTTCGACCAACATGCTTATCTTAGTTGTCGTTAGGTTTTTTGCCATTTGACCAACATGCCTTAGTTGTCGCTAAACTTTTTGCCATTTGACCAACATTTATCTTAGTTGTCGTTAGGCTTTTGCCATTTAGACCAACATGCTTATCTTAGTTGTCCTTAGGTTTTGCCATTTAGAACCAACATGCTTATCTTATCCATTTAGCTTAGTTGTTTTTGTCGCTTATCTTAGTTTCGCTAGGCTTTGCCATTTTGATCAACATGCTTATCTTAGTTGTCCATTTTAGACCAACATGTATCTTTTGCCATTTAGACCAACATGCTTATCTTAGTTGTCGTTGGCTTTGTCCTTAGGCTTAAGTTTTGCCATTTAGACCAACATGCTTATCGTAATTGTCGCTTAGGCTTTTTGCCATTTTGACCAAACATGCTTATCATTTAGACCAACATGCTTATCTTAGTTGTTTTGCCATTTAGACCAACATGCTTATCTTAGTTAAGGCTTTGCCATTTAGACCAACATGCTTATCTTGTGTTTTTGCCATTTGACCAACATGCTTATCTTAGTTGTCCTTGTTTGCCATTTAGACCAACATGTTTATCTTAGGACCAACATGCTTATCTTAGTTGTCCTTAGGCTTTTTTGCCATTTTTGACCAACATGCTTATCTTTAGTTGTCCTTTAGTTTTTTGCCTTATCTTAGTTGTCCTTAGGCTGCCATTTTGACCAACAGATTTACCCAGACCAACATGCTTATCTTAGTTGTCCTTAGGTTTTGCCATTTAGACCAACATGCTTATCTTATCGTTAACATGTTTATCCTTTTTTTGCCATTTAGACCCATGCTTATCTTAGGTTTTTGCCATTTAGACCAACATGCTTATCTTATTGTCCTTTTTGACCTTAGGCTTTTGCCATTTAGATTTGTCTTTGCCATTAGGACCAACATACTATATCTTAGTTGTCCTTAGATTTGCCATTTAGACCAACATGCTTATCTTATCGTTTAGATAGACCAACATGTCTTAGTTGTCGTTAGGCTTTTGCCATTTAGACCAACATGTTTATCTTAGTTGTCGTTAGGCTTTTTTTGAACCCATCCTTAGCTTTTGCCATTTAGACCAACATGCTTTTTTTGACCATTTAGACCAACATGCTTATCTTTTAGTTGTCCTAGACTTTTGCCATTTTGACCAACATGCCTTTAGTTTTTAGGCTTTTTGCCATTTAGACCAACATGCTTATCTTAGTTGTCGTTGCTTTCCATTTAGACCAACATGCTTATCTTAGTTGTCCTTAGGCTTTTGCGATTTTGACCAACATGCTTATCTTAGTTGTCTTAGGCTTTTAGGCTTATCTTTTGCCATTTAGACCAACATGCTTATCTTAGTTGTCGGCTTTTTGCCATTTAGACCAACATGCTTATCTTTTGTCGTTAGGCTTTTTAGACCAACATGCTTATCTTAGTTGTCGTTAGGCTTTTGCCATTTAGACCAACATGCTTATCTTAGTTGTTAGGCTTTTGCCATTTAGACCAACATGCTTATCTTAGTTGTCGTTGGGGTTTTGCCATTTAGACCAACATGCTTATCTTTTTGCCATTTTGACCAACATGCTCATCTTAGTTGTCGTTAGGTTTTGCCATTTAGACCAACATGCTTATCTTAGTTGTCGCTTATCTTAGGCTTTTGCCATTTAGACCAACATGCTTATCTTAGTTGTCGTTGGGGTTTTTGCCATTTAGACCAACATGCTTATCTTAGTTGTCGTTAGGCTTTTGCCATTTTGACCAACATGCTTATCTTAGTTGTCCTTAGGTTTTTAGACCAACATGCTTATCTTAGTTGTCGTTTTTTTGCCATTTAGACCAACATGCTTATCTTAGTTGTCGTTAGTTTTGCCATTTAGACCAACATGCTTATCTTAGTTGTCTTATATTTTGCCATTTAGGCTTTTTGCCATTTAGACCAACATGTTTTCTTAGTTGTCGTTAGGCTTTTTGCCATTTAGACCAACATGCTTATCTTAGTTTGTCCATTTAGGCTTTTGCCATTTAGACTCAACATGCTTATCTTAGTTGTCGTTAGCTTTTTTTGCCATTTAGACCAACATGCTTATCTTAGTTTTTGCTTTTTTGCCATTTAGACCAACATCTTAGTTGTCGTTAGGCTTTTTGCCATTTAGACCAACATGCTTATCTTAGTTGTCGTTAGGCTTTTGCCATTTAGACCAACATGCTTATCTTATTGTCCTTAGGCTTTTGCCATTTAGACCAACATGCTTATCTTAGTTGTCGTTAGGCTTTTTGCCATTTAGACCAACATGCTTATCTTAGTTGTCCTTAGGCTTTTGCCATTTAGACCAACATGCTTATCTTAGTTGTCCTTAGGCTTTTTGCCATTTAGACCAACATGTTTATCTTTAGTTGTCATTTAGGCTTTTGCCATTTAGACCAACATGCTTATCTTAGTTGTCGTTAGGCTTTTTGCCATTTAGACCAACATGCTTATCTTAGTTGTCGTTAGGCTTTTTTTTTATCTTAGTTGTCGTTAGGCTTTTTGCCATTTAGACCAACATGCTTATCTTAGTTGTCTTAGGCTTTTGCCATTTAGACCAACATGCTTATCTTAGTTGTCCTTAGGCTTTTTGCCATTTAGACCAACATGCTTATCTTAGTTGTCCTTAGGCTTTGCCATTTAGACCAACATGCTTATCTTAGTTGTCCTTAGGCTTTTGCCACCAACATGCTTATCTTAGTTGTCCTTAGGCTTTTTTTGCCAACATGCTTATCTTAGTTGTCGTTAGGCTTTTTTGCCATTTAGACCAACATGCTTATCTTAGTTGTCCTTAGGCTTTTGCCATTTTGACCAACATGCTTATCTTATGCTTATCGTTGTCCTAGGCCATTTTGACCAACATGCTTATCTTAGGCTTTTTGCCATTTAGACCAACATGCTTATCTTAGTTGTCCTTAGGTTTTTGCCATTTAGACCAACATGCTTATCTTAGTTGTCGTTAGGCTTTTGCCATTTAGACCAACATGCTTATCTTAGTTGTCCTTAGGTTTTGCCATTTAGACCAACATGCTTATCTTAGTTGTCGTTAGGCTTTTGCCAGACCAACATGCTTATCTTAGTTGTCGTTAGGCTTTTTTGCCATTTAGACCAACATGCTTATCTTAGTTGTCGTTAGGCTTTTGCCATTTAGACCAACATGCTTATCTTAGTTGTCCTTAGGCTTTTGCCATTTAGACCAACATGCTTATCTTAGACTTTTGTCCTTAGGCTTTTGCCATTTAGACCAACATGCTTATCTTAGTTGTCGTTAGGCTTTTTGCCATTTTAGACCAACATGCTTATCTTAGTTGTCGTTAGGCTTTTGCCATTTAGACCAACATGCTTATCTTAGTTGTCCTTAGGTTTTTGCCATTTGTGGACCAACATGCTTATCAGTTGTCCATTTAGGTTTTTTTTTGCCATTTAGACCAACATGCTTATCTTAGTTGTCGTTAGGCTTTTGCCATTTAGACCAACATGCTTATCTTAATTGTCCTTAGGCTTTTGCCATTTAGACCAACATGCTTATCTTAGTTGTCGTTAGGCTTTGCCATTTGACCAACATGCTTATCTTAGTTGTCCTTAGGCCTTTGCCATTTAGACCAACATGCTTATCTTAGTTGTCTTTTTGCCATTTTGACCAACATGCTTATCTTAGTTGTCCTTAGGCTTTTTGCCATTTAGACCAACATGCTTATCTTAGTTGTCCTTAGGCTTTTGCCATTTAGACCAACATGCTTATCTTGTCGCTAGGGTTTTTGCCATTTAGACCAACATGCTTATCTTAGTTGTCGTTAGGCTTTGCCATTTTAGACCAACATGCTTATCTTAGTTGTCCTTAGGCTTTTTGCCATTTAGACCAACATGCTTATCTTAGTTGTCGTTAGGCTTTGCCATTTAGACCAACATGCTTATCTTATTTGCCATTTTGACCAACATGTTTATCTTAGTTGGCTTTTGCCATTTGACCAACATGCTTATCTTAGTTGTCCTTAGGCTTTTTGCCATTTAGACCAACATGCTTATCTTAGTTGTCCTTAGGATTTTTGCCATTTAGACCAACATGCTTATCTTAGTTGTCGTTAGGCTTTTGCCATTTAGACCAACATGCTTAAGTTGTCGTTAGGCTTTTGCCATTTGACCAACTTATCTTAAGTTGTCCTTAGGCTTTTTGCCATTTTTATCTTAGTTGTCCTTAGGCTTTTATTTAGACCAACATGCTTATCTTAGTTGTCCTTAGGCTTTTGCCATTTTGACCAACATGCTTATCTTAGTTGTCCTTAGGCTTTTGCCATTTAGACCAAGTTGTCCTTGGCTTTTTATCTTTAGTTGTCCTTAGGCTTTTTGCCATTTAGACCAACATGCTTATCTTAGTTGTCCTTAGGCTTTTTGCCATTTAGACCAACATGCTTATCTTAGTTGTCCTTAGGCTTTTTGCCATTTAGACCAACATGCTTATCTTAGTTGTCCTTAGGCTTTTTTTGCCATTTTTACCAACATGCTTATCTTAGTTGTCGTTAGGCTTTTTGCCATTTAGACCAACATGCTTATCTTAGTTGTCCTTAGGCTTTTGCCATTTAGACCAACATGCTTATCTTAGTTGTCCTTAGGCTTTTTGCCATTTTGACCAACATGCTTATCTTAGTTGTCCGTTAGGCTTTTGCCATTTAGACCAACATGCTTATCTTAGTTGTCCTTTTGCCATTTGGGCTTATCTTAGTTGTTTTTTTGCCATTTAGACCAACATGCTTATCTTAGTTGTCCTTAGGCTTTTTGCCATTTAGACCAACATGCTTATCTTAGTTGTCGTTGGGCTTTTTGCCATTTAGACCAACATGCTTATCTTAGTTGTCCAGGTTTTTGCCATTTAGACCAACATGCTTATCTTAGTTGTCGTTAGGCTTTTGCCATTTAGACCAACATGCTTATCTTAGTTGTCGTTGGGCTTTTGCCATTTAGACCAACATGCTTATCTTAGTTGTCGCTAGGCTTTTTGCCATGACCAGACCAACATGCTTATCTTAGTTGTCCTTAGGCTTTTTGCCATTTAGGATTTTGCCATTTAGACCAACATGCTTATCTTAGTTGTCGTTAGGCTTTTGCCATTTAGACCAACATGCTTATCTATCTTAGTTGTCGTTAGGCTTTTTGCCATTTAGACCAACATGCTTATCTTAGTTGTCCTTAGGCTTTTTGCCATTTAGACCAACATGCTTATCTTAGTTGTCGTTAGGCTTTTGCCATTTAGACCAACATGCTTATCTTAGTTGTCCTTAGGCTTTTGCCATTTAGACCAACATGCTTATCTTAGTTGTCCTTAGGCTTTTTTGCCATTTAGACCAACATGCTTATCTTAGTTGTCCTTAGGCTTTTTGCCATTTAGACCAACATGCTTATCTTAGTTGTCCTTAGGCTTTTTGCCATTTAGACCAACATGCTTATCTTAGTTGTCCTTAGGCTTTTGCCATTTAGACCAACATGCTTATCTTAGTTGTCGTTAGGCTTTTGCCATTTAGACCAACATGCTTATCTTAGTTGTCGTTAGGCTTTTGCCATTTAGACCAACATGCTTATCTTAGTTGTCCTTAGGCTTTTTGCCATTTGACCAACATGCTTATCTTAGTTGTCGTTAGGCTTTTTCCATTTTATACCAACATGCTTATCTTAGTTGTCCTTAGGCTTTTTTGCCATTTAGACCAACATGCTTATCTTAGTTGTCCTTAGGCTTTTGCCATTTTAGACCAACATGCTTATCTTAGTTGTCCTTAGGCTTTTGCCATTTAGACCAACATGCTTATCTTAGTTGTCCTTAGGCTTTTGCCATTTAGACCAACATGCTTATCTTAGTTGTCCTTAGGCTTTTGCCATTTGACCAACATGCTTATCTTTTAGTTGTAGACCAACCTTAGGCTTTTTGCCATTTAGACCAACATGCTTATCTTTGTCCAGGCTTTTTGCCATTTAGACCAACATGCTTATCTTAGTTGTCCTTAGGCTTTTGCCATTTTGACCAACATGCTTATCTTAGTTGTCGTTAGGCTTTTTCCATTTAGACCAACATGCTTATCTTAGTTGTCCTTAGGCTTTTGCCATTTAGACCAACATGCTTATCTTAGTTGTCCTTAGGCTTTTGCCATTTAGACCAACATGCTTATCTTAGTTGTCCTTAGGCTTTTGCCATTTAGACCAACATGCTGTGCTTATCTTAGTTGTCCTTAGGCTTTTGCCATTTTAGACCAACATGCTTATCTTAGTTGTCCTTAGGCTTTTGCCATTTAGACCAACATGCTTATCTTAGTTGTCGTTAGGCTTTTGCCATTTAGACCAACATGCTTATCTTAGTTGTCGTTAGGCTTTTTTGCCATTTAGACCAACATGCTTATCTTAGTTGTCCTTAGGCTTTTTTACCATTTAGACCAACATGCTTATCTTAGTTGTCGCCATTTAGGCTTTTTGCCATTTTAGACCAACATGCTTATCTTAGTTGTCCTTGAAGCTTTTGCCATTTTTTAGACCAACATGCTTATCTTAGTTGTCCAACATTTAGACCAACATGCTTATCTTAGTTGTCGTTAGGCTTTTTTGCCATTTAGACCAACATGCTTATCTTAGTTGTCCTTAGGCATTTTGCCATTTTGACCAACATGCTTATCTTAGTTGTCCCTTAGGCTTTTGCCATTTGACCAACATGCTTATCTTAGTTGTCGTTAGGTTTTGCCATTTTGACCAACATGCTTATCTTAGTTGTCGTTAGGCTTTTTGCCATTTAGACCAACATGCTTATCTTAGTTGTCCTTAGGCTTTTTAGTTGTTTAGGCCATTTTGACCAACATGCTTATCTTAGTTGTCGTTAGGCTTTTGCCATTTAGACCAACATGCTTATCTTAGTTGTCGTTAGGCTTTTGCCATTTAGACCAACATGCTTATCTTAGTTGTCGTTAGGCTTTTTTTTAGACCAACATGCTTATCTTAGTTGTCCTTAGGCTTTTTTGCCATTTAGACCAACATGCTTATCTTAGTTGTCGTTAGGCTTTTGCCATTTAGACCAACATGCTTATCTTAGTTGTCCTTAGGCTTTTTTTGCCATTTAGACCAACATGCTTATCTTAGTTGTCGTTAGGATTTTTGCCATTTAGACCAACATGCTTATCTTAGTTGTCGTTAGGCTTTTTGCCATTTAGACCAACATGCTTATCTTTAGTTGTCGTTAGGCTTTTTGCCATTTAGACCAACATGCTTATCTTAACATTTGACCAACATGCTTATCTTAGTTGTCCTTAGGCTTTTTGCCATTTTGACCAACATGCATTTATCTTAGTTGTCCTTAGGCTTTTTGCCATTTTAGACCAACATGCTTATCTTAGTTGTCCTTAGGCTTTGCCATTTAGACCAACATGCTTATCTTAGTTGTCCTTAGGCTTTTTGCCATTTAGACCAACATGCTTATCTTAGTTGTCCTTGGGCTTTTGCCATTTAGACCAACATGCTTATCTTAGTTGTCCTTAGGCTTTTTGCCATTTAGACCAACATGCTTATCTTAGTTGTCCTTAGGCTTTTTGCCATTTAGACCAACATGCTTACCTTAGGCTTTTGCCATTTAGACCAACATGCTTATCTTAGTTGTCCTTAGGCTTTTGCCATTTAGACCAACATGCTTATCTTAGTTGTCCTTAGGCTTTTTGCCATTTTGACCAACATTTTATCTTAGTTGTCCTTAACTTTTGCCATTTAGACCAACATGCTTATCTTAGTTGTCCTTAGGCTTTTTGCCATTTTGACCAACATGCTTATCTTAGTTGTCGTTAGGCTTTTGCCATTTAGACCAACATGCTTATCTTAGTTGTCCTTAGGCTTTTGCCATTTAGACCAACATGCTTATCTTAGTTGTCCTTAGGCTTTTGCCATTTAGACCAACATGCTTATCTTAGTTGTCCTTAGGCTTTTTGCCATTTAGACCAACATGCTTATCTTAGTTGTCCTTAGACTTTTGCCATTTAGACCAACATGCTTATCTTAGTTGTCCTTTTAGGCTTTTTGCCATTTAGACCAACATGCTTATCTTAGTTGTCCTTAGGCTTTTTTGCCATTTAGACCAACATGCTTATCTTAGTTGTCCTTAGGCTTTTTGCCATTTAGACCAACATGCTTATCTTAGTTGTCCTTAGGCTTTTGCCATTTAGACCAACATGCTTATCTTAGTTGTCCTTAGGCTTTTGCCATTTAGACCAACATGCTTATCTTAGTTGTCCTTAGGCTTTTGCCATTTTGACCAACATGCTTATCTTAGTTGTCCTTAGGCTTTTGCCATTTAGACCAACATGCTTATCTTAGTTGTCCTTAGGCTTTTGCCATTTAGACCAACATGCTTATCTTAGTTGTCGTTAGGCTTTTTGCCATTAGACCAACATGCTTATCTTAGTTGTCCAACAGGCTTTTGCCATTTAGACCAACATGCTTATCTTAGTTGTCGTTAGGTTTTGCCATTTAGACCAACATGCTTATCTTAGTTGTCCTTAGGCATGCTTATTTTTGCCATTTTAGACCAACATGCTTATCTTAGTTGTCGTTAGGCTTTTTGCCATTTGACCAACATGCTTATCTTAGTTGTCCTTAGGGCCATTTTGCCATTTTAGATTGTCCAACATGCCTTATCTTAGTTGTCGTTAGGCTTTTGCCATTTAGACCAACATGCTTATCTTAGTTGTCCTTGGGTTTTTGCCATTTAGACCAACATGCTTATCTTAGTTGTCGTTTTTGCCATATTTAGACCAACATGCTTATCTTAGTTGTCCTTAGGCTTTTTGCCATTTAGACCAACATGCTTATCTTAGTTGTCGTTAGGTTTTTTGCCATTTAGACCAACATGCTTATCTTAGTTGTCCTTAGGCTTTTGCCATTTAGACCAACATGCTTATCTTAGTTGTCGTTAGGCTTTTGCCATTTAGACCAACATGCTTATCTTAGTTGTCCTTAGGCTTTTTGCCATTTAGACCAACATGCTTATCTTTTTAGACCAACATGTTGTCCTTAGGCTTTTTGCCATTTAGACCAACATGCTTATCTTAGTTGTCCTTAGGCTTTTTTGCCATTTAGACCAACATGCTTATCTTAGTTGTCCTTAGGCTTTTGCCATTTTGACCAACATGCTTATCTTAGTTGTCCTTAGGCTTTTTGCCATTTAGACCAACATGCTTATCTTATCTTAGTTGTCGTTGGGCTTTTTGCCATTTAGACCAACATGCTTATCTTAGTTGTCGTTAGGCTTTTGCCATTTAGACCAACATGCTTATCTTAGTTGTCCTTAGGCTTTTGCCATTTAGACCAACATGCTTATCTTAGTTGTCCTTAGGCTTTTGCCATTTTGACCAACATGCTTATCTTAGTTGTCGTTAGGCTTTTGCCATTTTGACCAACTTATCTTAGTTGTCCTTAGGCTTTTGCCATTTAGACCAACATGCTTATCTTAGCTTTTTGCCATTTGACCAACATCTTATCTTAGGTCCTTGGGCTTTTTGCCATTTTAGACCAACATGCTTATCTTAGTTGTCGTTAGGCTTTTTTTGCCATTTAGACCAACATGCTTATCTTAATTGTCCTTAGGCTTTTGCCATTTAGACCAACATGCTTATCTTAGTTGTCCTTAGGCTTTTTTGCCATTTAGACCAACATGCTTATCTTAGTTGTCCCTTAGGCTTTTGCCATTTAGACCAACATGCTTATCTTAGTTTAGTTTTTGCCATTTTGATCAACATGCTTATTTATTTGCTAGGATTTTTTTTAGACCAACATGCCTTTCGTCCTTAGGCTTTTTTTTTTTTCTTACTCGGTAACATTCTTAGATTGATTGATTTTTACGGCTTTCTTATGTCAAACTTTTGCAGACATGTTTATCTTAGTTGTCAGAAAATTTAGACCAGGTTATAAGCCAATTTGGGATTGATAATAAACTTTTACTGAAAATATTTAGGCTTTTTATAAGAATTTGGGACCAACATCCTTATTTCAAATTAATCTGTTGTTAGGGAATTTGCGCGTAAGTAAATATAACGAACTCGACTGAAATTGGAACACGGCTTCCCTATTTCCATTTCTTCCGATTCCATTACACTATTAGTGGTAAGATTTCATGTTGCTTAACTTCGGTGGTCATATGAGAACCGGTGTTTCAACGTGATATGGCCGCAAGCCTGAAAACTTTCTTAGAACTGAACCCTTTATTCAACACACGGGCGTAATTTGTTCACCTTCCATTATTAAGGGCTATTTTATATCAGTTAATACTGAGAATTATCAGACTGCATCAGCTTCAATTTCTATGCTGAATCTTAAAAATATGATTAGTACTTTCCACGATCAAAATTGCCTTTTGTTAATAACATTTTTTTCAACAGTTAGAAGTAATATATATCTATATATATATATATATATGATAAAGCATTAGAAAATTGACCGGAATCGCTTGTAGATACGGAAAGCTTGAAACCAAAGTAGCGGAATCGGCCGATTTCCTAATATTCTATACTATCTCTTCATACAAGAGAAAATTATAATGATTAAATATAAAAATGCTGACCAATTATTTAACCAAACGAACGAAATTATCTTCAATTGTAGACAGAAGAACAGATTAAATATTCCCTAAAAATATTGATTTTGGGTAATATACACTTGAAGTGCTGAGTCTGTTTTATATGGGTACTAACATGTATGCGTGCGTGTATTCACATCTTTGTATATTGCCATTTACGTGATTGTCTTGCCTACATCATTTATAGTTTTTAATTATTAATTATTTTTATATTAATATTTTCGATAATATTGTCTTCAATATTTTTATCCTTATCTATTTTTTAAATTTGTTCTTTATTTATCTTTTAATTTATTTAATTTATTTTTTTTATTATTCAATATATTTTTTAATTTTATTTTTTAATTTATTTTATTTTATTGGTGACGGATATTATTATAATTATTATTATTAATTTGAAATTGTGATGATTTTAATACATCTCTCTTCCTATATCTTTCACTATCTCCTCCGTCTTTCTCTCCCTCTCTCTTTCTGTCTTCCCTAATTTTTAAAAAATTTTATATTGAAATATTTATTTTTTTCTTCTTTTTTTCCTTTCTTTTTCTTTTATCCTCTCCATTTTTCCTTTTGTCCTCCTATTTACCAACCTCTCCACAAAGCAAGATGTGTCACAAGGTCAGTTTTTAAGGTGGGGCGTTCTGAGACCCTGTTCGACATAGCCTCGTTCAGGTTCCTCTCTGCCAGGAGGAAGAGATAGATAAAAAAAGAGGAAGAGAGCCTTGTCTGGACAAATTGATTTCATTTCTAAAAAACTTGGGTCTGAAGAGATATATATATATATATATATATATATATATATATATATATATATATATATATATTCATGAAATAAATTATAATTATAACCGAAATGGCTTTTTATAGATTGTCTTTACTTATTATTATATTGCTCTGTAACTTATTTTGAGTTCTCTTTGGATTAATGTCTTCCTTGGAATTATCCCAAACCAATTATATATAATTATATATATATATATATATATATATATATATATATATATATATATATATATATATATATATACACAGAGAGAGAGGGAGATTTTATTGGTGGTACAAAATTTAATGACCGCCATAAATAGACAACATTGTTTTTATTAACACACATGATAACAATTAAAAGGGGAAAAAAAGAAAAAGAAAAACAAGCTAGCTAACCGGTTTCGAACCTCTAGCTAGATCGAGGTTAATAAAGTAAAGGTATAATTATCAATAAAAGGATGGACAATATGCAAGGAAAAAGTTCTTAAATGGAAATTAATTGGAAGCCCAGTACAAAATCCTTCTGTTTACATAATCAAGTAAGCTCACCAAGGGTCTGAGTGTATCGGTTGATTACCGATAGCAGTAATTATGCAATTGGTGCAGCCCTACATCAAATAGTGGAAGGAACACCAATTACAATAGTTAAAAAGTTAACTCAAACTAGGTATTCGACTTTCAATAAGGAATATATAATATATATATATATATATATATATATATATATATATATATATATATATATATATATATACCCTCCAATATTTTCATATATTGTCTGATTTAATGATTTTTCTTTTCCTGTTTTTTTTCCTATGGCCAGTGCAATTGTCACTATAGTTAATGTTAGCATTTTTATAACCACTATTTTTTAGGGCAGTGTTATAGAAGCCATTGTGTTGTTGGAATATTTTCTTGTTAGCGGAGTTAATGCTAATTCTATTTTCTATTGATGAGGGTATATGTTTAATTATGGATGGAGGGTGGTTTGACTTCGGGACTTCGGTGGTTTGACTTTAGCAACAGGAAAAGGAAAATCATTTGGTACACCCCTCCGTTCAACCAAATGGTTAGTATTAAACTAGGACAGAAATTCTTACCCTAATTGATAAACACTTCCCCACCAGTAGTAAGCTTAGTAATATATTCAATAAGAACACCCTAAAATTGAGTTACAGCTGCTCTGAAAATCTTGAACGTATAATAAAAAAACACAATAATAAGATCTTGATCAAACCCCCATGCCTAAACAGTATTAATAAAAACCCTGCACTTAAATCAGACAATAAAAGGGAAAAATTATGTAACTGTAGAAACCTAGAAGACTGCCCATTAGAAAATAAATGCTGCATTAAATCAGTGGTATACCAATGTACTATATCATCCACTGAGAGCCCTAGCACTAATAAGATATACATTGGGTCCACGAAGAATGATTTTAAAGATAGATGGAGGCAGCATAAGTGCTCTTTCAATAATATAAACAAAAGAAATCAGACTTCCCTATCTAAATATTTTTGGCATCTGAAGGAAACAAATAGGACACCTAAAGTTAAATGGAAAATTATTAACAAGTCTAGAACATGTAAAACTTGGGATGACCCATGCCCTTTATGCCTCAATGAGAAATTGCACATAATTAAGCTTCTAAATAATAATAATCTATTAAACAATAGACACGAGTTAACGGTTTTTTGTAGGCATCATCAGATTTTTGGTTTGAATTATTAGCTAAAAACTAGCATACAATATAATAACTTGTTTAATCCATAGCCCACTCATCAGATTCATGGTTTGAATAATTAACTAAAAACATGCATACAATATAACACCCTTCATAATCCATAGCCCAAATAAATAGTTTAAATACCCTAAAAAAAGATAACCCTTTATGAAGTCGTCAAAAAACAAACGTTACGACGGTTTTTTATATGCACAAATCCCTTTCATAAAAAATAAAATAAAAAAATAAATAAATCTCCATAGACATGCAAGCTAGACGAGGGTTAATACATCTTCCGTTTCAAATTTAGAAACCCCCACCTTTCCCTGACTTGACATCTACGAAAGTAACTCTATACTGATACTTATTATTAACACCCAACACCCGCCTACCCAACTTAAACAATTCGCCCTAGCCGTTACCATGGAAATTTTGATTTCAATTTTTAAAACACGTAAATTTCAAAAACACGTTATTCCCAAAAAAATTTCGCTTGAAGATGGAACAGAGCTTATTTTAACTCAATTTAATTTAAATAATTATATTGAAGTTTTCGGCTCTTGTTTTTAAAACATGGGACTTCTTATGTCGCGATTTGGAATCATATTTTAAATAAATAATTATATATATATATATATATATATATATATATATATATATATATATATATATATATATATAAATTTATTCGAAATTTATAACATAAATATGTTATAAAATCACTAACCATTTTGTCTCAACGTTTCTGGTGTCTTATCAAGTGATGGCGCTGAATGTAGAATAAAAGTTCAAATGAACCAAACAGGGGAAAACGCTGTTACATAAGACATAAGCTGCACTGATCAATAAAAATACATACATATATATAATATGTATATAGATAATGCTTTAAGAAAGAAAATAATTAAATTAGAAATAAAAAAATAAATAAACGGAATATACCTATATTTTGAAAATTTTAGAAAAACCCCAAAATATTCTGGATTATTAACCTAATTTTAAGTCGTCTCTAACCTTGGAAATAACTTTGTTACATTTTCTTTTAACACTCAGAAGCGAAAGATAAAGAAAATGAATAATGAGAGACAATGAATAGACAAATAAATTATGAAAAGAAGAAATAACCATGACATGTGCAGACTCACAGGCGTACACACATACATATATTACACTTACAATGAAGACAAATGATCCTAACACATATAAAAAAGGGCATAAATGATTTTTTAGTTTAATATAAAAATAACGAAAACGGGAAAATTAGCTGATATCTCCTTTACGAGTAGAGCGAACAATTCGTCTACAAAACTCCGGAGAAGATGTGATGAATACAACATCAATATATATATATATATATATATATATATATATATATATATATATATATATATATCTTCAAATATTAGACTCCTAGAACTCTTTGTATATACTGAGAGATATACAAATATTGAAATACACTTGTATTTTCGCAACCAACAAGAGACGCATGCCTTCAACTAAATATCCACAGAAGTATATACACACACATGTTTTGCAACACCTGGTTGGAAAATAAGGCGCGGACCTAGGCACAGATTGGGACTCGTAATATATCTCATCCATACCCTGCTCAGACACGACTTGGCGTCTATCTATGTGTATGGTTGATGTTGAAAAAGAGGCGAGTAAGATAATAAATTTGGTCAAAGATTTTGGTTGCCGGTCAACGTGCAACTCGCAGTCGTCCCATTCATCTCAGCAGCGGACGTTACCGACTTCAATTCCCACTCCCCTTCGCTCCATCGCCGGCCCTATTTTGGCTTCAGAGGCAAGCAAGTTTGCATTAGAAAGTGCTCCATCAGCACAACGTTGTCTCCTTCATGACTCTGACTCAAGTCACGCCAAACGACGCCGCAGACAGGACATTGATATATCACCAATTTAGAGCGCGACCGGAGGGGGTGCGGCAAGAATTGGGAAGTAGCCGTTAGACAGCGGCATCATCAGTTTTCTGTCCAGACTTGAGTAAAGACCGAAAAGAGACATTTATTTAATATATAGCGTGGTAACGAATTGAAGCAATGCCTGCAATATGAATCTATTTGCACAGAACTTAATAATTTTGTGAAAAATTCGGTATGACGTCAGTTATATGCCATGATATCGTCACCGTAATCATTATTAGATCTTCTCATGCTTTCTCATTCATTTCAATATCAATAAGCGATCGTGTTACTAGAAGCTTCCAGTCATGGCAGTCTGCGTATTTAAACAACATGCACTTACATTCTGTGATATTCAGATAACAAATGCGAAAATAAAGACTCATTTTAGCGTAATAAGAATCTATGTATGCCTCGCGCGGTTGATATCAATTACCAAAATTAGATTTACTCAGCCATCAGTGAATACAATAAACTTTCTGTCTGTAGTCGGATAGTAGATAGATTCTTATTTAGGAAACTGTCCAAGCTCGCAGGAAGAGAACACGTAAGGAAATGAAAGCAGTCAGTTGGAAGCGTCAAAAACTTCGGCTTCTTTTTTTTTTTTTTGCATTCGTATAAAACTCGCAATATGGAACACTGGATGTGATGGCTATTGTCAGACTATAGGATACTCCTAGAAAAATTTCTCGTTTCTGACAAGGAAAATATATTTAGAGTGCAAAACGAAAAAGTAATTTCTTTAATCCAAATAATGTTTATAGAAGAAAAAAAAATTACCTTAAACCAAATAATAAGTTTAATAATAGAAAACGAAAATGTAATTACCTTAAACTAAATAAGTTTATAGTATAAAATGAAAATTTAATTACGTTAAACATTAAGTTTGTAGTACAGAATTATAGAAATAATTAAAGATTTAAAACTGAAAATATCTTCATATTTTTCTGTATTGCGATAGTTAGTAAACACGACTACAAGGACACCTTAGTAAGTACGTTTCTGACCAAAAGTGAAATTTAATAAGACACTACTTATACTCATTGAAGCTATTAAAACAATCTCAATCTGGAAATCGAGAGGTCTTAACATTTATTGGTGTTTACATGTGATTCGTCTCATCAATTGTTGAGAAAAGTTAAATGCACCATCAGTTAAAAAGTTTTGAAACAATAATAAAAGAAAATATTGTATTTGAACCAGACACAAACTGTTCTCACCGATAATTTTCGCATTGAATCACTTTTAGTCTCTTGTGAGATTTTATTTGAAAATATAACCACATCTTACATTTCGTCATCGGATGAAATCTTTCGATAGCTCCAGATTTCGCACATTGAGTTTGAATTTGCTATTTCAGAGCGAAAAGGAAAGCCAACAGCGACAACCACTCGTAAATTTAGTTTATGCAGACATTTCTACGAGTGTCGCCTACGAGTTTACTGCTTTTACTGTTCTGTAGTGTACATTATCTGTTGAGTGTGTGTTTGAATCGACATCGCTTAGAGTAAGAGAAGAATGTAAACGATCCGCTGGTCTTGGCTATCGGCGTATTTGATTTACGTTGTAAATTCAAACTTAATGATTTTTATGCTTCTGTTAATATAAAGAAACCTTTCTGCTTGAATTTCTGGGACGAGGAATTTACATTATTTACACGTCCAATCTTTGTTTTAGTTATCACAACGTTTCGGCTGTTGTATATTCTGGCTTTCATCAGGTGATTGTCGAGATTCGAGTAACCGCCAGGAAATCTAAAACTAAATCCATTACATAATCGCTCGGGTTTCGCCGATAATGTCTAGCGATATCCCGTCTAGTTTTTATTTAATAATACTCAGTCAGTGGCCACCCCGTTTCCACTGAGTGAAAGTACTCACTGCTCGGCCCAGTGATTGAACACGGACTTACTATGTCACCAAATTCAAGAACCAACTAGGTTATTGTTATTATTGGCTCCCATATTGTATTTATTTCTATGCTATGCCTACTAAGGAGATTCTCATAACCAAGCATATACATCAATTCTTTCAAACATCTGACTATCCATTTTCGCTCTGTTCCGTAATTTTAAATCCCTCATGATCATCCATTTTCGATTTCATTGCCACACTCCATGTACTTTTAGATGGTTGCTAGTTTCACCTTTGTATTCTTTGCTGAAATTGCAAGAAATGGAATACACACAATTTTTGGGTCATATTCTGCTGTTCTGCATATTCTGCCCGACTCGGCAAAGATTTCTCCGTTGGGTGGGGTTGCTTCTGATTATTATTCTGATGCATAGACGACAAATCATCTAAAACTTTTTTTCCAATAATACCTTAATGTAAGGAAGACAGGCCATGATAGTTTTCCATTTTCAAGTCCTTCTCCTTGACACTTATATTTCTGCCGGTGGTAACTGATATTATCGTTGCAAAGTCGTTATTCAGAATATATATATATATATATTGGGTGATATATATATATATATATATATATATATATATATATATATATATATATATATATGTGTGTGTGTGTGTGTGTGTATATATATATATATAAATAAATTGTCGGACCTTGTCCATTTCTTAACATATATATATATATATATATATATTGGGTCATATATATATATATATATATATATGTATTAGGTATATATATATATATATATATATATATATATATATATATATATATATATCTATTGGGTCATATATATATATATATATATATATTGGGTCATACATATATATATATATATATATATATATATATATATATATATATATATATATATATATATATATTTTGAACAATAAGAAAATAAAAAAAAAAAATTAAAAAAATTAAAATCATTAGACACACTGGGTTTGTAGATTAATATTCTTTCGTTTTTTATTATTATTATTCCATTTAGATTCCTCGACTAGTTTCGACCGAAATGGCCATCATCGGGAGGAGAAATATATCTGCTTGCTGTTGGCAATGAACTACAGAAATGAATGTCTTTTGTTGGAGAAAATGAACTTTTTTGTCTGTAGTTTTTCATTTGTTTTTTATTTTTTTTTATCTTTTCACATGAATCTTTTAACATTCCTTGTGTTGGTCAAACAGTCTCTTTTAAGTTGTTATTTGAGATAAGAACCGGATAGATACATTTTATCCTGAATTCTCTGGTCAGTTTGACAGTTTTATTGGACCTGGTGAGGGATGTGTCTCTGTTTAGTGTTTGTGTGTGTTATTTGGTTCCTAGGGGTGAGTGAGTATGATATGTGTAAGCGTGTGTATTGCTGTAGGTGTGTGTTATCATTTGGCTCATTAGGGAGTGAGTGAGTATGGTGTGTGTACGTGTGTATAATCAGGTGGGTGAGTGTATAAGTGTGAGGCCTCCATTCCTCCGTAAACATGTCTGTCTTGTGTGGGTGAGAAATGTGGGTAGGTTTTGATTTGTTGATTGTTACTATTATATGTTGTTAAATTTATGATTTAGCCCGGCTGGGTATTGTGTTTTTTTAGACGTTGTATCCACTTATTTTCATGGGACTCTAAAATCTTTCTAATGTTATCTGCTCTGAACTTTTCTATTCTCTCAATTATAGTGAATCTGGCATGGCTTTTGAAATCGTGTTTTTCTAGGCGGAAATGTTGTTCTACAGGTAATAACTGTTCATAGGGAGTCGATTTAATTCGCTTACGATAATTATTAATTCTGTAGTTAAAGGGCCATTCAGATTTTCCTACATATTGTTTCTGGCATAGTGTGCATTCTAGGAGGTAAATTATGTTTCGACTTCTACAGTTAGAATCGTGGTAGATTTTGAAAGTAGATTTAGTGATTGAGCTAGTGAATGAATTCGTGTTTTTAATATGGTTTGCAACATAAACTTCTTTTGTTGTTACATGGTTGGGAAAATCCTGTTGTTTTTGTTCTCAGTTCCTTACGGATTACCTTGTCCCCTGAAATGTGGTTACTACCTATGATTTCTTTTAGGTTCTTAGGTCTACGATATGCAAGAAGGCCGGGTTCCTTAAAGCAATTTTTTTTAGGTCTGGTTTGAGATGTAGTATTTCCCAGCGACGTTTGATTATTTGGGATAGTGGAGGCAGAGTGGGATTGAAAGTGGTTACTAGAGGGATGGCTAGATTTATTTTTAATCTTGTATATTAGGGTGCCTTCTCTAGGTGTGGAAATTGCTTTATTTATTTGTTCCCTGATTAGGTGTTGTTTATAGCCACGTGTTGTGAATTGATGCTCCAGATTTTCAATGTGTTTATTTAATTCTTCATTGTTGGAACATATCCTTCTGTGTCTAAGTGCTTGTGAATAGGGAAGGTTCTCTTTGAGGTGTTTAGGGTAGGAAGACTTAAAGTGTAGATAGTTGTGGGTGTCGGTGATTTTAGTGTGTAGTGTCGTTTGTAGTTTCCTGTTTTCATCTATGTAAATGCGGGTGTCTAAAAATGTTAGTGATGTTGTGGATTTTTCATAGTCAAACTTGATTGAGTCGTGCACTGTGTTTAGGGTCATAAGGAATTGGGTAAGTTTGTCATCACTACCCGTGTATACAAAGAATATATCATCGATATATCTTGCATAGAATACGCAGTCGCTACCAATGAATGGATAGATATGGGTCTCCTCAAATTTTCCCATGAATATTGTAGCATATGATGGAGCTGCAATGGTGCCCATGGCACAACCTCTTATTTGAAGGTAGTGTGCTCCATTGAAGTTGAAAGTATTCAATGTAAGGACATGCTCCATGAGTTTTGTGATGACTTCTGTGGGGGGGTCCTGTTTTCTTCTTTTAGTAAGTGCTTCCTGAAGGGCAGTCAGCCCTTCGATGTTTTTAATGTTTGAATATAGTGACCTAACGTCCATAGTCACTAGAATAGCTTTCTCTGGTACTGTTTGTATGTGATTAATTTTGTTCAGTAAATCTGTTGTGTCTCTGATGTAGGATTTTACTTCCTTAGCTAGCGGTTGTATGTAATGGTCTATGTATTTGGAAATTTTTTGTCGTGTGGCAGTTGAACGAAGAAATAACCGGCCTTCCTGGATTGTTGCTTTTGTGTATTTTAGGAAGGAGATAGAAGCGGGCAGGTGTAATGTTTGTGGGTGTAAGTGTTGTGCATGTTTCCTTGTTTAGATTGTTGCGAAGCATTATGTTTAGTGAGCTAGTTAATTCTTTTTGGTATTCTGGAAGGGGATCTGTAGGTATGCTTTTGTAGGTTTCTTTGTCAGCTAGCTGTTTGTTGGCCTCTTTAATGTATTTTTCGATTCCCCAGATCACTGTCGCACCCCTTTGTCAGCCTGTGTTATGATTACGTCATCCCTATGTGTCAGTGTATCGAGGGCTATACGTTCTCCTTCAGTCATATTGTCACGTGGCAGCTTACGTGCTATTGTTTTCTTTATGTCATTTGTTACAGCTAGTTCGAATGTCTGTATAGTAATGTCTGTGTTTTTTGGGGTGTAGGTAGTATCCTTCTCTTTTAATGTCTCAAGTATAGAAGGTGTATGATCATTTTCCCCATAGTGGGCTTTTAACCGTATTCTTCTGAAGAAGGATTTCAGGTCCTTAGCCAAGGTGTCTTTATCAAACCTTGGGGACTAGGACAAAAGCTTAGTCCTTTATTTAATACCCTGAATGTATTGAGTGAAAATTTATTGTTACTCAAATTTATAACTCGCCCGTATGGGTCAAATTTGAATTTGCAAGCATGGCGAAGTTCTTTTCTAAAAGCTCGAAAGCTTGCATCATATCTCCTATTAGGGATGCTATACCCCCACCCAGGTGTCCTGGTTGGGGGCTTATTCCGTTTTTTCTAAGGTTGGGTGTGTCTGTTGTTGACTGTCTACTAGGGGCTAATCTAGGTGGTCTGGGATGTCTAATGGAGTTATGCGTTCTGTAGAAGGGCTGCTGTGTTTTGGTTTGTGTATGTTTGTACGGCACCCTAAGTCCGCGTAAGTTAGTGGTTTGTTTTGTGTATGTGTTTGTATTGAGGTTCTAGCTATTGTTGATGGTGGCGGTGTTGTTATTGTTGGTTGTGGTGCTGCTGTTTGTCTGTAGGTGTACTTATTTAGTCTGTTTTGTGTTTGCATTGGTTGTGTGGTGGTAGTGTTTTGTTGTTTTCTTTTTGGATATGGTCGTTCACTTTTTTTCAGAGTTTGCCTTAATTTTTTTTTGTTCGTCTGTCTGGAGGAAATATTCCATCTTAATTTCCTTTGTTTTTCAGTTTTTGTTTTTGTAGTTTCCTCACTGTATATATATATATATATATATATATATATATATATATATATATATATATATATATATATATATGTGACGCCATTCGTGGCGAATTTGTGACAAGTTTTGTGACGACGTTGTCCGCTCGTCCGTCGTTCACTGCAGCTGTGATGACATCCAAGGTTGATTGTATTTGCATATAAACCCAAATACCTATGTGTACAGGTTGGCCGTGATCGATTTCAACAAGTAATAATAATGACGGCAAATGATTTTAAAGACACTGGTTGGGAATTCACAACAATACGATTTCTCACAGCTGGCTGTCTTTTCCTTCGGCTGAACTGCTATCTGTCTCTCTTAGCTGGTCCCATCTTCATTGGCCTTTGGACTCGGCGACTCCTGATTCTTCACTACTGGTCCTTCTGTCAATGGCCGCTGGGCAGCTATTAACTTCTCTTGTCACCTACCTACTACTCTCACGGCTGGACCTCTTTTCTCCCAATTTCCTGCCTCTCTCTGCTTATATGGATAATCGCTGGAGTCACAACCCTTTCATCCACTTGTGTTCCGGTAGGTTTGAGACCACTCGAAAGCCACATGGGTGGCCAAATCTTCAAGGGACTTCTTTTATGACTACCTAAAATAATTGTTAAAATTTTTGTTTACCAATTTAAAGTCAGCTGCAGATATAAATCCGCAAAGCTCTGGCACTTAAGTTGACTCAAAGATGGACTGTAGACGAAATTCCTACGAAACTCAGATAACCAAGCAGACTTAAAAGAAAAAAATTTATCGACTTATCTTCTAAAGATATATATATATATATATATATATATATATATATATATATATATATATATATATATATATAGACTCGTGGTAGTGTCCACTTTTTAAGAGGTTAAACCGTATATAAAATATTTAGAATTGTAATGAATATCCGTTTTTTTCAGTTTTCATATTTGCGTCTTTTTTTAACTTCGTTATGGACGCGCGCATATTCATGTTTTTACATGTGCTCGCGTGTTCCTTCATAAACTATTAAAATATCTGCATTTACTAAGTAATTCATTTCTCTTGTTTAATAATTTAATTTTTTCTTCTAAACACAGTGTACATTTTCTATTAGTAATATTATATCCAGGCACTTTTTATGATTTCCCATTTAATTTTAGTTGATATATGTTTCTTTCTGAGCCCATATATAATACTGCGTTTCTGTTTATTGTAAATGACATTTTATGTTCATTAAATCTTTCTGTAAAAGTTGTTTCAGTTGCTCCTAAATAAATTTTTCTTCCATGTTAATGTAATTTGATGCATTTACTTATATATTATATTATTAGTTAATCATTTATTATTAATTGGGTAGTTGTTTTTTATTTCGACAATTACAATTATTGTTGCTATTTTTCGGGTTTTTGTCATTGTAATTGCTATTATTTTTCTTCAATATTTTTTATTATATTTATTATTTTCTCCATATTATTCAGACAACTATAATTGATTTTAATTATATTTTTATTCATGATTTTTGATAGTTTACTATTTTTGGGAAGTATTTTTCAATTAATTGTAAATATATTTTTCCTATGTTTATATTTATTATATTATTATAAGGTGGATTAAACCAAATTATTATTTTATTTTTGTATGTATCATTGTTAGTGATGTATTCTTAATGCTGAATCATATATTTTTATTTACATTAAATATTTTTTATATTGATAGAATTAGTAGCAATTCTTAACAGTATTGGTATAAGGTGGGTGATTTGAATTTTGTTTATATGTATGGGGTTATTATTTGCTTTCCTATATGGTTTGTATGTATTATTATTTAGATTAAATGTTATGCCTAGATAATTTACTATTTTTAGTTTAGATTTTATGTTTATTGTAAAACCTTATTTTGTTAAATATTTCTGTTATTTGTTTTCTTAAATTGTCTGTTTTTCTACTATTACAATTTCTTACAATTATTAAACCATCATTTCGATATAAACCTATATCCATTTTTTATTAATGACATTTGATAAATTATATGGTATATCGCTATAAGTTTGCATAATACGCGCCATCATAACTACCCATGAATATGTCAAATTTATCATTGTTATTATATTAATTATGTCTAATTCTTCGTCTTGAATGTTTATGTGTTGTATTGCTAAATTTAATCCTTGATATTTGGTTAGGGATGGATAAAAGTCTTTTATATCAATTTTTTAAAAAGAGCAATGGTTTTGTTTATAATATTATTGAACCAATTAATAGTTTCTTTTGTGTTTTTATATTAATTATTTTTATTTCTTAATATATATGTGTGTGATACTACCTGTGCTGACCATTTCCTGTTGGTGTTTTTCTTGCGATATATCCATTCTCTGTTCGAATTATTAGTATATCCAGGAAGTTTATCTGATTATTATTTTCCCCTTCAACTGGATAAAAAGCCTTAATGCGTTAACATTGTCCAGTAGTATTTGTACAACATCGTGTTTTTGCCAGAGTATGAAAGTATCATCTGATTATATCTAATGTCTTCAGTTCTGCTGTTCCTAAAGCCATTACCCCAAAGTATACCTTATATATGTTTGCCATCACTGGTGAAAACGGTGAAATGGCCCAGCATTCCTCCTGTTGGTATATATCAAACTTTAGTTAAAAAATGTTGTTTGTATACAGAATGCTAATATGTTCTCCAAGGGTATGGTCTGATTCCAATCGGTTCCGAATTACTGGCTCATCATATCCAAGCTTAGCACCCGCTTACTATAGTTTGATCACTGGAATATTTATACATAATTATTACTTCTTCTTGTATTAACTTTTTTGTACCGCACGTACATCAGTTCGTTCCATTCTTTTTAGAAAAAGAAGCAATATACCACTTCAAACATGTCATCAGTTCCTCAATCACACCAAAGGCTGAATAACAGGCTCCAAATATAAATGCATGCAAACAGATAAAAGATACCAAATTTTCAATAATTAGTAAAACAGTTGTATAAAGGGAAGATTAGATATTATCAAGTCTTTGATGACACTTAATAATAAGCGTTAGATTCTTATAAATATGAATAAATCAATGAAAATATGTTTAGAGTACAAAACGAACAAATAATTACTTTAAACCAAATAATGTTTATAGAAGAAAACGAAAAATAATTAACTTAAGTCAAATAATAAGTTTAATAATGAAAAACGAAAATATAATTATCGTAAATCAAATAAGTTTATAGTACAAAACAACAAATTACCTAAGATCAATTCCACCAAGTGTTCTGAATTAAGCAACATTTTAAAATGCATTCACGCGTGTTTTTAAAAATTACCATCACATCGATCACAGTTATAATAAATTTGTCTTCACAATTCACCTTTGAAAAAGATCTTGGAGGAAACTGAAAGTACTTGAGTAATGAAAAACTACGGCGCCTTTCTTGATGAATTTCAACTTAACATCAAAAAGCTAATTAGAGAACTAGAAAGGATTATTATAAAAATAAACATATGTCTATATTATTCAACGAAACATATTTGAATGAAGATATGCTCTCTCTCTCTCTCTCTCTCTCTCTATATATATATATATATATATATATATATATTATATATATATTCTGTTATGAAGAAGTTGGACAAATGGAAACTGGTATCAATTGCATTTTAAAACGGAGGAAATCGAAAATACTTTAGTAATGAAAAACTACGGCGCCTTCCTTGATGAATTTCAAATTAACATCAAGAAGTTAATTAGAGAATTAGAAAGGATTATTATAAAATAAATAGACATCATTTGTCTATATTATTCAGCGAAGCATGTTTGAATATATTTGAATAAGAAACTCATAAAATTAAAACCTTAAACTTATTTAAATTAGATTATTTGTGTTATTATCAAAATATTTCGCATTTCTTCCGATGTCGCTCTATCCAGGTAAGCTTCAATGAATTTCAAACTTCTTCCTTCATTTAACTTGCAGTATTGGCTCTCTGTGACTAGAGATAACTTATTTTGTTCTTAATTAGTATTTTTTAATCTTTACTCACTTTGTTTTCACTGAGTTTACGTATGTACTCCCCGAGCCAATGGCTGAACTCTCAATTACGATGTTGACAATTTTATGAGCCAATACTTTAATCCACTAGATTAGGATAAATTCTAAAAGAATCATACACTTAATAACTTCTCTTTATTTGGTGAAACATTTCTAATGATAAATTTTGAATATATAGAAACGCTACAATTTCTTTATGTAGGAAGTATTAAATTTAGTTAATTTTAAAATGTTTCGGAAAATACTTATTAAACAAATATTATTTTACATAGATTTTCATGTAAAGTCAATATTACATTGTCTTTCTTATGCAATTTCTTGCAAGCCGTCATATTGCTAAATGATTTTTTTCTCTATCAGCCTCAAGTTGAAATCATGCATCTGATGCAGTATGATATTACGTAATATTATCGACCGGAACATCACAATAATTCGTAACGGTTCCTATGCATTTTCCAATGGACAGTGCAATTAAACAAATAGAGACAACATTCTGTACACATAATCTAAATCTTTTGTAAAACTGACAGAAACAAGGCGTTTATTTATTTTCAGTTTTCGTTCGTTTAAGAACTATTGTTTCTTCGATGTTTTCCTTATCAGATTTTCATACATGAGTACACAATGATACAAGCATATAAAACATTTCTTATTTATGACTCAATCACTTCGTTGCAAAGTAGATAATGCTTCGAAATATAGTTTCTGAATCGATAGGATAATCAGTAATTTGTTGTACATAAGAAGTTATATTGAAAAGTTTAGAGTCGAGCACAATGCAATGATAGATGTTGAAATCCCGTAGCTAATCTTCTTTGGTAATTAATACACGCTGGAATTTACAATATTTATTGGATCGCTAAATCGTGTAATTTACGTGTAATTATAATTATAGGAACATCTATGAACACGATTAATTATAAGTGTGTTCATAACAAAAATTAATTTATACAGAAACTTGATCATATTTCATACTAATTTTCAATAGAAAAAATCTCATTATGATGTTATAATTACGCATTTTTCACCTTTATATAATCTGTTAATTCGAGACTGATCAAAGCTCATCTAGAAGGAGAGATTTGATAAATTAATGGTACCAAGGTCAAAAATCACTATTGCTGATGTATAAATTTAAGAATCTGTGGAACATTATATGAAAGGATAAGTTCCCCACAAATTAACGTATTCGCTTGTAAAAATTAGGAGAACAACTTCCGTGAGGGATTGTAGAAAAGAAGTTTACGTGGCCCACATTTTCCTCTAAACTAAAATCGATTTGATCATGTAGCTTGGATTCTCAATCGATTTGCTCTTGTAATATGGATTGTGTTGTGGCTGAGCTATTATCATTTTGTTACGTGGATCTTGTATGTTCTCTGTTTCGTATTTCTCTGTGTAAGGGCCAATGTAGGAAATAATGAGAAGACGGATTGACAAAAACAAACGCTTAATTTGGCTTTTCCGTTAACTACATGAAAGGTTCTGTAACCATCATAGTTAAAAGAAATAAAAAAAAAATAATTAGTTTGAAATTAAACTGGGAAACATAGCAAAATTGAAGGTAGCTGAGTAGAACCATGGAATAGATGTGAAAGATAGAGCTGACAGAGATGATGTATGATGTGATTCTCTTCTAGTAGATATATGTAAATGATACGATAAACTTCGTACTTCACCGGAGAATTCCATTTAATGCATAAATACACACAGAGACAAATGACCAGGATTTATAATGAAGCATAAAGTGTATTCTCTGTATAATGGTATCACAGAAAGTGTTAAAATAGCCTTAGCAGATTTAGCTAAACAGAAAGAATAAAGATTTAATTGTTGACATATTGTTGTAATATTGAATTTCTATTTTGCTTGTCATAATATTAAAGTAAAGACAAACCTTAAAAATCCATTTCGGTTATAATATAATTCATGAATATATATCTTTGGTCAGACCATCGAATGTTTTTTAGAAATGAAATCAATTTGTCCAGACGAAAGGAAAAGGGAAAAGAAAAAAGAAAGAAAAAGAAAAAGGAAAAAAATATTATAAAAGAGAAAGGAAGAAAAATAAAAGAGAGAGAAAGAGAAAGAAAGGGAGAGAGAGTGGGAGGAAATGAGTGGCGGAGAGAGGGGAGAGAGAGATGGAGGGAAAGAAAAGAAACGTAAAAAGGAAGAATTATGAGCCGATAGGTTGACCTAGAAATAAATTTTTCCTTAAAGGGCTGAACAAATTAATATATAGGGTAAGTGAAGGGGGTGATCAGAATTAAAATAGATACAGTAGTATGTCTAATAGTCATAACATTTCAGACAGCAAAAACTCATCATCGCATTATAATAACAATTTCAAAATAATAATAAAAATATAATAATAATAATATCCGACACTAACAAAATAAAGTAAATAAAATGAAAAAAAAAATTAAATAATATAAAAATAAATGAAATAAATCAAGAGATAAATAAAGAAAAGATTCAAAGAACAACTGAAAAATATATATAGATAAGGATAAAAATAATGAAGATAATATTATCAAAAATGTTAATATAAAATGATTAATAATTTAAAACTATAACTGATGTAGGGAAGACAATCATACAAATGACCATGCGTATGTGTATGCGTACGTGTATTCACATTTTTGTATATAGTTATTTGTGTGGTTGTCTTACCTCCATCATTTATATTTCTAAATTATTAATTATGATATATATATATATATATATATATATATATATATATATATATATATATATATATATATATAAGTTAACTGAAAAAAGCCCTTGCCGTTTTTTATGTCGTGTGGTTAAAAGTGATCACTGATACGCAAATGAGTGCGTTACGTGCCAGTAAAGTGGTGGAGAGTCATTCCTTTTGAACAATACAGGTGCGTTGCGCAAACACAGCAGTCATAGCTCAGCCAGCGATGAGGAAACATGTGGTGTCGTAGCAGCTCGTCCGGGGTTTTCTGCAGCCGCCTCAAGTCTCCGAATACATCAAGCCTTTGGGGATAATGCTGTGAGTGAACGCATCTCCAGGCATTGGTTCCAGAATTTCTGATCGGGAGATCTGTGACGTTGTGATGAATTCCGAAGTGGCCGGCCACAGACCCAAGAGGCGGCCACAGTGGAGGACAAGAGCCAAACCTGTGGTGAGCTTGCCGAATGCTTCCTGGTTTCTGATGAAACAGACTTCACCTCCACCGCATAGGGTAGGCGTACAAGTGGAGCTATTGGATACCCCACACACTATTGGAAGTTTACAAGCAACAACGTGTGACAACATATCTCGGCACAGCAACGTACCCATATTTGATTGAGTGCTCACAAGTTGCGAAAAATGGGTACTGTATGACACTCCCAAATGTGCAAGGTACCATGGGACCCACTGCCTCACACCACAAGGCCACCTTTACAACCACGCAAGATCATGCACTGCGTCTGGTTGACAAATTGACAAGTGTTGTGTTATGAGCAGCTTCCATCGGTGCAGGTCAACTCAACATCGCCGATTGAACACCGGCGACAGAGGTCCGGGAAAACTCAGAACCGAGACAAATCAGCACCAAAAAAAGCATAACTTTTTTTTTTATAATTGAATACAAGTAATTTATTATTGATTAAAACCTTAATTAGTGAATAATTTTCTTCAAATAAGGCATTTGAAAAGGCATTATGTACAATATGGACCCGTATTTTTAAGTAAATCGTAATGTAATTTATTTCTTAATAAAGTAAATCGACATTTTAAAATATTTTTATAAAAAATAATTTAATAAAACGCACAAAAATCAAGAAAAAAACAATTATTTTTTTTATTTGTATTATACAAAAATTGATTTAAATATTTAAAAATCACTCAAAATTGTATGCATTTGCTCTTGATCAGACTTCATGATCTACTTCGATGGATACATGTATATATAAAAGTAAGCACCTGCACAAGCACATTGAGCTCAATTAAAATACATTCTACGAATGTTAATATAATATGTAACACCTATTAATATTCATATCACCTTACATTAATATCAATTTTATATATCTATACACCTATATAATCCCATATTATTGATCGTACTTATTTTATTATGTGTATATATGTAATTTCACCTTTTTGGCATAAAAGGCTAGGTTCCAAATGAATTATCGTCTTAACATATAATTATGTTAACATCGTAAGTGCAAAGTTTATTCCATAAGACATTACTTTATCAATATATTTTAATAAGCACCAATTATTTCTATTAAAATTAACGACGGTTTTTTATGCAAAAAGGGAGTAATCCCCATTGATACCAAAATTTTTTTTAATTTTTCGTCTTTTGAAGTTAAGAATTTGACCGATAAAAATTATAAATAATTATTTAAATATTATAGGCAGCAATAATAAAATGAACAGGTCTTAACACACATTTTTAAATCAACACCACGAAAACGCGAATTTCATAACACTTAACGGTCAGTAAGTTTGCATTTGAAGATTGCGTATTCGCATGAAATATCGACGTGGGATATTATGCATATTCATTAATATATACTCAATGGCTCTGTTATATAACACTGAGCAATGTTTTTTATAACACGCGCGAAAAAATATATGTACGTGCAAGTATATATTTTATACGTATGTTTTAAATCAACCATATATATATATATATATATATATATATATATATATATATATATATAGATAAAACGTGTATTGATATAGTAAATACAATAAAAAGTATTGTTAAATACTTGAAGAGTGTTGTCGGTTGACCAGCGTTCAGTCTATATCACTGTTCCCCCTATAGGCTTACTTTCCTACTAACTTTTATAGTAAGTGGAAGAGTTCACAATAGACTCATTAGAGGACCCCCCTTTTCAGCCTGACTCTGCATGGAGTCTCTTTTTTTTTTTTATAATTACCACACAATAGTTTATTCCCCAAAAAAAATCAGCAACAACCACTTTGAAAAAAGCTATATACAGGAATTACGTTACTTTTTTTTTTTAGATTTTCGACACGCATTTCATGGGTTAACAATAGACTTTACTCATTATTTCTAAATAATGAAAAAAAAATTTACTGGTAAATTATAATGTTAATTTCTAATAATCCAATGAGTATTGTGCTTTTCTGGTAATTCAAACTTCATAAGTGAGGAGATGGGTTTTTACTTATTTTTTTCTTTTTTCTGTTATCCACTGTGCCATGTATCTTCAAGGACACATGGCAGAGTGGATAAAAGCGTTAGTTAGATCCAGTGAGTGCGAGCTCAATACCTGGTTAAGGCAGTGGAGAACTTTGATAGAGGAATTAACAGGAAATAACTGATAACTGACATCCATGGCACGTCTACCCCAGTGAGCGAAATAAAGGGTTCAATTCGTCATTCCAACCATCTGAAGAAGTTCTGAGCGTACAACGGCCGAAACGTTGTGATAAATATGGATACAAAGATGAGGGCAATGGTCCGAATAATATAATTAGTGTACATAATACCTTATCTCAGAAATATAGACATATATTGAACAATTATTTTTCAGAAAAAATTAAAAGCGAGAGAGGGGGTAAATTTCTTCCCAACCACTAAATTGATCTTAATGTTTTGCGGAGATTTTTTTACAGACAGTGTTGTAATGAACACTGGATATCCTTTTGCCATAGAGTTTTGTGTAGAATTCCTTTCATCAACAGTGTTGTAGACACTGGCAAAAAGAAACTTTTATGATTTAACAAGAAATCAGTTTCTTCGAATCCTTCGTTGTCAAGATGTTGGCAACAACTTTTTTGTTTTGACGTGAAGTCCGATTCCTTGAATTCTTCGTCGCCAAGATGTTGTGACCAAGTAAATGGTTAAGAAATAACAAAGCAAAATGATGCAGATAAATCATGTATTGAACAGTAAATACAACAGAAGCGTATTACACGACTTGGGAGTGTGTGTCGGTTGACCCTGCGTTCAGTCTATATCACTGTTCCTCCCCCCTGAGGCTTACTTTCCTACTAACTTTATAGTAAGTGAAAGAGTCCACAATAGACTCATTAGAGGAGGACACCACAACAAGCACAATAGTCCGAATATAAATAGTGTCAATATATATATATATATATATATATATATATATATATATATATATATATATATATATATATATGTGCGTGTGAGGAGAGAAAGGGATAGAGAGTTCGTGTGCGTATGTATGTGGTAGGGAACACGAGATACTTAGCTGGTTATAAAAGAATATAACTTAATATTATGAGACACGCTCCAAATGTTATCATTATCATTTGTTTCAGACATATAGAGAGTACGAACATGGCAATTTTTAGTCTGATACAAGAAATGCCATGGCTACATGTTCTCGTGATAGGCGACACCAATAATATCAATTCGGAAACAATCTTATTATTGAAAGTATTCTGGCACTAACAGTACAAGGTCAGCAACGAAGTGGAAACATCAGGAGATATTGTGTGATGTCATCTTTGACCAAAGCAAAGAAACATTTCCCGCAGTCAGACGTCGTAATGTAAGTTATCACTGCGTAACTCAAATGGCGGGGTTCAAAATCAGATGTATAGTGCACGATGAAATCAAAAACCGTTTGATCTAATCAAAGCTCTGGCTCTTCTCTAACGAGAAAACATTTGATTATGACCAGATGATGCAAAGAAGGAATCAGACAAAGATACCAATCTGGTTGGACACCAAGCTCACATCTGCGATCATTGGTTTTAAATGTCTTTAGCAAAGGGGGCCATGTTATGTTGCACCAGTTCTTTCCACAATGTACCGCCAGGTGCTGGAACCGGTGGAAAAACCGCGTAATGCTTCATCCAAATGTTGTCCCCTCCCACATGGCTGACGTGACCCAGGAAGCTCTGGTAAAAACTATTTACAATCCTATAATCCCTGCAAGTTATCCCAGCTGTTCTGATTTGAATCTCGTGGACGACGACTACGTATAGGATGTCAATGCAAGGTAGACCAATCAGCGATCTGACAATACGAAAACTGGTTGCATGTGGGTGTCGTGACTGTAATGACCAACAATAATGTCTATCACTTGATTTGGGTATGAAATTACTTCCGACGTTGCATCACGACCGTCCCCCAATTGAGGGTAATTCTATTGATAAGTTCTTGTGAAATACACGTTTCTACGAGGAAATAAATGTGCCGTAATCATGGAATTAGCAATACAAATCAAGCTAACGGGTTCATTATGTAGTGCAAGTACATCTACCTTTACATTTTACCTTTCTGACCTGAATTTAAATTACCATCATTAAATGTACGCTAGTGATAAAAAAAGAGCAAGCTTCTAGCTTAACCATGAAGATTTCCAGGCGGGTAGATATCCTTTGAATTGAAGAATTTATCGAAAATTATCGAAAGTTCCATGAAATTTCTATCTGTATGAATAGCAATTAGAACAATGGATTTCTAATTTCTACTGACAATTACATTCTGAAATACGTTACTTTAAACGTGACATATCACTGCTTTATGGGGAACAGAAGCCTTTTGTATTATTTGGCCTTTTGAAAACCAGCACTATAATAGAAATAGGGTAAAAATGACAATAAAATTTAGCGATTGAATCACTGCAGTCGAAACAAATATCTCAACCAATTTCGACGATAATGAATCTTGTAGTTCCCTCTAGAAATTGAAATAGGTTTAGGGTTCATGTCACTTGATGACACGAATATTTTGAATATTGTTATCACTGGACCAAAATGTATTTTCTGACCAAAATGATATTAACAAAACTGAATTTATATGGAATTATTGTCAACGTTAAATCATTTCAATTGCTTAAAAATATATATATGAATCAACTTTGAAACATATATACAAATGCCTATGTATTTTACTCTCTGAATGTATACAACGGTAGCACTGAACCCGTTTCATAAATTTATGCCAAAAGCAAACATTAGTGTGACGTTTGCTGTTCAATCAAAAACGTCTTTATGCATTGCTTCGTTGTTTGGTCATATGACTATTTAATATTATTATCTCTTCATATCTATGGCGATCCATTAAAATAGCAGAGTGAAACTATCAGCAAATACAAGGAAAATCAACTAAAACAATAACAAAATCAATAATTGCGTTTTCGGAAATCGAAAAATACGCATGAAATTTAAGCTAAAATATTTGAAACAATATGATGTAGAACATATTTAATAAGACAACTAAGCTTATGACAAAGGCTCTGGTTGTTTTTTCTTCACAATTTCGGTTTTATCTTTTGGTGTTTTTTGTCTTTCGTTTTTCCTTTCGTGAGTTTTATTGCAACATTTATTATTATAACTTTTGTAATTTTTAACTCCTTTGCCAGTAACTTATTTTATCTTTCTTTTCCTATGCATCATATCGATATTATCTTTAATGCAGGAGGCTTTTGTGTTTTGCAAAACCATCAGGAATTTTCTCTTCTTTAGTTTAGGAAGAACACTGGATATTTTATGCTGAATACTAACCATTTATGTATGCCTTTGGACATGTTACTGCTGTCAAATCTATGTCGTAAAAATTATTTTGAATCATTTATTTATAATTTGTTCCCAATTCATTTTGTTTAACAGAATCCAGTTCTAGTAATCCTAGATAATTCTAATTTTCGTTTGTTCTTCTTAATTCAATGATTGTGTTATTGAAATCTTACGACTATTAGTTTCCCTTCGTGCATCACTGACATTGATCCTGATTCCAATATCATGGCAAAAGATTGTAACTGTATCAAAGTCTCTTAGTTAGTTTTATATTTGGAAAATATTTTCAATTCTTTCCTATGACTTAGTATATTTATGTCCTACACTAAGATTCCGCAAGAGGAAAAGAAACTATATCACTGCAAGCAAGCAAATCGATGTCGTATTCTGTATTTTTTCATTGCATTAGCAACGAAATTAATCAAAGCTGAAATTGCATTTCACTATGTATAGTTGTAGGAAAATCCTTCTTGTAATTTACCAAAGCTATTTCTAGTTTTCGTTTCCATGATTTAACTTCTGCAAGTATTATCATTTAGTTTATCATTAAGTTTACCCAAAGAGGTTTCAATAATAAATTATAAAACATAGAAAGTTCTTGACTTCAGACAGTAAAAATAAGAATGCAGTCTGGTCAGTATTCATACTTTTGAAGGAGAGAACTTTTGAATCCGGAGCATTGTGGTTTCATTTTTTAGCAAGGTCTGAATAGATAGAGATTATATCACTGCTAAAATCTGCTACAAGATTCATTATTTTATTATGCGTATTCATAAAATATTTAGAACATTTATTAAAAACATTGATTTCTATAAAAGTTTCTTCTCTTTAACTATTTACTCTTATTTATGTAAATCTAGTAATATATATATATATATATATATATATATATATATATATATATATATATATATATATATATATATATTTTGTGAATACATAATTATATATATATATATATATATATATAATATTCACCAAGTTAATCATCATTCTTTTTAGGGTTTCATAAATAGCTTTTTCATTCCAATATCCATCCATATATTTAACAGTTAATATAAGTTGCCATTAATCAATAGACTTTTATGAAGTTTTCTGATCAGTGTAAGAACTTCCGGAATCAATTTAAGTCATATTTTATTAAGTAAAGTATTTGAAAATTTAAGCTTAATATCTAAAATATTTGCTAGTTGATTCTTTAAAATATTGTTAGCATGTTAACGTTGTTCAAATCATGAAATAAATATGAAGAAGATCTGAGGCAAAAGACAATAATCATTTTCTACTGACAATGGAAAGAATATCTGATGAAAACATATCAGATAAACGAAGTTTCCTTTGATGTCAGCTGCATGAGTTTTCTTGGTCCGGTCTTTCAATGTCAAGTGCTTATTATTTGATAAGTGACACTAAGCATAGTTACGACTTGTTACTCAAAATGGCCAGTCATGTAAGAGTATAGTGAACAAGTTCTTACTTCCTAATTCCTGTGTTGTACTGTTTTTTTCTAAACACTAAGTGGGTGAGGATTCTATGTAATAGATTCATTACCAAATATAATGTTCTATATTCAATTTGTTTAAAACATTGATTTTATAAAGCGATCATATAAACAACTAAAATATGACAATGATGCGTATGGTGTGTAGGTTCTCAAATACCATACGCATCGCCTTATGTTTGCGATAACGAGGATTTAATTGAAAACATACCTGAATTAATTTAATTTCAGCTCAGCAATGCTGGGGAACTCCTTATTAGAAATAATCTTGTAGCGTAAATCAAAAGAGTATTTACTACTCCAGCGTATCGAATAGATTAATTGCGATCTTGATCCTATAGTTCGTAGTGGGAAAAATCATAGGTTTCATTTGATGAAAGAGACATGTGGCACTCTAAATCTTTTATATATGGCGAAATCGGATCATTCACTGTTTAAATAACAGTTTTCAATAAATGATGCAAAGCTGTTAACAATGGGTTCCTGATGAGAAGAAAGAACTAAAATGACAATTACTTTGTTTCTCTAAATATCGGTGACTATTATATATGCCCTTCCTTTTATGATTTCATTTCATACCTTCGTCTTAATCTCTGAAATGATGCTGGAATCATCGTCATATCCAACAAGCAGACTTCAGAAACAAAAAACAAAACAATCACCAATTTAAATAACAGTAAATTTGATTGGAAGGAAGAATTTATCTAGCTCACTCACCCGCATAATTTTTCAATATAGAATTGGGCTTATTGAACCAGGTAATGAAAATATCATCTCAACTAGCGATAAGAAATTTAATCAGAGTTATAAAAAAATATAATAGAAAACATTTCGGAAATGGTTTCTGCGTTAATCCCCTTTAAAGAATCATCATTCACGAACAACCTAATGTAGACATTACAAGCAATCCTAATTCCAAACAATTTAATTAATCTTTCTACTTATAAAATTGAAACATTTAGTATAGAAAGAGAAGTGTGCTTAAATAATCTCTTTAAAGACGCAGTTGTTGATACTTTCTATTTTTACCATAAAGCAGCCATTGTCAATAGAAATATTAACTATTTTAAATAAAAAAAATTAAATTTGCCGTAATAAAATCAATATTAAGACTTAGTGGATGAATAAACTGAGAATCTATGTAATGGAAAAAAAGAGACCAAGAATTTTTCGAACAAATAGGTATTTAGACAAAATGAAATGAATAATGGAATTATTCCATATTTTATTTTTTGAAAAATATGTGAATTAATACATGAGTTATTTAACTATTTTACAAAATAAAAGAAATTATGTTTTATTGACAATGTGAAATTTCCTCGGCCACAGTAATTAAACTGTATTATCTATAACAAATGTGAAGTTAGTGTCTCTAGTAAGAATGAATTTTGAATATTCTGGAAATATTTATATTTCTTTCCCTATTAAGAAAAAACGCGCATCATTTGTCAATTTCGATTATTTTTGCAGATAAAGATTCAGCTACATTATTGCATTTTAAAATTATTTTAGCCAATAGACAACGCTACCACAATATATATATATATATATATATATATATATATATATATATATATATACACACACACACACACACACACATATATATATATATATATATATATAAGCGATTAATTTTATCAAAAAGGACTGTCGAATTAGGTTCTTTTAATTTTCGCCAGTAGTGGTGATTAACAAATAAATATTTTAAAAACATTTTTCTGTGCAAATTTATTATTTTTGTTATTAAACATTTCGAACTCGGGGACACACGCGCAAAGGATCTGTCGCATTATATTTGATGAATTGTGTCAATTCTGGTACAAATCCAGATTAATGACGGTACGTATTCACTTCAAGTGCCTAAACACAATCCTTGTTCTACGGTAGATGGTCTCAACTTGAAACATGACATTGCATCTTGTGTAGTAGAGACAAATTGAGTAATTAGATTTCTTTTTCTCTTTTTAAGGAAGAAAGAATTTTCCGAAATTATTTTCTTTTACATTTATTTGTTCATAAACAAAACTTTCTTTTGCAAAGGTTTGAAGAACAAAAATCATTAACTTTAGTCGTAACGATTCTTAGGGACAATAGATAAGGATTTGGAAATAACTAAAGAGCATCTAATTATGGAATAAAATTAACAGCGCTTTACAAACATGATTATTTTTTTTCCTTAAACCTGATATGTTATTAAGAGAATTCATAAAAAAAGTCGAAAACAAAACAATGTGTAACGTTCACATGTACTGAAAATAACAGATTAATTTAAAATAAACTAAAATAGAAACTAGTTAAATGATTACCTATGCGTTCCGATACCAAATTTTTGCAGTAGTTATTTATAATAAAAGTAGAAAACCACGGCTTTTCCGATTATAAGAGCCAGGTTCGAATCTCACTATGGTCGAATTGTCAAGAAGGTGATAATATAATATCCACCAGTTGGCAGCGCAGCTGGAAAGTGACTGAAAATTATACAACGATTTGCCTTAAGCCTTGTTAGTGAAATGTAATATAGGAAAATGTTTATAAGCGATTGAAGATTTCCCTAGCACGAAGTTACAAATAATCGTGAGCGAATGTTTAAGTGTGCTGATCTTGTTTAAACGGTTGATCACACGAAATTATGAGCTTTGCTCAGAGAAACTGTAACTAAGGTTTGCTCTGTATAATTGCAGCATAAAAAAAACATAGGTTGACTGTGGGTGTTGAAAAAACACTAATTGAACCGAATGGATGTCTGCAACAGTCAGCGTATCAGGCATGTGTCCTTGGAAATGAGCATCCAGCTATTACATTATATTTATACAATTCTTCAAAGTAGACGATTATTTAGGCTGCATATACCTAAGACCAAAATGTAATGTAAGCATGTTTATTTGAAGCTTAATAAAGAAAGAATATGATAAACTGCTATCTACCAACAACTGATTCACATTTATCAGAAATGAATTGAAATATATAATCACAAATATAAAACCCCATAGAAATTTAAGATGAAAAACTGCTTCACGATCAAAACACGAGTGTCTTAGAATTCAATTTGTCTTTAATGAAATCATATGAGTTATCTAAAGTTTAGAAAAGAATATTAAAATCAATGCTATTCCACTAAATTTTAATGGATATCTTTCTCTTATAACAGAAACAATATCAACGGTCTCTAATCAGAAAGACTGTGATCGTAATATGATCTGATTGACAAGCGATAACGCCAGATTTAACGTGATATTAGGACGCTTTTAACTATATAGGCAAGCTACATGAATGAGCCATCAGTTATAGTCTAATGTTGACAAGGCAGGTAGCACTCTAAACTTGGCTTCGTAAAAACGTGCTCGCAACAGCTTCTTCAAATAAACGTCAGCATGTCTTAAAATATTTTATATTGAATGTCACAGTTCGTTAAGAGTGTGGCGCTCATATAAATTGAATTATTTCTGTCTCTGTACATCCTGAAAACGTATCTGGTTTCTATGTCAATGAAAATGCATGCTCGTATTACCAATCTACCGTAAGCATATACGAGAAGGTACGAAAATGTTCTCAGTTCAATTCAATTGTTAAAATTTGATAAAGTGATCAAATATCCGAATTTGTTTTGGAATCACTGCATAATCGGACGGAGAACTTTCAGCACTCTTTATAATCTATAATTTATATATACCGTGTCCCTTCAGAACGTGGACGACCATGGCTCTCCATAATTTTCTATCCTTTGTAGCTTTTAGCAATGTTTGTCTTTTTATCATCTATTCCACTCCGTATTCTGACATCCATTTATACAAATACATTACTCGCTGTTCCCCTCTGCCTCTCTTGGCTTCAGTGTGTCCTGTGAGTGTCAAATTTTCCGAAGCCTTCTTTTCTCATTATGTGTCCATGAAATTTCACCTGTCTCTTATTTTTAATATAAGACTTCTTTTTGTTTACATTATCATTAAAACTTCCTCGTTGTTTACGTGCTCCATTCATCGTATTCTCAACATCTTTCTGTAGAACTAAATCAGTGTTGTTCAAATTTCCTCTTCATCTGTGAGGAAACATTCAAACATTCATCGCCATATTCGAGGACTGATATTACATAGCAGTTTAGTACTATTTTCTTTGTTTCTAATAAATTATCCTATTTCTTAATAATTTGTTTTTGCTTTTGGAAGGTATTTTTTGCGATTCCAAAGCACCTTTAATTTTTCAGTTATTTAAACGTGCGTGTTTGCTTGATTTAGAAATCGTCAATTCATAGCTCGCATCTTTTTGACAATCAACTATAGATTTTCTCTTCTTAAACTTGATGGTTAGTCCTTTCTTCTAGCTTTCCTTTACTATCTTGTTTAGAGGTTTCTTGTCTCGGGACTAACTGCGCAGAGTCTGTATTGATAGGAATACAGGAAGTTATGAATCTAAGGTTTACATCAGTGCATCACTTTCATTCTCTCATAATCTCTTCCTCTCTCTCTAACACACACACATACTCTCTCTCTCTCTCTCACACACACACACACACACACACACACACACACACACACACACACACACACACACACACACACAAATATTGGTAGCATTCATTTTACTATGTTCTTCCCCATGATGTCATATGCTCGCCATACAAATCGGGAAGTGACGGGAGCTGGGAACGAAAATCCAATTAACGTCTTGACTAAAAAGATTTTCAGGAAATTTCAGCAAACAGACAAGGTGAGAGATTTCGCATCACTTGGCATACATGAGACGAATTTTGCGAACAATTATTCGTTTTATTTACACAACAGGAAAATATAAAAAAATGGATTGAAGGACAATGTAATAATGAGCTGTCTGTTTAAAACGTCAGCTTTATATTGATTAAAAAGTTTCCAAATGACGTATAGTCACGCGCACGTATAGCGGCATATTAAGAAACTTTCAACAGCAAGGTGACTTGGAATATTTAACGATATTACTAGAGCTTATGGATCTGTATGTATATTCATAGAAAAAGTTGCTCATAGGCATGCACACACATGAACACAAACATATCTATATAAACATCCATGTCTTTTGCTTTGCATCGTCCGTAACATGTTACAAGATCGTTTTTGTAGCATATACAGAAGCACTTAAAACTGTAAAACCTGTTTTAGTACGCAAATCATTCTTATTTTTGTAATATTTTATTTGAAGATATTTTAGATGTACTAAGCATAATATATTAAACATATAATATATGCAAAACATGACATGTACATAATATCTACATTTTTAGTTATGAAAAAAAACCTCCCGTGACATATTTTGAGCATCGGAGGGTAATGGCAAAAAGTGTGTGTGGATACCAGCGTCTTGTAAATAAAATAATTTGTTAAAAAAAAAAAAAATTCATTTCTGCTGAGAAATGCGAACTGATATTGTTTGCTGAAATTTTATGGAATTCTTTTTATAATGACATTAATTGGATTTCCGGTTGCAATTCCTATTACTGCGTGCTTTTTTTACTCGATCATATTTTAGCGTTTAGCTTTCACGAAAATCGATTTCTTATTAAGTAATAGATTATCAATAACAGATTCACTGCCTAAGTAAATCCATACGTGTAAGAACGTTTATTTAATCCAAACATCATTATACAATAACTGCGCGTTGCTCATCTTAACCACATTTTCTGAAATGGTGTATTTTAATAAAAAGGTAACGCAGTGAAAATGCAAGAGAATATTTAAATAACTCCGATAGAATACGAGACTGGTAAAGAGAAACGTAGCCATATTGAACATTTTAATTTCAATAATGCATTACAGAAACTTTCAGAAACAGGAATTGAAATAAGCTGAATAAGTTTGAATAAAATTTATATTGCAGATATATTAGCTGTAATAGAAGGGGCTGTAGGCAACCGTAAATTACAATCACATCATTGTTTTATTATCGTTGAGTAACAATTGAATAAGCAAACCACGCGGCCCTCTGCAAATATTTGTTTAAATTATGCCAAAATTGGAGTTTCGTGTACAGATTAAACTGGTCATCAATTAAACAGTAAATACAGTAGGAACATCCGAGTATCTTTCGGTAAGAAATTAAAATAATTAATGATAATTATGTATGACTTTGATATTGACTTTTCATAGATAATACGTTTGAAACGGTTTTTTTATGAATGATTATTAGCCTCTAAAACTAAAAAAAAATACTTTTTGAAAAAAGATTTCTATAAATAAATGAGTACAAACTGTCCAGAATATAGAAACATGACTGAATTTACAATTATTCTCTTTGATGGTAGTTATGGAACATTCAATGTGCCAACTAAAAATAAACTAAACACTTTTTGCAGCATCTCAGTTAAATTTGGCGGCCATTTTCTTCGCATAAAATAGATTTTATCACAATCTTCATTTTAGATTACTATATGTCTCATTAGTAAAAATAACTAGATTGATTTTTTTTAGATTTATTGGGATTAATAGCCTTAATGAAGAATCGAACGAAATAACTAAACCAAATTCAATAATATGGCAACCTAAAATTATCACGTACATTATTGAATGAGATAGAGATTAATGATAGGCTAAACAACAACCTTATTCTATCATTCTGTTGAATTTAATCCATATTTGATTCCGATTAACAAAGATTAATATACATCCTTTGTTTCTTTTATATTCTCCTCAGATTTATGTTCACATTTCTATTTTTTAATCTGCAATTTCATTTTTTTCTTACTTATATAATATATTTAAAAGTAACACATTATTTGGGAAATGTTTTATAAAATGTTCTCCGCCTTTGTGTTGCATGTTTTGAATAGAAGAACCAACTTGACACCGACAATAAACCTCGTAATTTCTCATTAAATTTGAAGAAGAGCAATTTTCGGTATAAAATCACTATTATCTATGAACATATAAGAAATGATTTTATACTGTAAAGGATTATTAAAAATGCAGTGCAATTTTACCATGTTAGAAAATGCAATTTAGATGCAGGAAACTTTTCTCCCCTGAAACTTATTAAAAAATCGAAACAACTATATTCACCTCAGCACGCAAGCTATTTTTGTTTTATTTATATCTTTCTTTCCCAAATGAATTTGTTCGCATTCTGAACTCAACTTCATTTATTCTTCTTCTAATTTTCTTTTTAATTGTATCTCTTGTCATCATTTCCTTCAAAGGTATTTTAATCATTTCATCACCTTTCCATTCTTTCTGTTTCATGCCTCTTGATCTTTGTATGGTGTCTACTTCTCATATCATTAACTTTTTTCCTTTTTTATTATTTTCACTTGATCGCCTTTACACTTTCCTTGCATGCAACTTGTCCTCCAAATCTTTTCTCGTCTTTCATTTATCTGCCTTATTTCAAGCTAGTTAAATTTCTTTCCATCGCTTTTTAAAAAAAATTCTTCTTCCACTTCAAGTACTTTTTGAATTTCTTTCTTCCTCATCTTCTGATACTTCTTTTCATCATGTTATGCATAACTCCAGCTAGTTAGCTTTTTCTTATTTGCTTTGTTCTTTCGCCATTATTTTCTTGTTTCTTCTTATTCCTACCCCTTTACCAATAATTACTATCAAATCCCTTCTCCGTTAAATCTCATCTTCCAAACTATTTCCTTTCTCCGTTTTTTCTGTCTCTCTAGTTCAATCCGATCCCAATCTACTGAGTAAATATAAAAACAGAGTATAATGCAGCAAAACCCTCGCGTTCTATACACAACCTACTCGACGAAATAATCAATAACGTGGTTGCCTGAATTATAAGAAGATGCCTGCAAGGAATAACACTGCTGCTTCCCGGTGAACACGCCTGAACTTGCGCGTCTTTAGCAAGCACCATTTGCGCTACTATCCATTCTGTTTGTCTGGAAACGTTGATACAGTCTAAATTTTCACAGAAATGACAGTCGTTTTGGTGTTATTAGAACTGCCTTTGACTATTGAGAAACATATCAGCTGACCCTTTGCTTTTAATGTGGTAAGAAAATACGAGAGACTTATTTCAAAATCTTGGGTATTATATTGAAACGAGAATGGGTACACACGCACACATTATACATACATACATTCATACATAAATACACACACACACACACACACATACATACATACATATACATATATATATATATATATATATATATATATATATATATATATATATATATATAATATATATATATTTGCATACATACATGTGGGAGTGCTGAAAAGTGCTCTGTCCGTGCAAAAGTTTATTCCAAAAATATCTAGTGTTTGCTTACTCGGTAACATTTTCAGAAATGGGTCGAACCTATTCTTTTTCCGTACATTCTCGAATCTATCTATATATCTATCTATCTATCTATCTATCTATCTATCTGTGTGTGTGTTATAAACGTGATAGTGGATATTTTGCTTAAATATTCTTTAACAAGTGAGATTAAAATCTATCGGCCTAAAATCCGAGAGACTGAAACAAAAAGCGAAATTACGACTTTTGGCATCTAAACCGGTAGCAATTAATCTTATTTAAAAAAAAATAATACGGCATTGTATTACCAAAACACGTGTACACACCTACACTTATATCAATAAGAAATAATATATATAATGATTAAAAAATCTATCTATCTATCTATGTATGTATGTATGTATCTATCTATCTATATCTATCTATATATAAATATATATATATATATATATATATAGATAGATAGATAGATAACCACAAGCTCATATGCATACAACTGAATATATATATTTATGTGTGTGGGTCTCCGTGTGTGTCTCGATTCATATGGACACAAAAGCGTGGTGACTAATATATATATATATATATATATATATATATATATATATATATATATATATATATATAGTAAAGCTAATCAATCCGTTAGTATACTTCGTTAGTCTTATTCAATCTCGGTATATAGACTGAATTCGGGTCGGAATTAGAAATTTAACTGTGACAGCTCTCGAAAAATTAATATAGAATTTATCTGTTTCAATGTTTCAATCAGACAAAAGGCACTAGGCAGTGATTAGAGGAGGATGGAAGGTATTAGCCTTAAAGGGAAAAGGTTTTACAAAATTAAATCCGGATATTTACATTATGACATTAAAGTGAGGTTATATGAAGAATGAACTGTTATTTTGAAACTGAGAGAGGAACGAAAAGCTTTTTTTTGTAATAAAAAATTAAATAGATATGGTTGAGTTTAAAAATGCTAATTTCCAACTTAAAAATACTTTTCCAAAGAACAGTTATATTTAAAAATAAGATATATTTAAATAAATTAGAAATAATTTCAAAATAAGTTATAATAGAAAATTTATATTAAAATTAAGTAAAATCATAATTAAAAAATTATAATTAATATAAAAACAATAGGTTATATTAAAGAATAAAAAGATTTAAAAATAAAAAAAAAATATAATAAGGTAAATTATACATTTGAAAAAAATACCTTAAAAGATAAGTTAAGTCAAACCAAGTTATAATTAAAAAATATAAAATTATACTTAAATAATGCAACGAAAACTACGAAGTTATGTTTAGAAAACCCAAAATATTGATAAAGAAGTGTAAGTGATAAAAGAAAAGAGTTCTTATGAATAGGGTACAATTATAAGATATAATTAATATAGTGTAAAAATGGAAATATAGAAATTAAAATTAGTTATACATTCGACATTTGAAGAGTTAGTAGTTAATAAAGTGTCTCGTGCCTTTCGTCGGACTGAAATGTATAAATTCTGTATGAATTTTTCAACAGCTGTCACAGATAAATTTCTAATTCCCTCACGAACTCAGTCAATATACCGGGGTTGAATAAGACTAACGTTGGTTGAAATATATATATATATATAATATATATATATATATATATATATATATATATAGATACACCTAGTGAGCCAGACAAGTAGGTTTGTCTGGCTCACTAGGTGTATTATCTAAAACTCTACGGTTGTATTGAGCTCTTTTGTTAGTTAGTTGTTACTCGTATCGGGGTTTTTCTTTTGGGCTTCAGACCTGCATCTGTGCGATTTTTTGTCGGCAGAAGTCCATGTTTGTAGCTCTTTCTTTTTTAAAACCTTTTTTTCCCTCGAGATTGATTTGATTAGCAAATAAAAATTCGAGGGTTTTTCAAACGAGTCTAGTTATATATATATATATATATATATATATATATATATATATATATATATATATATATATACAAACAAAACAGTAAGATATATAATCCGGTGTTCTTATTGTTATTTTTATTTTTACAAAACAGTGCTTAATGTAAATTTACAGACCATAAATATTATAAAGTAACGGGTTTAAAATATGTTTTTTTTCGCTGCACAGTAATAACCATGTTTCAAAAATGGAAGCTAAAAACTTCAAATTTAACTTTGCAATTAAATTAAAAACATTAGTTCCATTTCATCTTCAAGCGAATATTGGAGTAACTTATTTTTAAAAATTTATTGAGTTTTAAACGCACACAAAAATTCCTAATTCACTGTTTCCAAGGATACAGAGAAATCCAATCATTCAGACAAGGGGTGGTAGCGTGTTCATTTTTATTAACTTTTGTTGTATCAGAAAAAAGCGTTAAGTTTAGGGAGGGTAGGGATGTATTTTTCAACGAATTCTGACATTCGTTAAATGCATGTCGTCTGTTTTTTTTTTTAATATTTTATTGTTAATGGCAAAAATTTTAGGAAACTTCTATAAAATAACGACAAAAGATAACAACGATTTGGTAAATAAGGATTTACATAAGAACTACAAAAAGGCAAATAATAATGACCTCAACATGGTTGAGAATATTAATACTAGCAGTAAAAAATCACTGATAAACTGAAGATCAGTGATAGAGTAGGTCAACTATATGAAAGAGAATGCTATATAACCTAAAAGGACAACAAACCAGATTTCGAGGCTAATCCGACTACAAAGATAATAAACCCTACAAGACCCGATACCGGAAAAATTAGTAAAATGATCCTTGAAAGAGTAAATCAATAAATTAAAGAAAAAATAGGCCTGAAACTTTGGGTTAATACCAAAGACGTGACAAACTGGTTTGCTTATATAAAAGTAAAAAACAACAGTACACTAATGCAGTTTGATATTGTAAAGTATTATCGATCGATATCTAAAGAACTATTCGTGAATGCGTTCGACTTTGCTACACAGATATTACAGAAGAAGGAAAGAACATTATTATAAATGTGAAAAAATCGGTACTGATGCATAAAGGTGAGCAATGGATAAAAATTTCATATGACCACTTTGACATCACAATGGGATGACTAGACTCAGCTGAGTCTTCTGATCTCATAGGTCTTTTTATATTATACAATCTTACAGCGCACCGTGATATTGGTATCTGACATTGGTTTATACAGAGACGATGGACTTATGGTTATTAAAAACTCTACTAACTTTAAAATCGATAAAATTAGAAAGATATTATATAAAGAATTTAAAAGCATGAACGTAAAAATTACGGTAAGCACTAAATTAAAAAAAAATTAACTTCCTTGGTATGGCATTAGATTTAAAAAAAATACATACACACCTTATATAAAAAAAACAATACCAATCCTTTATATATACACCCTAAATCAAATTACCCCCCCATCTATAATTAACATATACCTTTATCTATCCGAAAAAGAATAAGTACAAATTCAGCAAATGACAAGATTTTCGATGAACATATTAATTTCTATAATAAAGCTCTAAAAGATAGTGGCTACGAAACCCCAAAACTAACTTATATAAAAAATGAAAATGAAAAGCACAGAAAAAACAAAAGTAGAAAAATAATTTGGTATACACCCCCATACAACCAAATGGTAAAGAACAAATTAGGACAAAAATTCCTCGCATTAATAGTCAAGCACTTTCCTAGAGAAAGTAAACTAAGAACTATTTTCAATAAAAATACATTAAATTAAGTTACAGCTGTACTGAAAACTTAGAAAAAATTATTAAGAAACAGAATGCTAATATCTTAAATAAACATTTATACCAAAACCAAAAAAATTTAGACAATAGAAAAATAAAAACGGATGAAGATAAACAAAAATTATTTAACTGTAGTAACCCTCATAACTGTCCTCTACAAAATAAATGTCACACGGAATCATTAGTATACTAATGCAATATCTCTTCTATTGAAAATCCTGAAAGCATACAAATTTATATAGGTTGCACAAGCCATGAGTTAAAAAAAAACGGTACAATCAACATCTCAGTTCATTTAGGATAAATAAATATAGAAATCAAACATATCTCTCAAAGTACTTCTGGCACTTAAAAGAATCCAATAAAACACCTACAGTAAAATGGAAATTAATAAGAAAAGCTAGAATATGCAAGTCGTTAAATGACCCATGTCCTTTGTGCATACATGAGAAACTATATATTACTAAGTTTATAAAAAATAAAAATTTACTGAATCATAGAAATAAAATAGCTATTTTTTGCCGTCATTATCAAAAATTTTCCTTACATAATATTAAAAAATAAAATTAAAAAAATACGAGCTGGTAATATACATACTTATATTTGTTATGAAAAAATAATTTTATATAATGTAAGTAATTCTATTATATTTACTTGTTTTAAAAAGAAATATAGTCTAATAATAATTAAGAGTGAAAATATTTTAAAATTGTAGTTAAATAAAACGTATTCTAACCTAAACATCCCCTCCCCCCCAAATCTTTAAGTATACAGGCAGGAAAAAATGCCGAAAGAATTTTTGCCGTTAACAATAAAATTTAAAAGAAAACCCAGACAACATGCATTTAACGGATGTCAGAATTTATTGAAAAATACATCCCTACCCTCCTTAAACTTAACGCCTTTTTCGAACGTAACTAATAACTGATACAACAAAAGTTAATAAAAATGAACACGCTACCAACCCTTGTCTGAATGATTGGATTTCTCTGTATCCTTGGAAACAGTGAATTAGGAATTTTTGTGTGTGTTTAAAACTCAGTAAATTTAAAAAATAAGTTACTCCAATATTCGCTTGAAGATGAAATGGAACTAATGTTTTTAATTTAATTACAAAATTAAATTTGAAGTTTTTTATTACTATGTAGCAAAAAACATATTTTAAACCAGTCAATTTATTATATATATATATATATATATATATATATATATATATATATATATATATATATATATATATATAATTTTCTTAAGTCCCCCAATGCATTTTTGCAAAATACATAAGATCCGACGCACGATTGTTCAGTTACATGTTACTGAATTCAGTTTAGTTCAATTTTTAGCCGTCATTTTATAATAATAAATATGTAATCATTAGAGCCACTCATAACATAGATTTTTCCTATTGAATATATAAGCATAAAATAAATAATCGTTAATCGACCTCCACAAACTGAACGCTTTCTATAGAGAGAAGAAAAAAATTACCATTCTTTATGTCTTGATGTTGAACTATAACCCTTTATTTTCTTTCTTTCTGCTCACTGTGATAACTTCCTATAGAAGATATACTTGTGTCTAATCGGACTATTATTCCCAGGTTACTTTTTGCAGAATATGTCTATAAAATTAGAATAATGTAAATATGTGTTTCCCTTCAAAATGTCATGATGAAATTGAGAATAATAAAGCAAATAAATGCGTTGTCTCTTCGTTCACTTTTCCCATATTGCCGTATAAAAATAGACTTTATCTCACGTAAAATGCGACCATAACTTTCATTCTTTGCATTGACAGTATATTGTCATGGGATACAACAATATACTATTTGCTATGAGTGTAAAAACAAAGATATGTTTGTTTTTGATTCCAGGACATCATCTTCTGTAATAATATTATTACTTGTAGTAAGAGTTTCAAAATTATGTTATGGATAGGAGCAACAAAATAAAAGTCGTATTCAACATATAACATTTTCATGAAGACATAAAGAATAGTTACTTAGTACCTTTTATCAATAGAAAGATCATTATATTGTGTCCATTTTTTAACATAATCTCATACGGGAACGAATTGCTATATGAATTACCAGGTTGTTTAATAAGCATGGATTTCGCAAATATTAAAATAACTCCGTACAGGAAGTATTATTTAAATGCTATTCCAATGAATTCTTATATTCTTTTAAGGAAGTGTGTAGAAACGAGTCACTGACTTTGGACTTGGGATAACACTCAAGATTACATTCCTGTCATCTAATCTTGTGAGTATGTTTTTGTCAGTCATCGTAAATACCGGAGATAATCTCTTTCATCCTAAAATAAATACTTCTTTGGGCATAGGAATGCATTTGATATTTTAGCATTTGTCTTGCAAGATTTTCAAAAACACTTTTCATGGTTGACCCTTACAGCTATTCCTTTTATCCTTCGACACTTCGAGTTGAAAAAGTTAAACATTTCTATGCAAATTACTAAGAAATGTGCAATTCAAATTGTACATCGCGAAGGAATTGCCATCAGATGTATTTCTAAGACTTTGATTTAATGTTCGTTTCGTGGGAAGTAATTGGATTGTGTTTGAATCGGCTTAGCATCTTAACTTTTCAAATTATCTGTGTTAAACTGTCTTCAATAAAAGGCAAAAATATATAAAGTAATGTGGGTCAAATTTATTTGTAATTCACTTCGGTATCAATGAATAAACAAAAACTTCCCAAAATATTCAAACGCTTTGTTAACGAAAGAAATATAACATGATGATTTACTTATTATTTCCTATATGAATCCTAAATCCATTCCTAAGCTATACTCAAGTGAATACTTTGAAAAATTTATTTCAAACTAAGAATAAAGGTAACGTTGAAATTGATTTTATGAGTAGAAAAAATTAAAAGTATATATGATATGTTAGTAGTCCCTACAATAAATCTTTTGGAATGTTTCGTAAAGAGTATGAGCAAAGTTTAAATTATTGGAAATGCACGATTTATTTAAAAAGAAGGAAAAATGATTTCTAAATTTCCTTTTTTCATTTACTAAATGTAAAAATCATGTTAAATTATAACTGAATACGAGTTATTATTTTCCTCTAAATACAATTATGCTTCTTTGTTATTAAGAATAACATGTTTCTTGTTTATCACAGAAGTAATATTCAAGGCGAAGAAGATACCTTTTTTCTTCAAAGATTTAGTGCTATAAACTGCACGTAATAATTTCCTTTATTAGAGAAAATTCGAGAGAATTTCTATATAAACAAATATTATCTAGCAACTCGTCTTCAAGATAAATATAATTGATTTGAATAATGTATTGATATCTTATAAGTAACTATTTCATGTATGTAAGTATATATGTATAAGGGTCTGCATGCATGTAAGGGACAATACTTAAATATTTTTATGTTAAAATAAACACTATTTCATGCCTCTCTTAACAAATTGTCTGCATTTTCTTAATCAAGCCAGAAAAAAAAGAAGCAAAATCCCGAAGAGTTTGTTTTCTTCACAACCAATATCAATAAAGAATAAATGTGGTGACGTCTCGTGTATCACCTCTCTTGATATACTGTTTTTAAGTTCAAAACAAAGGGTTTTAGAGATTACATTTTTGACACAAAAACAAAGGTTTTTAAAATCCAGTTTCTACAGCAGTTTTTGAGCTACGATGGTAGTCCGAATGCTTGAACACTTGAAATATCTTTTTATTTATTTATAATTAATCCTCGTATACGTGCATAAGCGAAAAACGTAGTTGTTAAAACGTTAATTTGTATGAAGTTATTCATGAATATAAATTTAAATTAATAAGTATAAAACATCGTTACTTTCCCGAAAATTAAATTTTCTCAAATCGCTTTCGCAAATGACAATATTAGAATGCGTGCACTGAATATTATAAATTATATAATTTAAAAATGTAATATTTTGAGATCTATTTCACATTAAAATTATACACGAGCCGACTATGACTGTGTTATGTAGCAATACGTTATTATATTGGACAACGATGTCGCTAGTTGAATAGGTTCCTCTTCAAAGAAAGAGATTTTGCAAAATTACAAACTTATAACCTCACACGGAGATTTTCACTGAATACTATCTCTGCTCTCATTGATTATTACTGACGGTCACTAAATGGAATTCAAATTATTACATCATTCCCTTGTTTGCTGAATGTTCCTTTTTGCATGAACATGCACTTATATACGCATGCGCATGTAAATCCACGTAACCTCCATATGAGCTAATTTTGAATTATTTTCCATTTTCCAAAAGGTGATTTGACAAATGATTTGACTTTCTGCTGTAGATATTTTATCAGTTTTCTTTTTCTCTTTCACACACACACACACACACACACACACACACACACACACACACACACACACACACATATATATATATATAATTATTTATTTAAAAATATGATTCCAAATCGCTACATAAGAGGTCTCATGTTTCAAAACTAGAGCCGAAAACTTCAATATAATCCTTTAAATTAAATTGAGTTGAAAGTAAAATGGGCTCCGTTCCATCTTCAAGCGAAATTTTTGTTGGAATAACGTATATCTGAAATTTACTTGTTTTAAAATTGAAATCAAAATCCTCATGGTAACAGCTATGGTGAATTGTCTAAATTGGGTAGGCGAGTGTAGGGTGTTTATAATAAGTAGCGGTATAGAGATACTTTCAAGGTGTCAAGTCGGGGAAAGGTGGGGGTGTCAAAAAAATGAAACGGAAGATGTATTGGCCATCGTCTGTTTGCTTGTCTATGGAGATTTATTTATTTATTTTATTTTATTTTATTATGAAAGGGAATTGTGCATATAAAAAAAAAAAAACTTTCGTAACGTTTGTTTTTTGACGACTTCATAAAGGGTTATCTTATATGTAAGGTATTTAAACTACTAATTTAGGCTATGGATTATGAAGTGTGTTATGTAGTATGCATGTTTGTAGTTAATTATTCCTACTATGAATCTGATGATTGGGCTATTTGTTAAACAAGTTATATAAATTTTTTTTATCTAATAATTCAAACCAAAAATCTGATGATGCCTACAAAAAACCGTTAACTCGTGTCTATTATTTAATAGATTATTATTATTTAGAAGTTTAATGATGTGCAATTTTTCATGGAGGCACAAAGGGCATGGGTCATCCCAAGCTTTACATATTCTAGCCTTGTCAATAATTTTCCAACAAGGCTAGAATATGTAAATTTGGGATGACCAACTCTAGTTTTGAAGCATGAGACCTCTTATGTAGCGATTTGGAATCATATTTTTAAATAAATAATTATATTTATGCTCTACTTTTGTATCGAGCACTATTTTTAAAAATAAGAACTAAAATACTAAGGGACTTTGGATTATTTACCTAACCAGTTCCTTCCTATTTTCTATATATTTTCACACACACACACACATATATATATATATATATATATATATATATATATATATATATATATATATATATATATATATACACACCGTATATTTCCGCGTATAAGGCGACATTTAGATAATACAAGTAAAAAAAAAAAAATTAGCAAATTTTCATGAATTTATCCTATACCTGTAGTTTAAGATGACTGCTTATTGATTATATAAAGATGATGTTATTGGAAATGTTGTTACTTATTGTATCCTTAGAAATTTAAAATAAAATAACAAAATCGATTTTATATCATGTTTTTGCTACACGTTCCCTAAAAGGGAAACCATTGTTTTGTTTACGTTTCATCACGTGCTCTCTTGCGAATACTGATTCTTCATCTTTTTTCCTTTCCTATATCTAAACGGTTAAAAACAGCCTGGTTTACTAATGGCCATTTACTCATACTTCATCGAAAATCACAAAATACCGCTCATATGTGTACGATGATGTACGATAATAGTGCATTCCACTTTTACATTTTTTATTTGCAATCTTATCTCGATGTTTACCTTTTCTCAATTGAGTTTGCATGGATACAAGTTGATTTCATTGTAATGAATTATTCTAATGAATAGACAATTTATGATGAAGTTATGCCAGTAATATATAAGGCAGAAACGGTTATATTACTTTTATTATCACTTTATTTGATAATGTAAATTTTTTCATGTAAGTTATTGGTTATCGCACCGTGGCCAAGGTTAGTCTATCGACAAACAACACTCAGAATTTAAGGTTTCTTTTTTAGAATTGTAATATAAGACGATAATCAATTTTTAAACGTGATTTTGTGGATTTAAATGTCGAATTATACTCGGAAATATACTGTATATATATATATATATATATATATATATATATATATATATATATATATGTGTGTGTGTGTGTGTGTGTGTGTGTGTGTGTATGTGTGTGTGACTGCGTATGTGTGCGTGCGTGCCGTCAAAATGACATTGATATTTAATTCATTTTAAAGTTTTATTGGTCTATTATTTTTTATAAGTTTTATTTTTATTCCTGCATGAAAAATGTAGAATTCTTTTCTATCAAATTATGTCTGTTATTGCACGTAAGAAAGTATTGTGATTTTTAAGTAAGTAAAAGTAAAATATTCAAAGTGAACTAAAACGAAACAAAGAAATAAAAAGCAATGTATTAACAGCCAGATATCCCCTACTTACTAATGAACTTTCCGATTGTTATAGCAACACCATTAAGACAACGATGAAATAATTTGGTTATTACGAAGAGAAGTCAGGTTGCCTGATTGATAAATACATAACATCTTATATATATATATATGAATTAAGATCAAATATGGATTGGAATCCAACAGAATGATAGGATAAGAAAGAAATGGGAAACATTTATAAATGTAACATGTTTCGCTTTAATTTAAGCTTCATCATAATACTTTTGAGAAATGATGAAACTTAAATCAAAACGAAACATCTTAAATATATTGTTTTATTTAATGTTTCCTATTTGTACCTAATCACGTCATGTGTGTATGTGTGTGTGTGCGTACGCATGCGTGATAGTAAGTTCCTCGATATGAAATAGATACTTTTATTAGCTGAATTTTCTTATATGAAAATCAACATATGTAAAAATGTTATATTCATTCAGACGTACAATGATGAAATATGCGTATACATTTCGTCGCATTTCGTCGCGGATTACCTTGAATATACTAAACGCAAAAATAGTTAAACCAATTATATTTATCGTCAGAATTTTAATTTTCCTCTCTTAAACAGTATCAATATGTTAAAAAAAATTATCGATAAACTTAAGTTTAAAATGGCTATTTATTCGTATGCATTTGTGTCACAATTCAACTATGTGTATGCCTATAAATCTCATAAAGTGTTGAGCAAAGACGTTATTGTTTCTTTTTAACGTCGCTGTACGATAAGAACGAGTTGCATCGACCTGTAGGTGATTTATTGAGAATAAATAGCAAGAGTCTTTATGTTTATTTTGTCACATGTCTAGCCTATTTGGTAATGTTGGTTTGTTATCGAGATTCGACAATGATGTAGTGTGGCCGATTATTTGCTGAAGCTATCGGAAGGAAAGTTTATAAAGTTAGTAGCCAATAATACAGAATCCATTTTAGTGTTCGATGCAAGCATTGCAGAGGTCAGGTATATCATCGTTTTATAAACTGGGTTCATTTCTCCGATCAAGTGAACAATTCATCATTTTACCAATATTCATCGATGACTAAGCAAATGACTGTGACTTTATTGAACTTGTCCGAAAATAATATTCGAGAAAATTTCGAGACAAATCATTTTCTCAGTTACTTTACTTCTTTAGGAAAACTTTCCAATGTATGATCTAATATAATTTACAAAGTACTAAATATAAAATAAAATAAAACCAAAACAAATAAACCAATTGTACGTAGAACAAAATGTTATATAAAATTGGTCTCTTGAGATGATTACGGAGAAGGCACCGATGGTTTGTGTTGATATGTTAAATAATTGTCGCTTAAAACCTAGCCACAGTGTCGGCAGGCTCTTGGATAGCATACTATTAAGTCTTAGAAATCGGTTTTCCAAGACAGGTAATGTATAAAGACTTATATATTTACTTTCGTCTTTTGTTCTTAGCCCAATCGTACATGATATTCAGAAACAATATATGATACTTTTTCTTTCTTCGAGGTTTTTTTTTCAAATTGGCAGCAAAATAATTATAGATGTAGATAATGTCGGTTTGCAACTTTTAGCATAAAACTCCTTGCATGAGTCTTTTGTATCATTTGATGTGCCTGCACATGCGCACATATGATTAGATCTACATTTATGTTTAACAACACATGAATTAATCCACAATTCCATACATGTTCTCGCAACAGAGTGTCTAATAAAATAGTAACCTTTATAATATACATCATATACACATCTCTCGCTAAATATTTTATTCTACTAATCAAAGGCTGTCAAAGTAATATGATTTAATTTTATCTGCACGTAAATAAACCGATTTCGAATGCATTGTCCCTATTTTTGGATAACGTATACTGAAATACCGAAACCAATCCCGCTTTCGACCGAAACGATTTCTTTTTTCGTTCGTCCCCACCAAAGCCTATTTTAAAGCATCGAAACCTGATATAATGAATATGCATACATCTGGGTTCCCCCTCACAGTAATTTGATTGGCTAGTGTCAGCCATGAATACAGACTGATGTGGAGGTACGTGACTACGCCTATTGTCTTTGCCTATTGCCTACCACTACGACGAGGACCAGTCCATTACAGTTACCTGCTAGATTGTCCTACCCGGTTACAGGAGTCAACAACCACTTTGCTACTTCGAACACCTATCTCCTTTTCTTTATTTTATTTTTCTAAAAACGAAAAGCAACAAAATCTTGTCCTTTTTGTTAATTCCTACTACAAAAAGCTGATCCTAACTAAAGGAATAAAATTCACAATTTCACTAGTTATGAAAATATTGATTTAGTGCGGATGAACGAGAAAAGCTCCCTAATATTATGCCCTATTTCAGACTTTTGGCAGCATTAGCCTCTTTTCGAGCAAGCTTTTCGAATATCTGACAAATTGATTGGTCTGAAATTAAAAGGTATACCCAAACTGACCATTCAGATGAAAAGTTGAAACGTTTTGAATGCTTAAGGTCAAATTGCTGTTAAAATTTAATCACAGACTATTATCACTTATTGAATTTCTTGTCAACAAGAAAGAGAAAATACAAATTAATTTTTATCCTTTCAGACTCCTGTACTTTAAAATTATGAACGCCACATTTTGTTGAGGAAAAACAAAAATCATCGCATTTTTTCTGTGCGCTATTTAAGTTTTTTAATGACATGTTACTTCAGAGCATAAAAGATTATGGCCCTCCACAATATCCTTTTTAATGTTCAAGTTTCCATGACTTTTTGGGAAAATGGAGTGTTTTTTCTGCGGTTTTGAATTCAGAGTTATTCTTCTCATAGACTGGCTACTACCCAAGTGTATAGAGCCCAGACTAACCTGTTATTTAATCAATAATTGGTAGGGAAGAAGTGATGGATTCATGCTTTTCCAAGGGGCATTTTTGATTGCCATAGATGGAAGGATGGAATTTTAACTATTTACAATGACCAATTAATTTTTAGTTTTTAATTTTCGTGCCATTAAATTATAATATTCTTGGTAGAACAGGTATTCACAATATAATCTAATGCAAGTGAGGTTAAAAACAAATTGTCGAATGCAGAGAATTGTTGAAAACATTTTCACTGTAATTTCACTCAAAAATTTCCAACTAAGAAGCCATTGGCTAAAGAGTATATTCATGCAGAATGTGAACAAAAATACTCCTTCACATTCAACAACGCTCATTGTCTTTCACTTTGGAAAAGAAATGTTCAAATACTTGAAGTTGATGAAATTTATCTCAGCTCTTCCACATATTAAACGATTTGAAACTCCAGGTTCATCATTAAGAGCGATGTTTATAATTTTGGTAAAAAAAACATTAAATCTACTGCAAGTAATAATAAATTTAGAACGGTAAGAATGTTAACAAGACGAATGTGTAAAAAGATGATGGAGATTACAGAATGTTAAGGATCCCATATTCACATGTAAATAATAAGATAATTTTATTAACATGTAAATAATAAAATAATTTATCCAAGTATATAGGACATTGTGTTAATCAACTAGCTGTCGGATGCCTATATCGTTTGGATTTTTTTATAAAGAAAAATGTTTTTGCACAATAAACTCTCATACCCCATCAAATTTATTATCATAAGGTAAGGATAAGGTTAGATATAAGATGAGAATAACATATTTTCTTACTCATACAGTCACGTGAGAAAGAAGTTTTTTAAATATTGGATCTTCTTTCAAACAATATTTATAAATAAAAGTGATGTAATGGGACAAAAAATTAAATTTTTATTTGTTGAACAAAGGAAATTAACAACTAAGGAAAAAGTTAGGACACATCTATGCCCTAAGCAGTTTGCATTGCTTCCATTTTGGAGATCTAATAACCTAGACTATACTTTTTCTGCAACTGTCTATCAGTCTCTGATATCTGTTGAGGAAAGTTTTCCCCACTCCTCAACGCAGATTTGTGTTAGCTCTGAGATGTTTGAGGAGTGTCTTACATTCACAACCTCTTTCAAATCACCCCACAGCATTTCCATAAGATGAAAGACAGAAAGATCAGAAGTTTGACGTTACCATTTCAGGAGTAAAAACTTATTTTTTCATCCATTCCTTGGTGGATTTACTGGAATGTTTTGAGTCATTCTAATGTTGCATGGACCACATCGGTGTTAGCATACCACATCCTGTTGCAGCAAAAGAGCTTCAAGCCATAATATTTCCACCCTCAATCCTTGCAGTTGGTTTGAGGATATTGCACTCAAATGCTGTATTTGGTTAGCGCCAAACTCTTCCCGAATAATTCTATTTTGGATTCATCTGTCCAATGTCTAAAAATTGTATTCAAAATATTTAGACTTCGGAATTAAATATCAAATACAGGTTGATATGCTGCTAAACAAAATCAACCAACTATTTTAAAATGGATGTTCATAGCAAAGAGCTTATATTGAATTTCTGTTTTTCGAAGGAAAAAGTATTGCACACATTCACAAAAATTTACTGTATACCTATGGAAAGGATACACTCGGTGTAAGCACTGTAAAGAGATGGGTTAGTAGAGTTAATGGCAAGCCAATAGAGAAAGGAGAAACAGAGCTTAGTAACAGGTAAGGGATAGTTTAGCTGCTGCTGAAAATGAGAATATGGTCCAAAAGGATGATTTCCCATTACTGCTGACAGAATAATCACTTCTGCAAAACATTTTGAAAGATATCAAGTGAATAATGGTTGTGCCTGTAATTTAATGCAGTTTCTTGCACTGTGTAAACTGCCCTCCTAGAATGCTGACAGAGTCCATGGACAATGTTTAATGGCTTGGAGATGTAAATTTCAGATTCATATGTATTTACTACCTCCATTTGAAGACCTTAGATCTCCTTATAATGATACTACTCACTTCAACAGTCAAGAGCAAACCAAACTCAATGTCTGAGGTTGAAATAAGACGGGCTCTTCCTATATCATATCTGATGATATCCTAATAATTTAAATCCATTCTGGTGCATTTGATTCTAAGTAAAATCGTTTTAATTAGCAATACATGTAAAAGGTACTAAACTTATTTTCGGAAGAAAATTGTATTTCTGTTAATAAAATATTTCGTTATGAAAACAAAAACCGACCTATAATAGAACTTATACTCGAATTATCGCAAAAGACTATGGTTGAAAAAATGATCTGTTTCTTATACCTCTCGAGAAAGTAGCTAACTCCTTCTACTCAGACCAAAAATGGTGGAGTGCTTTCATATCTGTGATGGATCTACCCAATCCTCGCGTTCGAGAGGGAAAAATCTTTTTCGAATTCTTGTGGGGAATGACTTATTTTCCACTCTGGATCCTCTTTTTCACAGATACAATGTCGCAAGCCTATCGCTACTCTATCGCTAATTCCATGACAACTATTCATACGAGCCCCATTCTTTAATATGACCAGTTCAGATATATTATTACAGTCAAGCCTTATTGCGTTCCCATAGACGAATCACCCTCATTCTCTACCTGTTCGATTGGTAAAAGGATTTTCCACCCACAAGATTTCTTCGTAAGAACAGATACTTTGTTGAACAAACTCCCACGTGGTTGTTTCCCCGAAAACTGAACTCATCCCCTCTTCAAGTTTAGGGTCAATCATTACCTATCCTTCATATCCTCATCACATTCACTTCTTAATCTTACGTTCATATTAATACGCCTCATTCAGTAACTATGTACCTTGAGTGGCACTTGGGACTGATATTAGATGTAATCAAGATTAGTATTGACCATGATTGTTAGGTATACGATTCGGCATCTGCGTATCTATGGAAAAACACAAAATTAACAAAAAGAAAAGTCAGAACAGAATTCAGTTTCTTGTGATACTCTCGCTTATGAAAATGGAGTTGTCTGGTTTGGAATCGTATCCTGCTGAGAACTTATTTCGTTTCACAGCAGTAACAAAAATAAGTATTCAGTTGTTGTAAGGCAGCGGAAGATTCTGTCACAATTTCATTTTTACTTGTCAATTATTATTTGCTTCTTGACTCTCATAAATATTTGACTCCGCAACGACAATGTTATTTTTATATGAAAGTCTGAAGATTTCTTTATATTTGCTTGACCGAAAAACATTCAATCTTTGTTGATAGGCGGAAACTGAGACATGAACACAAATAGGAGAATTCGTAATAATTAAATGTTTTATGCATTTTAAACCAATTTTGTGGTAATAAAATAAAGAGTTATGCTAACAAATGTATCAAAACATGTAATGAAAATAATTAGTGTGTATGAAATAGGGAAACCAGCTGCTGTATATATTGCATAAATACATATAGACTCCGAGTTGGTGCTGAAAAGTTATCACACCAGTTCATAAATTCTCTTTGAAGAAATGATCAGACATTAAACATATTTCAGAAGGTATTCATCGTAGGGTCAAAAAACCTTTGTTTCATAAGGTGTGTGTGTGTATGTCAGATCATTACAAAATTTCGTGTCTAATTTTCATTGTTAATATAAAATGACCGCAACTTGACACCGGCGTTTGCTTTGGTACTGATTATGTGTTCTAGATCGGAACCTTGCATCGTTCAGTTGCAATTCGGACATTGTTGAATCTTGATGTTTTGTCGATAATGCCTTGTCGATGAAAAGTTGCACTTTCGCCATATTATGTTTTATGAGTTTCGGAGTAAGCGTCTGAACTGCGACAAAATAAATATAAAATTGGCCAGCTCTTCAGTCGTTCAAAATGTAGTATGGCAAATTTCATCAGGATGATTTTAATCTAAGCGATCAACAACGGCGAAGACGACTTGCTTACCATCGTTGAAAATAAACCTAAGATTTTGATGTAAGATGGTGTTAAGAGTTTGAAAAACGATATCTCAACTGACTTTTGCTATTGGAAGAGTTTTCAAATTCACGACGTCGTTGCCACAATCTCTGACGGAAACTCGATTGTGTTTTTGCAGCTACGACTTTGTTGCTACACCAAGAAAAGGAGCCGTTCTTGGACAGAATTTTCACAGACGATGAAAAATGGATCGTTTATGATAACTTTCGACACAAACTGAAACAAGCTTCTGAATGTGCTTAACTCGTGGGTAAAGCGGATTTGCCTCCATTGAAGGGTGTTGCTGTCCGTTTGGTGGGATTGCTGAGGCCTAATTCATTTTGGACTTCTCCCAGTCAGCGAAACGATAACTGCAAAGAAGTATTTCGACCAACTCAACCATCTGAACGTGGCTATTCAAGAAAAATGGCCGATTTTGGCAAATTGATTTTTTAGAAAACTATAATCAATACAGAATTTTTATTTTATCAGTAATACTGGATTTAACAGTGGATATTAATATATGAATATTATTTTTTCTCTTTTCCCTATCATTAACTATAATCTGATGTGTAAATATTGACAAAGAAAAACACTTTTATAAAGTTTAATTGTTAGACACAGTTTGTTTTTCTTGAAACCATTTAAATAATTTTGTTAAAAGAAAATCGCTTTTAACTTTTACCTTTAGCCTTTTTTCATTTAAAAGATCTCAGATGTTTAATTTAGCTGAAACTTGATGAACAAAATAATCAATTGTTTAATTTCCTTTCATCGAGAAGAAATCATCACTCGCACATTTAATGTCAAAATCAAATTTATTGTATTGAACCTTCTGAAAAAAAAGTGAATTGGCAAATCTGACTGAAATGGCTCGCTGGAAAAATTTTTCAATACACAGCGGCTTTGAAATAGAAGCAGTTTTTGTCATTAGATAGAAAGAATGAGATCGATTGATCTCATTTAGTTGTTTTTTTACTAGCTTCTCTTATTTTTGGAATCAGCCGACAAAGTGCATGTGTGTTCAAAAGTCAAAGAAAGTTAGTATGGCAAGAGATTGTAAATGTTCCGTCATCTTTCAGTGATAGAGAAACCTTTGACACGTGAAACAAACAATGCTGATTATATCTGGTTGTATGATCATCCATGGTTTGGGAAAATGGGATTGTTACATTTGTTATGCCGTCGGATGCAAAAAGTCATTGAAGTGTTGTTATTGTTCGTAAGATTCGATTTTTCTAATACCATTGATATATTCCTAGTGAGAATCAAATATTGAATCGAAAAGACAGTGGAAGTAGATCAGCCAATGTAAGATTCATGTATATTTAAAATAAAATATTCGTTCAATTAAGAAATGCCTTGGGTTAAATGTTTTCCTTCTTACATTAGACTGGTTAAACATTTTGTTTTTATAATTGTTGCGTATTTTCTCGCACTTCTTGACTTTGCAGCTCTCTTTCGGTTTCTTGCTTCCTTGTCAACTACAATCTTTAAAAAATTAAATGCAATGTCAATTGCCATCTTCTGTTTATCAATGCTGTTCTTTTGACTTTTCATCTGACTAAAGTCTTCTCATTCTCTTTCGCTCCCAGTACCCCACCTCTGTGTCTTAGTGGCTTTATCACCTTGTTTCGAGTGAAATGATTAAAACAAAATGCCAAAAAATCCTGTTATCTTTCTTCCCAATTATTCAGGAATTATGAATGAATTTTTAGTTACAGAAAAATATAGTTGTAATTATTTTCAAGTATTTGATGTTTCAGTGAAAGGGAAGTCTAGATAGATATCAAACGCATGCGATGCATTATTATATATACCTTTTATCAAAAAAGGAAGACGTATGAAAAAAAGAAATTAGTTTTACAATAATTTATGGTTTAGATATTTTGATCTAAAAGCTGATAACTTTATCTGTACTAAATTTAAATATAAGGACCTGAAACAATTCGATGTAAATGGATAAACGTTATCATGTTTAAATCACAGGTTTTGTTAAATGTAATCTCCAGCCTTGCTTAGAGGTTTACTATATCTGTTAGTCATTAAAACTATCGCTTATAACTAGTATGTCGCACAATAATTTAGATTGTTTTTCATAGATTTTTGCTTTCCAAATCCTTCCGATGAATCCATGTCACAATGATGCAAATATTTTGTCTTGAAATCCTTCAGTCGGAACTATCACATCGTCTACCAAATTTGCCGGTTCGAAAGAGAGTACAAAATGAGATAAATTAAAATACTGATCCGAATAATTCAAAGAAACATGCTGTGTATTTTACTAAAAGAATTTTACTTCACATTACGATTTCAGTAAAAATAATATTTACGAATTAAAAAAGAATTTATTATTATCGGTATTCAGCCATACTTAAGTTGGTTATAAAAATACACAGTTTACATTAATTTTATGTGAACTTTTGGCAATGTATGAATATATTTTACATAATGTTAAAAATAGTAAAATGTTAAAAACGTCAAAATTTGCGAACGAACATATAAAAATAAGTAGAAAAGCCACATATTATTTTCTAATTGGGTTCACCCCAAGCAAGGCAGTAAAGCCACCGAGACGTAAGGGGTTACTGGGTGTAGAAGAACTAGAAACAGGAACATTGCTAAGGAGCAAGAACAGAGGAAGATTAATCAGGAGGTCAGCAGATAGCAATTGACACTGCATTTAAATTTTTGCAGATTAAGATTAGCTGGAAAGCATAGAGTCAGAGGGGAGGAATATAAGCAAGAAGTGCGAGAAAAGAAACTGTTAGCATAGAATTTACGGTTACATCTATCCAGCTCAACTGTAAATTGGCGAGATCTCGTCGCCAGATCTCGTCGCTTAAATTCGAAGAGTCTATGCACCATAGCAAAAAAACTCATCCGAACAATTACAACGAAAGTATTTATAGAAAAGGAAAAGTGAAGCAACATTTGTGGTGGGAAAGTGACTGAAGCCAAGACGCCAGATCGAGGTCAATAATATTGCTGATTTTTTTTCATCAAGGCGTTCGACAGGGTCGACCAACGGTACCTGGTTGCTGAGCTGCATGCTGCCGGATTCGAACCCGACATCTGCAAGTTGATCAGCTTCCTGTATTGCTCCCCAAGGGCTGTGATACAGGTGAACGGGAAGTGGTAGGGTGCATTCTTGTAGTGTGGTTCGGGCACGGACTTCAGCTAAAGAAGAATTGGTCAGAGGTACAGGCAAAGATCGGAGTGTCGCTGTGGACTTGTTTCCGAGTTTGTCCTTATGATGCCACTTACATCTTGCCTCTCATAATTAACCACTTGGCTGTACTTCCTCTTTGCAGGAGCCGTATGGAGGCGATCGAGCATTTGTTATCCACCCTCTTGCGGGGTGGTCGCAAAAATTGAGTCTGTAAAGAAGCCTGTTTCCAGCGTCCGTGTCATGGGGACTGGGATTGCCACAACTGGCCAGTCATCGGCACACCAAAGTTTGCTTTCCTAAAACACGTTTTATCGGAGGACCCGATTTTCGCGCGGAGTATTAGGGACGCCTTCCCTTGTCTTACCATCACTCCTCCCATTTATTTGGTTAAGCGCCATCGCGGTCTTGGAAGGTTGTCGAGTTTCTTCAGCTAGTGTCGGTCAGCCATGAAGGTCTTTCCTCGGTCCAGTGATCTTTCTCGGCCTGGGAGACTATTGTATCCTGAATTAGTGAAGGGGGTCGCAAATGATCCTCTGTGTGGCCAGATCGGCTTGTCGGAATCAGAGTTGCGCTCTTTCTGGTCTTGGGCGCCAGCGGCAGATTATCTCAGCAGCCCTGAGTTTTAGCTTAGCTGGCGATTGATCCGGAACGTGCTACTTCTCAATGACGTAACCTTCAGATGGGGCGAGGCAGATTCGCCCGACTGTCATCGGTGTGGCCTTGGGTTAGAGGAAACGGCTTCGCACGCCTTCTACCATTGTCCTCAGGTGCGCCCTTTCTGGAATTATGTCGGCGAGTTGACGGCTCGTATCGCTCCCGATCGGCTAGTGTCCATCTATCTCCCGTACGCGGGGTAAAACGGATAGTGTTTTTGACGTTGCTAGCCGTGGCAAGAATGGTGGTGTGGACATCGCGACAGGAGGGAATCTTGTGAGATGAACGTTATTCGCATCAGGATTTGGTTATTTTCTTTATGTATCAACTTAGGGTAAAAATCATATCTGATAGAAAGTATTTGAGTTCGACAGATTTCAGCGAAAGGTGGGTGACTGAAGCGAGCCTGGTTCATGTAGGCGGAGCTAGTTTTGATTTTCTCTTTTAAGTTCCCTTGATGCAACGGGGCGGTTTCCTGTGAACCCTCACCTAGTTAAATTAGATACTATTATGTTTTCCTAGTTAATGTGAATAATTCTTGTTCACAGCCTGTACCCGGCATTCTCTTTTGTTATGATCCATGTTGAGATTCCCAGTTTGTTTTTGTCCCCTGTTTTCATTTCGGCTGGGTCAGCCTTTGATTTTCCTATTCCGTCATTTATTTTCATCCTTATTTCATTAGTATGAGTCTTGATTCTATACAGTGCCCAATCTCATTATTTTGAGGGGTGGACTGATCCTAATAACATTTGTTTTGATTTTATCTTTGTGCTACATTTTTAGTTTGTTTTCTGGATCATGAATCCTGAAATTTTTATATATTTTTGTAAAAAAAGGAAAAAACAAAATTTTTGGACGTTCATCAAATTTTTTATGCCATGAGGTGTTTTGTAGGTCCCCTGTGAATATGCGGTATTATGCTCTATGCAGGATTGAGAGATAACGGATGAGTTCTTGTGGTGAATGAGTAAATTGTTATGAATGAATGGGTTGTGAGTCGGATTAACTAGGATAGATAATGAAGACCGCTCCCTCCCTTATTTTCCCTTCACAATTTCTGTAAACACCAGAAATAAATAATAAAAATATCATGTGGTACATAGAATGTCACCATTGTTATTCTTATATTAACAACACGATGGAAAAGACAAAGGAGCTTTGTGTTGACGTGAAGCAGAGAATTATTAACTCCCACAAGTCGGGAAATAGCTACAGCACTATTTCAAACCAGTTAGCTACGGTACAGTCTGTTATAAAGAAGTTCAAATAGTTTGGCACGACATAAAACCAAAGAAGAAAACCCAAATTGTCACCGCGAACTGCAAAAAAAAAAACAAAAAAACTGTTTCACGAGGTGAAACCCAAAACCCAAAAGTTGTCTTTTAAAGACATCGCCAAAAGTTTGAATACGATAGATATCAGCGTATGTATTCGCACAATACAATGTTGTTTAAATAGAAATGGGTTGTATGGAAACTGAGGACGACGAACCTCTCTTCACAAAACATGTCACATTGCTGCTCGATTTAATATTGTCAAAACGTTCTTGAACAAAGAAATTTGATTTTGGGAACAAGTACTATGGAGAGATGAAACAATTTTGAGCTTTTGGGGCATAATGATGTACAGAAAATTTGGCACAAGAAAAGTGAAGCTTTCTTTCCAAAGAGCAAAGTGGCAATGTTAAAACATGGAGGCGGCTCGATGATGTTTTGGGTTGTTTTTATCTCAAGGAGGACTGGTTAATTGCAATAAGAGGAAGAATGAAATCTGCAAACTAAATCAAAATTCTGGATAAAAATCTACTATTATCAGCGCAAAATCTTCATCTAAGTCGGCGATTAACTTTCCAGCGAGATAATGATCCCAAACATACGTATAAATTAGTGTCTATGTGATTTCAGGAAGAGATCACATTTCTGCCATGGCCTTCAATGATTCCGGACTTGAATCCTATTTAAAATCTATGGCAAGAATTGAACGTTTGAATAAATCGTCGATCACTAAAAACCATCAGGAATTAGAACGTGTAACCATTGAAGAATGGAAGAAAATTCTTGTTCAAATCTCATCAAAAACTTTACAAAAAGATTACAGACAGTTATAAAGATCAGAGGCCATGCTAGTGACTATTAATACTGTGAAAAGTGTTCATTTTTTTCTATTTTTCATACTGTACGAATAATTTTGTATTTTCTTATTTTGTATAATTCTCTCATAGAATTTAGTGCATTTAACCTATTGTTCTGAAAATTGAGTTTTATATTCCCTTTTTCTGTGCTTATTAACATATAAAAAAAAAACAGGCATCATACCGGTATTAGATTCTGATAAATGATAAAAATATAATGGTTAAAAATATTCAAAATTGATAGGGGTACGAATAATTTTTGTCGTTGACTATATATATATATATATATATATATATTTAAAGGAACTTAATTAAGACAAGTTCATTTAGAAAAATATCAAATTATCTGATGTAACGAAAATATTCAGGGCATAGTACTTCGTGAGTTGTTGAAGCAATATTGATTAACAACTGAAATGTTATAATATTAATAGGTATTAATTCTAATGCTGTAAAGCTTCAAATAATCCAGAGGAATAAGTTAAATCTGTTTATCCGAAATAATTCACGGAAACAAATAATTATAATGTAACTTGATATCACAATGAAATCGAAACGAGAGCTGGTTTTGGTGGATAATTTCTTTTTATTTCCTTGCATTTCATCGTGCTATTAAAGATAATATTTTTCATTCATTTAATAAGAGTCATAGTTTTAAGAAATCAACATTGACACAGGTCACTCGTCTTCCTTAAGAGCAGTTAACAAATGTTTGTATCTTATTTTGATCTTATTCGTGAAAAATGTTAGTAAAATGTCGATATTAATTAAGAATTAATTAATAAGTATATTGAATGGTTAAACAGATTGGAAAACTAAAGAAAGTATTTCATAGTTAAATGTAGTGTTTTAATTTTAGGTTGTATGGAGAAGCTTTCAAATCTCATAATCATCATTTATCTTTCTATTTAAGCATTTAGAAATAATTATATTTATAAGTGGTTAAGAGCTTGTCTACTGTATGATTGCAAAGTGGGATCGATATTCCGAATCAATCAAACGATATCAGAAGGAAGGATCAGCCAAACTAAAACTTATAATTGGCTCCACCATCTTTAGCATGGTGAATTTAAAACTTTGCAAACTTCAAAGGGGACATCAGCTGGAAATAGACCAGGAAGAATTACCAAGAATCGTTGAGATGGGTTCACAGTCAACAAGACTAGAAATGAATGATTTTGAGTTAATTCACTGCAATAGACACTGTTGGAAACTAGGTAACTCTTTCACTAACAAACGACAACCAAAATGATGGGCGAGTGAACAATTTTGTCACACATATTACTCGAAAGTCATTACAGGTAATGAAAAATCCCATGTCAAAGCGATGGGCACTTGTAGACAAAACAATTTGTTACTTCCGTTGCCACACCATATATCAGAAAACGTAATTATTTTCGTTGGTTGTACGTGTAAAGCTTGTTAATTTTAAAGGTTTCCATTTGAGCACGATTAAATCATCCATTTGTACGAGGTCAGAAAACTGTACGTTAAACAGATGACTATATCAATACTGCAGTTGAAATGTCTTATACCCCAGTCTATTGGCTCTCTATATATTAATACCACCAGGAAATACATACGGATATTACTAAACAAACAATTAAATGAAATGAATATTTTACGAAAAGATATTTTATATAAATACTTGGTTTTACTGAAGTTTTGTCATTCACGTTTTGTTTACATGTAAAACATTGTACTTTAGCTCGTTCTCCCAGAATGGCTTACGATGATTGAGCACCCATGAATTCTGATTTACAGATTTGCATCCAAAGCATTACAAAACGAATGTAATTGTCTCAAGATTCGAAATCTAGTTCTCAGCATAGTCACGTTATTCTACTTCCGAATGATGTAATCACTTTTCGCTTTGTAGAAGCTTCTGGGCTGATTTATTACCCGTGTGCGAATTGTCCCTTTCACTTCATGCTGTCCTCTGTCTGCCTCCTTCATAAGCCGAAATAGATGGATGCCTTAACCCTTTGACCTAATCACAGCAGTAGGTGACTTGTCGCTGCGTGACCTTTTACTAAGGTCGGTTTCTACTTTTTCACTAAAATTACAATTGGTATTAAAATATGCCAGAGTCGAAAAAGAATTTTCACAAATGGCTCACGCAAGAATCAGAATTGATAGTGGTGCCATTTAGCACTAACACCAACCGCATGAGTTCTCCTTGATTCAGGAACATAGTGGCAATCACTTTCCATTTGGAGCGAGCTGCCTTAAACGTCATTTTTTTTCTGAGTGAGTCTAAGTGATGTTACCCAGTTCATATTCATTTCCTTCTTGGCTAATATAAGTGAACTCTGATCGCCTGTCCTATGACTCCCTTACTTAGTAAGGACTATCAAAACTGTGAAGCTTCAGAAGTTCCCTCCAAATAAAACATTATCTTCGCCTTGATAGAGTCTCTGGGTATTCTGGGAAAATATGTTGAAAGTCTAGTGACAACAATAATCTACAGATATCACCATAGCTAGTCTGAAGTAATTCATAAAGTCTGGAAAATAGTGATCATTCTGTCAAATACAATGAAAGAATCAGCCCGTTTAGCCTTATACAGAAGCAGCTAACCTGTCAAAACAGGACCTGTTACTAAGGTCTCAGGAAAATGGTAACGGAAAATTCGGTAATTTTGACAGTGTAGAAAAATTCGGTTACTATGAAATAAAAGTCAATTAAAAATTGATTTTAAGGCCTTTCTGAAGTGAGGATTTTGAAATAGAAATTAGGTTATATAGTTTTGCTTCTTTAAAAAGAAATAACTATCTAAAACTTAATAAACGCTGAAAATATTTTTTCATTAACACCATCGTAAGATTTACAGGAAACAATTTAAAAACACTTAATTAAAAATAAAATTTGAATCAGTCTGTAAGATTTTCTTAAGTAGATGTACGAACAATCTTCAAACTTGAAAACTGATTTTCAACCTAAAATCCATTTTTTTTTTTTTTTTAAATTTTGATTAGATTGTTTCCATTAATTCTTTGGTTTATCACTTAAGTTGAAATAATAATGTGGTTGAATTTAAATCCAGATTTAATTTTTTTGTTCTGAGAATTACAGAGTAAAGCGTTGACAAAGAATAATATTTTAAACATGAAGCTGTTTTTCACAAATGCCTTTTTTAATACTTTGTTCGGATATTTCATATCAGCCATTTTATCATGCAAACTAATTTTAGAGTCTCAATAATAAAGAACGATCGGAAATGTAGAAATCATCAAATATAATTTCTGAGTGATCCATTTTCCTGTAACGACAACGCCAACGTTCCATTTTTAATAAAGGTATTGAAAAGGGCGCAGTTTTTGAAATACTGAAGAAATTATCAGCCGCTTTGTTTAAACTAAATATACCATTTTCAATACTTAATATTTACTGAACAAAAGCTTTTTCCACATTATATCTGTCCCAGTTTGTTTTATACATTTTTAAGATTCAAATATTCAAAGCAGTTTTGCACATTTGTAATAGTAAAATGATACAATTGTTGAGCTTTTCTTCTTATTCACTACTTTGTGAAAGGAGAATTTACATAAAGGCGATAAAATGCATAGAATATTTTTCTTACAGAATAAAAGAATTAAACCTTGTTATTCTGAATTTGAATAACATTTTATTTCTGTTAATAATATTTCTTAAAGCTAATATTTCATTGGATATCCGTACTTAATGTGCCGTTGGTTAAAATGTATATAACATATTTTCAATTTGCCGCATGATTAAACGTCATGGATGCAATGGGTAAATTCCTTTGTAATCTGTGTAAAATTGGAGACAATTCTTTCAACATAATGATAACTATGTAAAGTTAAAATGTAATCGATTGTCTTATTGAGTAAATTTTATTTTTCGACGATGAATTAAGTTCTCGTTAACTACGAACAAGCAAACATATACGTATAAATAGAGTGCATCTAGAAACCCTTCCTTAGCTGTACGAATTTCTTTGAAAGCAAAAAGAAAAAAGAAACAACAAAATCTGTAACAAATGTTTATTTTCTGTTACTTTTCTAATCAAATCGTATTGAATCGGAAGAAAAGCAAACTGATTTTTCGTCATATTCAATCAACATTTCCATAAAGCTAATCCTAAATGTTTTATGAAAATCGAACGTCATCCAGTAGTTAAGATATTTACTTCTTGCTCGCTAGTTTTAAATGAGACATATCGGCCAATATGTAATAGAAAAGACATTATCTGTCCACATTCAACTAACGATATTCTCTGTGAGTTTATAGTCATTTATAATCATTTCAATATATTTCAGAGACGGAAATAAAACTATGCGATATCGTATGTTTGCATTGTCGCTTGCCCTCCATTGTTTGGTGCAAAACTACAAGAAACACATATTCCAAACATGAATATATAGCAAACCGTCCTACTGTTAGTGACATATTTTACCCAATCAAAACATTTTATAGAGAAAAGTATTCATTATAGAAAATATAATCTCTCTGTCGAAGCAATCAAATGCATGACCATGATCTGGCATCTCGTCTGCAGTCGCTCTCTCACAGACGTGCCGTCGCCTCCCTCTGTTTTTTTTTACAAATACTTTCATGGTAACTGCTCCGATGAGCTGCTTTCGCTGGTTCCCAGACTTCATGAATTTAAGCGTTCTACTAGGCTGGCATCTGGCTCTCACTGTCGAAACTGTTAAATGTATCCGTCTCATCTACTCCAATAGCTTCATGTCTCGTACCTCTCACTTGTGGAACTCCCTTACCTTTTCCTGTTTCCCTGTTAGCTATAATCTCCAACTATTCAAATGTAATGTCAATCGACGTCTCCAGATGCATTGATCTATCCACTATCCTTCTCTTCATCTTTTCCTCTATCACTCCTATTTGCTCTCGCTCCAACTCTCTGTAACACCTTGCGTGCTAGTGGCTTCCCGTCTTGCTTGGGGTGAAACGCTTAAAAAAATGACCATATATCGTTAAACTTATTTTAATTATACAGCGTTTTATTCGGACTAGTTAATTTATCTTGGTTGTTAGATTCCCAATGTTTTGGCCAGCTGTACTCTCCGGAAGGTTTTTTTTTAAGAAAGATATAATAATAAATTAAATAGAAATATTCTTTTTGATAATAGAACTAAAATGTATGAAAAATTTAGAATTCTGATTCATGTATAATTTCTACAGAATTGTAATCTAGAAAAGTATATGTTTCTTGAAAGGGCCATATAAATCTGGTTACAGAAAAACCTATGTATAGGTTTAAAATATTTATCGACGCTGAAAAATAGAATAATATACAAAACTTAGATTCGAATTTTCTATAATTAGATTTAGGCTTTACTTATATTCATGAGAAACCTAGACCAAACATTTTTCCCTGGGTTTTGTATGTATGTAAAATATTCATTCAATTTATCCATTTCTATATCTATTTTTGCATATTGAAAGAAGAAAAACCGATTTGAAAAATTAAAAAACGTTAATGCACGGATAAAACGTAAGTGAAATCTGTAGATATACTACGTATATTGATTTTCTAGACGTAGCTTAGATGTGGTACAAGGCCAACTTATGAAGTGAAATATCATTATGCACCTTTCTAGCAGTTAATCTAGTCATTTATCTACATTTACCTTACTAAATCTATATCTTTCTTCTTTTCTTTCAGTTTATAAATTTGAAACGAGTCATGACTTGGGTGTACTGCAGGCATATTAAATGAAAGATGTTTAATATATTTTGTTTTGATTGATTTGCTATGTTAACCTTCCAGTACAAATCTAAACAAATACCTCGGGGGAATATTGGGCTCGTTATTAGCCATCTTGCAGAAAATGTTCTATTGGCTCACCGGGCTTATAACCAAAATTTTGTCCTGAAAATTTATTTCTGTTATGTTGAGCTGTTATATCTATTTGAAAAAGGCAATACTTTAAGAACAACTCTGTATCGGAAACGGCAATGGCTCTTGTCTTGAATTGCTACAAAGAAGTGATCAAAGAGATCAAACGGATCGGTGGAAGAATGAGAGATCTTTTTTTTTTCGCCAAAACGAGTTTCCTGAATGGGATATGTTCTGCCGAAAAAAGAAAAAGATCTTGATTTATTCACGAGATAAGAGCATTCTAGCAGACATAACGTGAACTTTCAAGTAATTGCAGCTTAGGCCCAAATGCTAAAGACGCCTGAAAGTAAAGATTTTAAGAAAAATCGTCTAGTTTACTTGAGAATTCTACTCATAATTAATAATTCGAAGAGAAACTGAAAAGCTTTCGGTACGACCCACTTCCGCAAATTAGTATTCCAATATTTAGAACCATAATAAATAATGCGTCGAGTTTGTTGAAATGAAACGTGAATATGTAGAATGACATTCATATTAGACAGATCCAGGCCATTCTTTTTTTTTTTAAGTTCGATACACGTTTAATAACCCTTTTACACACACGCAGAAGATCTTTTATATATATATATATATATATATATATATATATATATATATATATATATATATAGATATAATTTCATTCGAAAATTATAGCATACACAGGTTATAAAATCACTAAAAAATAGCCATTTTCTTATTAATGATGGTGTTGAATGTAGAAGAAAGGAAAACTCTTTATTCTACATTCAACACCATTACTTGAAAAGACACCAGATGTGTTAAAACGAAATGGATATTTTTGTAGTGATTTTTATAACATGTTTATGTTGTAATTTTCGAATAAATTATATTTGCTTTACTTTGTATTGAGCACTCTTATAAGAATAGTATTTTTGGTTATTGGAATTTTATATAATGGATAATAATATATATGGAATATATATATATATATATATATATATATATATATATATATATATATATATATATATATATATATATTGAAAAGGAATCATAAAGCTAATACTGCTTTCGGTTGACATTTTATAAACATTATCTCTTAACACAATTTTTCATCAAAATAGATTTTTCAAGTTCTGTATCTGTCATCGCTCTTTCAAGTGTTGATGACATTTCCTTCCTAATCTTTTATTAGAAGTAATGTGGAATGTCAACATCTTGATGATGTTATTATTTTCTCTTCAAGTTACATGTGATATCCATTTTAGCTGTTGCCACTGTTGATAGTCCTCAAGTAATGTGGCTTCTGTTATTTGGTAGTTATTTCTTTGTGATTCTCTAGCGCCAGTTCACAACCAAAGATCACAATCTATAATAAACATATAATAATATTAATGTCGAAAAACCTGCGCCCGGAGACCTCATTTATTGTGTTGAAAAACAGACGCCTATTCAAACACTTGCACTCACTAAACATAACGTTTATACGTTTAAGAAATTATATATATATATATATATATATATATATATATATATATATATATATATATATATGGTGCGATGGCTAAATGGCGTAAAATGGAAATAACCGTGACATCTCATTTTAACAGATATATTTACCAAAGTTACACAAAAATATCTTGAAATACCAGACAATGAATTTATTCAATAAAACTGCCATTGGCTTCAACCACGAACTCTAGACGATTCCGGAATCTCCTACCACTCTTCCGGGCTGTATCCTTGTTTAAGTTGGGTGAATGCTGCCATAATCCTTACATTCAGTTAGTCTTTGTTGTTACAATGAGTTTTGTTAGCCTCTCGTTCAACTGTGCCCCTCAAGGGGGTTGCAATCGGTGGAGTTAGGTGGCCAGATGTAAGGGGTGATGTCGCAGAAATTGTCTGACAGCCATGACTGGGTTCTCGTGCTTTTGGGGCATGGTTCAGAGTCTTATTGCTAAACATGGGGTCTTCCAGCAGCCCTTTGACCCCAGGTAACACTACCTCCTCAAGACACTTGATGTAGACCTCTGTGTTGAGTCTGAGGCCCTCACTAACAAATTCTGGATTTTGTTTTTTATCAGAACGATCACAGTGAGTTTTCCAAGCACCTGTATTTTCGTGATAACCAATAGATTCATCCAACATTCTTGAATTCTCTGCATAATTGATTGAGACCCAAGCATTCTGAAATGTTCGTATTGAAGCTTCTGGTTCGAATGCCAAGCAGTACAGCATGCCGTTTTTAAATTTCTGGTGGAGTGAATTGCGTCATGGTGCTCTTTTTCTGACAGACGGTGTCCAACTTACCTTCCAGTGCAGTCGACAAAATAAAAATTTTAATTTCCTCTCATTGTACACAGCTTATAATACTTGAAGTTTCTCCTTAATTTTCGTAAATATATGAAAACAAAACCTTGCGTTAGAACCAAAATATAATCTTAATATCAGCTAATTAGGGCACTTGTACGTGGTGTAATGCTTAGAAAGCTTGTCTCATTAGATCATTTACGGCTGAGTAGTGAGTTCGATCTTCACTGCGGCCTTGTACTACATCTACGCTGCGCTTAGAAAATCATTGACCTTTTGTCGCATTCGGTAGTGACGTGGACGCGCTGAAAAATTCCCTTACTATCGGCTAATTACTGTTATTAATATTGTATAATGCATTAAAATTATGGTACATACATGTTACTTTTGTTAATTGATCGATACCATGATAGAATGCTGACAAATTGGATACGCTACTCTGGATAAAATGTGTTTGCTGTTGAAGTAGTTCAAATCATGCAATAATGTTTTCAAGATTGAAGATAACGCGTTTACCACTATCATGTTTGTATTTACTAACCCAAACATTACTGATCGATGCCATAATGAGTTTTAAACGGTGAGTATTGAAACTACGCCATTGTGTTTGTTCTATTAAAACAAATCAATAAATTATCAACAAAGAAAGTAGACAAATCACATTAAACACACTTTGAATCATTGTTCAATGAATTAACAGATTAATAGAAAAAGTGTCAAGCCGTGTCAGGGTATCTAGGTGTGTATCTGTCTGTGTGTGTGTGTGTTTATGCACCTCTAAAATCATTTATTATGAATATATATGTATATCCAAACAAGTTAAATTAAAAAGATGTGATTCACAATTTCGAGAACAATACTAATAACATTACTGAAAAAGTACAATCAAAAATTGAGCAGACAGAGCTTATCGGTTCTTTTAAATTAAACTTGTTTGGACAAATACTTACTACCTAAATATTTGTATATGTATATATGAATAAGATTCGGTCAATCTTTTGACTGAATAGTTTGATTTTTAATTAAAATAAAGCTCTTTATCTAATTCAGATATCACAGACATCTAAAAGAATGAATAAAGAATATTTATTGAATCGTGTGGCACGTCACGAAAACTTGAAAATATGATAAAGTACAAATGAGAAAATAAAATGTATCAGAACATAAGAGACATTTACGTACGCAGACAACAAGATAATTGTTACGTTTAAATTATTATAGTGACCTGAAATATGTATCTACAGATACACTTTATCTCATTTCTAAGTGTATGTACATAAGTATCTGTATATATTTGTAATTAAGTTAAATATATAATGCATAAAAACATTTTTAGCTTAGCATTCCTCTGTATTGTTTACACAAATACATGCACACATGAATATATAGCAAAGCTAGTTGTTAATATACAGATATCCTCATAATGCTGATATTATGTGTATTTAATACACCTTTTCCATGTTTAGGGAGTATGTGCGTGTATGAGTATTTGCACTTAATTATAAATTGTATGCGTTTATGAACCTGAACCAAAATGATGTTTGATTAAATATGATATATAAAACTTATCAAATATTAAAAAAAGTGTACATATACATAAATAAATTTAACTGAGGTAAAAAAAAGTTTTGCACATACGGTAACGATTATAGATCCCAATACAGTTTATCATAGACTAATATAAACTCTATTCTCATCTTTTTTTATGAATATCTTTGTTTCATTTCAGTTTAAATTTGATTAGTGTCACATATATAAAGTTAACGTAGGTTTCACTTCTAAACTTGTCATCACTGTAGCAACAAATTTCCGTCTAAAGAAAATATAATTTCTATAATTCTCGTTTCAAGCCCGGTAGACTCGAAGTAAATAAAACTTGTTTAACGAATAAGAAATAAACATCAAAAATCGAAGCAAAGTTTGTAGAATGACTTTTCCTTAAAAATTGTCTCAATGTTATTGAACAGTACAAATGAACAGAAACAAAAGCACGTATGTCTAATTTTGTAAATATTTCAATGCATATTGTCTTAAGGACTAACCATCAATTGCAAGAAGACAATGTTTGGATATTAGCAAGAGAGACAGCTCAAGATGCGAACGACGTATGGGAGACATTAGAATAAAGTAAGTAGATAAATGTAACGATCTGGGAAGTGTTTTAATGGACAAAAGAAAGTTTAACACAGAAATCCGAAAGAGTATTGGACGAGTGAATGATGACTTTCAAAAGCAAAAGAAAAAGGAAAAAGAGGAAAATGTCATTAGAAAGAAAGACAAATATAAATTTTCCCCTTATGGTAGAGAATGATGGAACATTCCTTACAGATGTAGACTAGACGTGAAAATAGAAATGTTGTTCTATCTAAGGATGCGGAAAATTCCATAGTCAGAACATATGATTAACGAGCAAGTTTTAAGGAAAAAAAAAAAAAAAAAAAGACACTTGTACATAGAATCAGAAAGTTAAAATTTCTGGGAAACATGAAGAAAGAGGGCTTGGAGAATTTAACACTTACATCATTCATTGAAGGTAAGTGGAGCACAGGGAAACATCGAGTAATATATGTAAAGAGCTGATGCAACTAGATAGCAGAACAATGACTGGTGGGGATAGTAAGAGTATAAGCACTGTTTAGAACTATAAAGGGTAAGAAGTTATGGAGAGCCATGATCGCTCACATCCTGAAGTAAAGCGGAACATAAAAGAAGATTGTTGGAAACATTGAAAAGGGTTGATTTACAAATGAATCATCTCCTGTCTCAATTCCTTCTTATTTTTGTTTGCATGAACTTGAATGTATTTTCAATTTGTAATTTGCTTTTCACAGATTATATTTATGCTCATTTAACTGAAATAAATAACGAACGCATATATCTAAAAGATAGATTATTAGCAAAAGAAAAAAGAAAACCACACACACGAACAAACAGACGAAGAAAAATACATATATGTTGTTTAAGACTTAAAAGGCAAAATGTTAATACATTCTCGTTTCTACATTTTTGTTTACTACTCTGAGGTAAAGCTCTTTCTTTTTAGGGAAAAACATACAAAGTATTTTCGCAAATTAAAACCTCTTTTTTTTAAATAAAATATGAAAGAAGTAATTGTGAAGTTTATTTAATTCGATGACTTGAGTATTTAATTCAGCTGATTTTTCTCGCAAATAAAGTCTTTCGAAATTGTAAAATGGAACGCATACTGATATGTTTTGGCAAAAAGAACGTAACTGAAGCAAATTACGAAAGATTCATCTTTTCAAAAATAATGAAACCCTTTCGCTTTACGATCAGATGTTAATGATATTATGTCTGAACTTTAGAGAATATGTGCAAATTTAAAATTTTGCAAATACAGATAAAATATAGGCCACCATGGATATGGTATCATTAAGACTAGTTCAATTAGGCGTGAATAACGATATTATGAAAATAAAGTTGTGATGACAGGATTAGAATTTATATTAGGACCAATTCACGAAATGAAGCTGAACATAAACATATTATAAAAACGTATGAATATTTATAATTAGTATCGTTTATATTATTTTTCCAGTGTCATTCGAGGTGTTCGTTTTACAACAACCTTTACTACAATATTAACAAAATGCAGAAACGTATGAAAGAAGTAATAAATCAATGTTCATTATCTGAAATTCACGACTTTTAGATTGGAAAACCGCTTGCATTCTTAAAAAGAAATTATTAGATTGAATGCAGCCAATTGCGTCTCAATTATTATCAAGAAAAATTTTGTGCAATAGAATTTAGCCATTTTTATCATCTAATTTATTTGTTGCTTGCTGCGGTAAAAGTGAATTTGTCAAAAGTGAAATTTATCAAGTGAAGCGTGTACAGCTGACGAATAATTAGCAATCAGCGACAGACATTTCAAATTACTTACTAAATTCTACTTAGATCTGATGCATACTTTATTTGATAAATTTCAATTTACTTGGAAATTTCTCATTGGCTAAGCACTCATTACGCCAATGGCGACTTTCCATTAAAATCAAGTTTTTTTTTCCTAATTTCTTAAAAAATTCCACAAACGTGACTAGAATAGAAAGAAACAACTATAATAATAAAGTACTATTTCTTTTTGCTGTACGGTTGTCGTTCGACTGTGCAGACGAAGTCGTTTGATTTTATTTAAATTGCAAGCTATAAACAAACGAAATAAACCAGACGAGAGTAAAACAATGTCTTAATTTTTAGAATATTGATGAATCTAATATAACATTTCAGATCGCACTGAAAAGTAATCATCATTCACAAATAGAATGACATTATTTATAGTAAAAGGCCGACATGGGAAATATCAATTTTATAGAAATAAGTGAATATTGATGGCTTCCATATATTTTAACATCTAATGAAATTTACCTTCTGTCATTTTTAACTATTAAAATGTAATATTTTAAAATGTTTGAAAAATTTATCCCTTTTAAATCACAGATCTATTGCTCAAGTGGAGAGCAGAAGAAAGCTCATAAATTGGGTTTTATAAGTTTATTCACTCGTATACTTTTACAATTCCAAATGAATTATCTTTCATCTATACACTGGTCAGTCAAAATCCTATGCATTATAAGATGTTGGTCTTCCATGCCACCGCAAAGCAGTTTTTACTCAATCAGGTATGGATTCGGCAAACATCTAAAATTTCTTTTGTGATCTAGTGCCATGATGTTGAGAAGTCCTTCTAATTAGCTGCAAGTTACATAATAGAGGTTCTGAAGAGAAATTTTAGGATATGTTGAGCCAACACAAACGTGTAGGCTCAACATATCCTAACATTTCTCAAAAGGATTAAAGTTTGGTCACCAGGGACACAGCAAAATTCTCATGTTCCTTAAACCATTCTCATAAAACACATGAAATATGTCAAGGTGCATTGTCACTGACATCTTAGTGGGGTCTTAGCACGGGGGTGGGGGTGTATCTGGCCTTAAATAAAGTTTAAAGAACAAAGAATGACATGATTTGTGTCCCCCCCATTGGGACATTTCCCAATACCTCGCTAACTCCATCGGCTTGTTGTTTTCACATACTATATCTTGCTATTGTAGCCTTCACAAGATAATTATGCACACGTACTCTGCCGTTTAATTTATTCAACAGTCGGCCTTCTTCTACCGATACAAAGTCTATTACTAGTTCACATATGTCCATCGAATATGGGATAATGAATAGACATTGGTTAGCATAGGTGCATTGACTGATCTACTGTAATGCAGTTTACTACAAAACGAGGATCGATGTAACATTTCTTCCTTAAACCTGATTAAGACTATCACCAATTTGTACCACAATGATCCTTCCTTTGGTCTGTATTTGCTGGTATAGCCAGAGTTTATCTTTTGTTGGTGGTAGACAATTTTCTTGTGTTAGTTCCAATGGGTACTGGCGACAATTGAATGCGAGGCCCCTAACAAGCCGTGATATATCGGAAAATTCAGTTTTATCGAAGTTACTTCTATTTTTATTGTTATCCATAATTAAGAAATTTAACACATCCAAACGACAAACAGCACGAAGCCATACATACCTCTAACCCCGACATGTGCAACTGTTCTGACGAGAAAATTCATATCATTCTATCATATATCACTGGTCATAATGTTTTCTCTCATCAGTATATGTGTTGGTCAAAGATAGGTTATTTATAGAATTACGTAAAATTATGATGAAAAAATCAGTCTAGAACATTCTAACGAACTTATTTTGGATGCCAGTTCTATCCACTCTTCAATTAATTTGAAGTGCTACCATTTTCTGTCGCAAATTCTCTTCCAACTCTACTCATCAGAAATATATTTGACTGACTTTCCATTTATAATTGAGTTTCTATTGTATGATATACATATAGCTCCGACTTTTCTGCTATGATCTCCAAAATTGATCACAACAAATCATGTGGACTCAATATTATTCTTGCAACAGTCCTTAAGAAATGTGCTTCTCAGCTGGTTTCTCCAACCTCTGCAATAGATGCATTATAAAAATTATTTTTTATTACAATTAGTCTTTTGTGTAATAATAAATATTTAATCGTCTAGATTGTTTTTTTGTACACGTTCTTTTCAGAGAAATGTATTTCAAGACGATCAGACGATTTGTAAATAAAATGTTATTTTTTGTTTATCTTTTTAGGCTCAGCACTTAAAAACTGTCAAATTTAATGATGAGAATATATTTCAAATTTATGGAAATATTTTTTGTATTTACTGACTAGTAAGAGCCATGGTCTCATGCCCTTGTGAAAACTTGTATGGAACTATCTGTGATCCTTTTTGTTTTTAAATAAATTGAACTTCTGTGAGCAGCTAAGGCTAGAAGGAATGTGACATCAAGAAGAAAACATCTAGACATTCAGACAAGGAGACACATAGTTACAAGCCAGAGAGCCTAAAAAAGTTTGAAGTTCACAAATGAAAATCCGCCTGTGGCTGGACAACAAAGAACAAAAAAAAAAGAATTCAAATAATTCTTCCCAAAAGTCTCAGTGAAGTACAAACATTGTGGATATAAAAAAAAAAAAAAAAACTTTTCCAAAATTGCTGTTTGTCCCAAACGCTCGTGGGTCAAGTAAAAGTAGATTTTTCGGGTTCTTCTAAAATTTACTGTATTCTTAAATGTGCTTTCTCTTTTTGTCATTTTCGAAATTGAATCCTTGTGTCTTTTTCTAAATTGTAATCCTATTTTTCATTTTCGATGGTTATCCATTTTTTGCAATATATTTCTAAATGTTATCCTGCCTTAATTATTTATAAAGCACAAAATGGAAATTTTTGTGCAAGTGTCTTATATGCAATTTTTTTGTATTTTTTTTCTTTTTCTGTATGCTCTAATAAATGTTTGTCCTTTAAAATCTTACGTAGTGGTTTGAGTTTTGATTGTGCCTTATACACCTTTCTATTCATACTAACTAGGTTTCTGTTTTTGGCACAAGAATTTAGATTTGGTACAAAGTTAAAATTTTTATAGCCTTGCTGATTCTTTCTTTACATATCGTTCGAAATCCTGTTTTGTAGTTACTGTTTCTAACAAATCTGACAAATCGTCTAATCTTTCGAACTATCGACCTATTAGTCTATCTCTTTAGTAAAGTATTAGAGACTTCAAACAAATTCGGATTAATTAAGCATCTCACTTTGCAGAGCTTTCTTTCAGACAGAATATGACTATAAGGAGAAAATACTAAAAAACATTTTTCAGTAGAATTATCAAAACGAAATAGCTGAATTATGTATCAGATTATCTTTGAATAAGAAAATTTTCGTAAGAAGGAAATATGATTTGCCTCTGTTAAAAATGACCCCATCCGTTTCAGATCATTATCCAGTTTGCATCATATGAAAAACATTTATTTAATTCGTTTTCTTTACGTTTTTATTTTAACAGAAACATTCAACCTGTCATTTCGATATGTCTTTAGGCGAATGCTAATTGCTAAATGAAAATTTAGATATCTACTGCATTGAAAGGAATTGTGAAGACATTTTCTTTTCAGCTAACAAAGATTTCGCAATAACTTGTTATGAAATATTTGGGCTATGAGAATCGTTTGATAATTCTCTCAGCGGAAGAGCTCTAACCAAATGGCATTTGTTTAGTATGTATGATAGTACTATGAAGTAAAAAGTTTTAGATAAGTGTTAAATTGGAATAGTAATTTAGGACTGATAACATTAAGAGTGGTTTATTGGATTCTTAAATTATCAATGAGGCGAGCATGTAACTTCCTATTTTTCCTGTTTAATGAATCCTATTTTTATTTTGTTAATAGGGATGATTTTCTTTATATATTCAGATTAATAGTAATTTTTCAAAGTATTATAAATTTGGTATTGTCATCGAGAATAGAATTAAATTTGGAAATGAAGTTGGTTTTATTTACTGAATATATATGTTTGTTTTATCACCGAGTTTAATTGTAATATATTATATAAAAATAAATCTTGTATGTGGTCTTTAATAAAACTTGATTAAATGAAAAACTGCTAAATTAATGATGCATTATATATATATATATATATATATATATATATATATATATATATATATATATATATATATATATATATATATATACTCACGCTGACTTTGTTATAAGCATGGAATTTATAATTCGTGCACATCCACGCAAACACATATTTTTGAGCAAATTATATTTCGTGTGGATGATATTTATTTCTCTCTAGCAAACGTTCACATGCCTCTACTTTTCAACATTCCTTTACTCTCTCTCTCTCTCTCTATTTCACACGCATATACCTACACACTCAAGTATGTGGCTGTGTAGTCATTTACATCTGCTAAATTTAAAGTTCCTAAAATTCCAAGCGCAAAATATTTCATAATTGTATTAAACATTTTTTATTAAATTTTCACTTGGAATACTCTTGTCGTCTTTTTCGGATATTCGCAATAAAAACGACTAGTTAAATCGCAGGAGGCGCTTAACGCAATAAAACAATCTTGGCATCAAATTTAACACCAGAACAAAAGTGAAAGTATGTTAGAGAAAAATGAAAACGCATTGGAAATCTTATTTTATCAGAATTAAAATATTTATGCATTGTATGATTTAATTCAGAGACGCAGCAGTGCATGTCGATTTCTTCAGAATCTGCTGGAGTTAATCTGGCAACAGGTTCCTTTTTTAATAGTGGAAAACAATAGAAGAGTTTCTATGTTAGGCTTTTCTCTTGACGCTCGTGAAAGAACAGGCTATACAAGAAGTAGAGATTTTTTTTTCAGTCAGAAGTGTTGTAGTGAGCGATAACAGTAAAGGTCAGGCTCAGTAGTTTAAAACGAATGGATTTATTCTTGCGTTGAATAAAAACGGAAGACAATAAGAAAATGAACAATTCATTTTGGATAGATTTCTTTGGAAGCTACTGCTAAAAGAAGATCTTATTTTTATATTTTCACATTCTATATGTAAAGGACTTAGTGTACAAGTGTCTGCGAGTATTATTCATGCGTGGTCTTATGTTGCTAGACTACTTAGTAATTGTTATTAATTATGTGTAAATTACTATAAAGTAGTTTGTAACACGTGTATTTATCATCTTTCAGTTGCGTCTCTGTCTTTGGATTGAGTGCGCTCAGGGGCGGCTCCATCGAAGGACAGATTCTCAACTGAGGAAAATTATACTGCGAAGTGCCCAGCCCTGGGGAACAGCTGCCCGTGTCCGCGCACTCTAATTGTACCAGAGATAAGGATCGATGATCGCACCGAGGCCAGCACAACCGACGGTTGCGGGGGCTGAGGGGAATTTTTGTTCCTAGCCCTGGTGTCCGCGCTCGGGCTTCCAACATTAAACTGATTTTGTGTCACAACCTGATCTCGTGTAGAGTTGACTAAATACAAATTCTATATATCCCTCTAAACTGGAGAATGTACGCGATGTCCTACATAGAAAAATACATGATCACTGGCAAATATGTAAGATTTTATGAGATGTGAGATTAAACTATTTCTTGTGCACAATCAATACTTCATTGCATGCATATCTAAAGCTCCTTTATATTCATCTGAAAGATTATTCCGACTGATAAAAATAAAGAAATAAATTAGGTTTCACATACAGGAATGCGTTCTTGCGAAAATGCCTTTCGATATATTCACTTAAACTTCAACGCATATGAAATGCCTGGCTAATTTTTTCAACTTTTACATTTTCAGATCTAAAAATGAATTTAACATTATAATGCATTAAACACACAACACACACACACACACACACACACACACACACACACACACATATATATATATATATATATACAGTGCTTTTTCAAAAATACGTTTACATACTTTGGGAGCGGGTTCCTCATACAAAAACAATCACAAAAGTTCATATGAAGATATGTCCGCAAATCCTTCGTTTATAAGTTATTAAGTTTGAAGAAAGTTTACGATAGATGGCACTGGGTTGCATGTAGACAAGGTTACATTTATCATTTGTGTACATCTGTGGTTAGTGTGTCTTCAACGTTTAATGTGTTTAGTCGTGACTTAACCGAGAAGTCTACTATTTAACAATGACAGGATATTCATATCGTCAGCAAGCAGATATGATTTTTACGTACGTCCGCGCGATTGGCAATGAACGTCGCGTTGCTGAGACAGGATCAGTGGCACCACAAACTCTGGATCGAGGAAGACCGAAATCAGTTCGCACGCCTGACCACGAAGAACACATTCTACGAGTTGTCGCAGACAATCCAGCTATCTTCAAACGTCAAGTGGCCCTAGCGTGTCGTAAATCTAATAGTAACGCATGGAGGGTACTTTAAGAACAACTCCTGTATCCGTATCATTTGCAATATGCATGCAGGATCTTTCGCCCTCTGATCACTCACCATGGGAGAACTGCTTGCCGATGGTTTATTACACAAACTGTGGATCTGTTGTTTGTCACTTCAGTCTTGTTTACGGATAAGGCACCATTTGGAAGAACTGGAATAACAAATTTACGCAACCAACATTTGTGGCGGATCAAAATCTCTATGGTTCAATACAGGTTAGACACCAGTTTACGATTAATGTGTGGGCTGAAATTGTTGGTGATGCACCCCTGCTAATACGAAGATGCACGTTTTTCATGCATGATGGGGCTCCAACACATTTTAGCCACAATGTTTGTGAAGGATTAGCTGACATCTTCATGAAAGATGGATAGGTAGGAAAGGATCGATTCCATAGCCTGCACATTTCCCGAACACAATCATTTGGATTTTGAAGCAGACATCAATAATGTAGAGACTCTTCATCAACTTGTCATGTGGGCCTGTAAAAACCATTCGATACTGTGTAGGAGGAGTTGAAAGAGACCGCTCATCCATGATCCGACGGGTTAAAAATCCTTCTCGGTCGAGCCAAGAACCTTTCAGCAAATATAGACTCTATGCAATTTTTCACTCTCAAAAATGGCTGAAGCATTTTCAAATTATTTATATCGGTGTATTGTCCGTACATGAGAATTGCTAAATACACTTATTAGAGTTGCAATAGTCGTGTATTTTCTATTGTGCTCGATAGTATGTCATCTTTAATAGAAATGCTTCTATTTTGACTAAATATCCTTCAAGGAATAATAGAATAAGATCTCCACAATTCATATATATATATATATTAAGCAATCAATATGCCTAATGCACTTCAACATATTTGAACAAATATGGCACCATTTGATCCTTACATTAGAGGCAAAAATTCAAAATTTTTAATGTTCTTGGCTACGCCCATATATGTCTACTTTTTGAAAATCGGAGAGAAGTGAAATGTAATCTCCATATTCTAATTTTCTACCATTTGACATTGTGTGCTATTAATACTGGTATATATATATATATATATATATATATATATATATATATATATATATATATATATAAAAGAACGAAAAGTAAGATTTCAGTATTCAAAACAATTTAAAACAGGGCTCAATACAAAAGTAGAGCAATAAATATTTTTTAAAAATTACGTCAAAACAAGACGTACAGTTTTGTATTGGGTATGTGCATGTCCTAATGCAACACTGCATAATATATATATATATATATATATATATATATATATATAATTATTTATTTAAAAATATGATTCCAAATCGCTACATAAGAGGTCTCATGTTTCAAAACAAGAGCCGAAAACATCAATATAATCCTTTAAATTAAATTGAGTTTAAATTAAAATGGGCTCCGTTCCATCTTCAAGCGAAATTTTTGTTGGAATAACGTATATCTGAAATTTACTTGTTTTAAAAATTGAAATCAAAATCTCCATGGTAACAGCAAGGGCGAATTGTTTAAATTGGGTAGGCGAGTGTAGGGTGTTAATAATAAGTAGCGGTATAGAGATACTTTCGAGATGTCAAGTCGGGGAAAGGTGGGATGTCTAAAATGAAACGGAAGATGTATTAACCTTCGTCTAGTTTGCTTGTCTATGGAGATTTATTTATTTTATTTTATTTTATTTTATTATGAAAGGGAATTGTGCATATAAAAAAAAAAAAAGAAAAAAGAAGAAAAACTTTCGTAACGTTTGTTTTTTGACGACTTCATAAAGGGTTATCTATTATGTAAGGTATTTAAACTACTTATTTGGGCTATGGATTATGAAGGGTGTTATGTTGTATGCATGTTTGTAGTTAATTATTCCTACTATGAATCTGATGATTGGGCTATTTGTTAAACAAGTTGTTATAATTTTTTTTTTTTTTATCTAATAATTCAAACCAAAAATCTGATGATGTCTACAAAAAACCGTTAACTCGTGTCTATTATTTAATAGATATTTTTATTTAGAAGTTTAATAATGTGTAATTTTTCATGGAGGCACAAAGGGCATGGGTCATCCCAAGCTTTACATGTTCTAGACTTATCAATGATTTTCCATTTAACTTTTGGTGTCCTATTTGTTTCCTTCAGATGCCAAAAATATTTTGATAGTGAAGTCTTATTTTATCGAGCATTATTTTTAAAAAATAATAACTAAAATACTAAGGGACTTTGGATTATTTACCTAACCAGTTCCTTCCTATTTTCTATATATTTTCATATATATATATATATAGTAAATTGCATATAATCCCTGGAGAGTAGACTGATAGGTCCGCTTAGGAAACTCTGGAGTCGGGATATTGAAGATAACATCAATCAGCTAAGTGACAAAACTTTACTCATATTAAACCTATATACATACATACATATATATATATATATATGTATATATGCATACATATATATAAATATGTGTGTGTGTGTGTTTTTAACACAAAAACGTATTATGGCATTAATGGTAAGAATTTTTTTACTATAGGCCATGATAAATTTTAAAACAAAAACACGAACACAAGTCAACCGGTTTCGTCCTCTCTCGTCAGAACTGTAAACGGGGAAAACAAATTATGATGATTTGAATGAATGGACAGGGGAAAAATATAATAAAAGTTATAACACCAAAGATGCTAGAGACACAGCACCGAAAGCCCAAGCAAACAGTCTCTTTGTTTATAAAAAGCGGGTCGCCTGGACCTGATGAATATATATATATATATATATATATATATATATATATATATATATACTGTATGCATAGAGGGAGGGTCTTCGGTATGAGATAATTAACAAAAGGATATTGAGTTGTACAGAGTTAACAGATTAACAGTCTTATGAAATTGTAACATAAAAAAACAACAAAAACAGATAGAACAAAAAATAAATGATAAACATTTTAAATAAATCGGATTTGAAATCGACAACAAAATAGTTACATTTCCTCGATATAAATTCCAAATTCCAAAAGGTTAGAATAAATAAAACAAGTCAAATTTCATGAAAAATCCCTCAATTCTCAAGCTTCATCAAAAATTCATCGAACGAAATTAATTTTACCGAAGCTAGAAATGATTATGAAATAGTACGAAAGAATTCGTTTTTTGGCGGGGCTAAATTGACATTAACGCCAAATAGAACGAATATGTCATAATTGTGATACTGGTAGTATGATATTAGGATTAAAAGGATTCATCGGAAAATCCCGCATAAGAACTGGAGAATCGGAAGTGTTAAAAACGTTAAAGACGTTAAAACCGTTAAAGTGAAAACATCAATTGAAATATGAGATAAGGGAAAGATAATTCTCTTTTTTTCTCTTTTTGATAACTAGAAACGCCGAATAGAATGTTTAGTCCAAAATATGTTTCGTGAAATGTAAAATATAAGCCGAAAGACTAATAGAATTTTTATGATTTGAGAAACCGATAATGTAAACAATCTGAAATATGTGAAATGTAAAACGTAATTGTTGACCGAAAAACAAGTGGAATGTAAATAAATCGCAAAGCTAATAAAGTAAACGAACTGAAATATGGTTTCGTAAAAATGCAAAGTTGAAAACATTATATCGTTCATATTGAGAAGTAACCACTTTGTTTGAAGGTCAGTGTCAGTTCTCCAAAGATGGAGAGATAAGTAATGAATTGTTATGAATATTAATGAATCTTGAGGTGCGATAAAATCGACGAAATACATATAAACGGGCGCTTAGGTGACCTAAAGAGTAGAAGGCAAAAGAAGCCGGCAGAATGCGAAAGAATCCACGTGATCTGCTGCTGAGAGAATTTACGACCTTGCGTTATTGTTTTTTACTCCATTCTAAGTTTTAGAAGAAAAAGACAAAGTGTTACGATAGAGACTGTAACGGGAATAGTTCATTTTGTTGTGTCAAAAACTGTATAAACCAAAATTAAAATTAACCTGGCGACCTTCTTTATTTTGTCATGTCATTTTTATTTTCGTCAGCGGAAACTATCTTTGTCCTTTTGTAACACGGTTTCGTCGCAGTTCGACCCAACGCTCGAGTACGATTTGATGTTTACTTCTCTATGATCAAGCAACACAACGTAGGGCAGGAGCAGATGAGGATCATCAGTTGACCGGCGGTAGTACTGACCAGTGTGGGAAGGGCGCGTGATCAAGCCGGACCGGCTGTGTTATAAGTAATTTTAGGATAGTTCATCATCAGCAAATATTTAATCATGGATGTTATTATCAAGATATAGTTTTGTTCTTTTAGCATTTATTTCATCTTACAGCATTAAATAAAGAATTAGACGTAATAATAAATGGACTTTTTTAAAAATTTAGATGAATCCAGGCAGTTTAAACTTGTACACTGAGCTCCTAATAATTTGACCAATCATCATTTTCGTGCCATTTAATTGACTATTTTATTTGTAAACTTATAACTTTTCACTGAAACAGTATTATGTTAAGTAACAAATAATTGGGTCAAGAAGCATGAGAAACTAACCCTAGAAAGAAAAGCAACACGTGGGAGAAAATAGAGAAAAAATGATTATACGTGGTTTGCTTCAAACTTAATTTATCTTATTTTATTATGCTGACCGACATATTGAAAAATCGTAAAATTACATTGTATCTAACTCTAATCGGCCATGTTTCTCCCAGTGTTGTCAGGTAAGTTATTGCTGCAAGCAGCTAGTGTATGAACTTTATATGATTGGTAAAAAATAAAACAGTTAAATTTCTATCTGTAAAGAAAAACTTAGGAAAAAGTTCCAAAAACAAAGACTGTAATTCTCGGAATTATAAAAAAATGAAAAATTCGAAAAACCTACGCAGCACCTAGCCAATAAAAGCAAACAAATCATCTTTCAACATTCACAAACAAAATATAAGCATGAGATTTAGTCGATTAGTTATTGAAAACGTAATTATGTTATTGATTTTTCCGTCATCAACCACATTTTCCGATTGCAAATTGCATTATTTGAAATTAAAATTTTATGGTGTCGACGGAAAACTCATTGATTAAATAAAAGCGCTTTTATCATTGTAAATGAAGGATTGGTTGTTATCTATCAAACAAAAGACTTAAGATTGACAAAAATATTTGATTGCAAATTTTATTCTTGTCACAATCTGATACATGGCTGAATTTTGCACGCTAATATTTTGATATAGGTTTTTAAAGGTGTGGAAATTTTCGAAACATGAGAATTCAGGTTGGTTGATGATTTTAAAAATTGTGACAAAGGAACAAGTATTCCGTTTTAACAAATAACAAACGCCATTGACGCATTTACGAGTTAAATTGATGAATATAACATCGACGATAATAAAGCAATAGAAGGTCGACAGGCTAAGCAAATACAGAAGTCGTCTTAAGCATTTTCAACAAATTGAGACTGTATGGTGACCTAAAAAAATCATTGTTATTTCTCTATAAAGAGATTTGATGTGAGAAATTAGAAAAAAAAAAAAAACACACACAAAAAAACAAAAATACACTAATATGTTTTTATACACTACAATTAAAAGTTTGAGGCCACCGCCAGAATTTGCATGGAATGAACTTGACAGAAGAGGGAAGAAAAAAAAGAAAAAAAAAAGAAAAAGAGCTGGAGTCAGTAAAAAAAAAATGGAATTAATTATTAAACTTATACTTTGAGAAACTTTTGATATATATATATATATATATATATATATATATATGGTGCTATATAAAAATAAGTGAACCCCTAAGATAATATTTTTAAAATTTGTCTCGTTTTTCCAGCTGATCAACAACGCTTAAATAAACTGTATATTCCTTGATAAATCTTTATTAAATCAATTACAACCACTTTCAAAAATTTTTCAAGCCAAGATAAAAATATTAATTAAAAATTAAGACGTGCAAAAGTAAGTGAACCCTTACATTTAATATTTGACGTCTTTTTCTATAATTTTTAAGAAGTTTCTGGCATTTGGGAGTGCCGATTTTTGACCATTATTGTTGGTAAAACTCCTACAATTGCTCGATTTTACTTGGCTTTCTTGCATGAGCTGTCTTCCTTCACTTGAATCACAGATTTTCAATTGAGCTTAAATCAGAACTTTTACTAGGCGATTCCAATACTTGAAATTTCGTTTTACGATGCCATTTGTTGTGGATTTGCTTGATGCTTCAGATCATTGTCCTGTTAGGAGATCCAGTCCTGACCTAATCCCAACAAGGGATTAGGTCATTTTCATTCTAAATTGTTTGGTATCTTACACAGTCCATTGTTTTGTCAATGTGCACTATTTTGCCTGTTTCAGCTGCAGCAAAGCACTGACAAATAATAATTCTGTCACCGCCATATTTAAAGGTTGATATCAAATTCTTCTCTTCAAAGCCGTATGAGGAGCGCAAGATATGCCAGCAATTGTTCATCTCCCAAAAAGGTATATTTTGGTTTCACCCAACCATCAAAACCTTCTGCCAGAATGTTTCTATCTTATTAATATCAGCTTTAGCATAGTTGAAGTAAACATGCTTGTGCTATTTCGTAAGCAGTGGCTTTTTCGAGGCTTTCTGCCATGAAGATTGGCATTGTTCACTTTTCGTCGCACTTTAGATGTATGCACATTGATTCCGACATTGTGAATTGGAGAATCACAAAGGTCATAGCAGAATTTACCCGTGCTTATCAAACTGGATGTCTAGTTGCTCTTGCTGTTATTTTTTGCGGATTGCCACTTCTTGATTGCAATGCTGTCATACCAAAGGCCTTCCATTTATAAAAAAAATGTTGCACGGTGGAGAAGTGCACTCCAAATAGTTTTGATAGTTTTTGTAGTCTTCTCCATCATTATAAGTTTCAACTATGCGATTTTTCAAAGCTTCAGGAGGTTCTTTTGATCTTTGCATGTTTTAAAAAATGAACATGTGTCATTTTGAGTTTTGCATGTGTATAAAGATTTTTTTACTGGCAACCATGTAAAACAAAAATACATGTATAAATGTAAGGGTTCACTTACATTTGGAAATCTTAATTTTTAATTAATATTTTTATTCCCTCTTGCTAAAAATCTTTGAAAGTGTTTGTAATTCATTTAATAAAGTTTTCATTAATGAATATGTAGTTTAATTAAGATTTGTTGGATGCTTGGGAAAAAGTGACAGTTATTTTAAATATTATCTTAGGGGTTCATTTACTTTTGCACAGCACTATATATATATATATATATATATATATATATATATATATATGCGTGTGTGTGTAATTATATATATGTCTGAATGTAATTATTATATATATATTACATATATGTCTGAGTGTAATTATAATATATATATATATATATATATATATATATATATATATATATATATATATATTACACACACACATATATATATATATATATATGTGTGTGTGTGTATAATTACACTCAGACATATATATATATATATATATATATATATATATATATATATATATATATATATATATATATATATATATATATATAGTGTTTCCAACAAATTGACATAATTTCATAGGTCAAAAGATTTTGGCAATTCTTGTTGAAATAACCTCAAATTTGCACAGAATGTATAGAAACATATCAAGATTTAATATTTAATGTTTTAATTTTGTTATCTCCATGAGAATCTACCCGAGGGACGGATCGAACGCGGCGGAGATGAAGACTTTTTTCTAATTAAATGACCACCGCGGTCACCAGACCTGTCCCTGTGTGATTTCTTTTCATGGGGATATGTGAAGGAATTTGTCTATGTTCCCCTCATCCTGCTAGCATTGGAGAACTCAAGCAGAGAATCACTTCCGTCATGCTACAGCGTATTTGGCAAGAGCTTAACTACCGACTTGCCGTGTGTCTTGTCACAGGCGGTCTACATATTGAAAACTTATAAAATCAGTTCCATAATAAACGTATGATGTTCGACACCTAAACTATTTCATTTAGTTAGACTTAGTAGTTTGGTAGTTTTCAAGATAATTGCTTTTAAATTGATGTCAATTTTTTTGGACACCATATATATATATATATATATATATATATATATATATATATATATATATATATATATACAATGATAAATGCAATCGATTGCGTTTAGCATGAAACAGACTCATAAATTCGACCTGGATGGTGACCAGTTTGGATGTGCAGCTAGTGTAATGGATAACGGCGCGACTGTCTCAGTTCCAATTCCACTCGAGTTCGTTACACGCAAATACCCTTGGGGAAGGTTTCAATCCACCTCTACTCCCCCTCAGGTATAGGTTAATTAGTAAAGTTGTTATCAATAAAACATTATCTCGAAAACATACATACAATGAAAAATAAAATTTTCTGTCTTTAAATAACTTGCATACGGTTAAAATCAAATCAACCATTAATACATAATTAATCCCTTTATATAGAATACTGTAGAAATATTATCCAAATAGAAATATCAGCATTCTATTATTTTTTATTTAGTATTGAAATTCCGCTAATCACTTTTGGTAATATTACATAATGAAAAAATTTCCTCAATACTGTGAACTGGCAGCTTTTCTTTTCTTTCACGACATTTCCGTTACCACATTTTTCTGAACACATCCGGCTAATTAAAACGACGCTGTCTGTTGAGATAATTATAAATAACACTATACTTTTTTTACAGTTCAGGTTTGTGTACAACACAGACACAATTCTAAGCAAATGTATTCCACTTTGAGATTATTTTCCTTAGTTCATTCTGACTAATCAATGAGAATTTGATTTGATCGCATTTAACAACTCAATTAGCTTTAGGAAAACAATTTAATACGTGAATTGATAATGAGTGGATTAATAATATTAATTATTTAATTACAGTAATTATTAGTAACTCACTGAATACATACATGCATAATTTGTCAGTTAAGTTACTTTATAATAACTAAATGTTATCCATTCTAGCCACTTCAAATTTTCGGTGTTATTCACCCGTCATAAACGTAAAGAAATTGATGCCATATGAACGCCCGAAACATCTAAGGAAGATTTCAATGCTATCGGGTGATGGAAATCACAAGGGGAATTTCAGTAAATCTCAAATTGAGTATAAAGCATATCAACATAGATTTGAAGAATGTTCGAACGGATGTACATGATGCAATGGGTAAATTGTCGCCATTTTATATTCTAATTTAATTTCACGCATGTGCGTTGTTTGTTTTTGATTTTGTCAGTTGGGCACCATCTGTGAGAAAAGGTCACCGTAATGTAATTCACTCCGCCAGAAATTTGGAAACGGCATGCTGTACTGCATCTTTATAAGCATGTTCATTAGCAAAATTAATTACTATAGAAACGACCATTTTGATAAGGGGCATACGAGTTAGTTTGTATCAAAATATCAGTCACCTTCGGAAAGAGGTCAAAAGAAAGAAAGAGGGTCGGGGTGTCCATTTCAAAGGTAATGAAGGCATTTATGTACGCATATTGTCTTATCAGTCACAGCGACAGATAGCTGTTTGCACTATAATACGTCTTTAACTGTCTAGATGCGTAAATTTCAAGATTGGTTATTCCTAAATTTTCGTTTGAGGATGAAACAGAGCTTGATACTTTAATTCAATTTAATTTCAATAATTATATTGAGGTTTTTGCTCTTGTTTTTTGAAATATGAGAACTCTTATGTAGCGAAGGAATCATATTTTTTTAAATAATAATATATATATATATATATATATATATATATATATATATATATATATATATAAACACAAAATTCATAATTTTTCCCTCAACACTATCTTCAAAATTTTAAAATATATTAGTTTTTATTCCCAACATCACCTCCAGGATAATTGGAGATATAGTTACGGAGAAAAATAGACCCAACGCCACTTCAGAAGCCAGGATTTATGAAATAAAGAGCCTGCAACGTATAAATAGTTACATTAGTGAGACAACACAGAATCTAAAAGCCTGCATCTATGAACATATGAGAAAACTACGTTTGGACAACATTTAAAACTCGTTCGTAAGACACAGGGGAAAAAGTGGCCATAATTTGATGTTATAAATGATAAAAAGAGCATAATTCTTTACACAGAAAATAATTAGCATCTAATAAACACACATCAAACACACTATATTAAATGTTCAACTTTTATAAAATCCATACTTAAAGAATGTAAAATATCAACTACTACCACCACCACCACAACAAACGTTCTTATTTAAAAACTTCCACAGTACAATATGCGAACAACCGGCAGATAAAAATGCCGATTACACACACACATACACACACAAATACACAGACACACATATACAGACACATACACACAAACTATCATCCGAATCCCGCATAGTCAAACTAGAATCATGTTATATTTTTACGCACGAACGCTGCTTTACATGACAAAATGCGCGTGAAGTTTGCTTAATTAATAAAAAACACAAAAATTAAAAATACCAGAATTTTTCTTTGTTAATTTTTTCTCCATATCTCATTTTCTGATGAAGCTTTAATAAAGGTGAAATATGTTAGATTTATAAACTTTTCATATTTGTTCCTTAATGGAATCAGACAGATTGTCAGATTCCATTAAATAAAAAAAATAAAAATTCTCTCATATCTTATCAATTCACGGATTACTTACTGCACACTGTTTTACTTACGTTAGGTGAGTAGATAAATATAATCAAATCCGGAATGATTTATCGGACAAAGGAAAAATAAATATACGGACAGAATATTTATTTTTTTCACAAAGCACATGTAAGTTTGCGGCAAAGATATGTCTTTATTTTCGCTTACAATTAATCTGCAAAATATATTTATCAAGCACACAAGGAAGAAATTCATTGACTATGCATAGTTTACAGGGTAAGAGCGCTCACTACGTCATCTGCATAAAATTACTGCTTTACAGGGAAGTGCCGAAAGTACTCGGCTCCACCTACTCCCTAATCGCTGACTAAATAACCAAACATCAGATTATTTTTAGAATCCCTATTTGAAAATTCTCAACAAAAACCTGTTTCACAATGTATGTAGAAATGTTCATATCTTTTACAATACTAGAAAACATTCCGAGCATGACCGACGTCTCAAAATTTATCCGAATAAACAAAACTAAGATCTTTGGAAGGACAACCAAGTCGGACTGAAAATCTTTTATTACGCATAGCGTCAATTCACTTAGAAATAATCATTATGTATTATCTATTTTGAAGAATATTATTGAGTACAGAAAATCATTTGTTTTATTTGAGGATTTTATTTCCTTAACACAGTCACCTAGTTTGTTTTAATTCTCAAATTTCCCCTGACCTGAATCAATATTATTTTGAATGTTTAATTGTAATATATTTATATTTTTACTTTTGTAAATAAATTATTTTTATTGTTATAAACATTTGTTCAATAAGCACGTAGTGGTAATTTAAGATTATGAATTTACGATGCAGAACTAATTACCATATATTGATAGTTTGTGAATGTATGAATGGATAAGCTTTTTAATTCTTCGTGACGAGAAAAGTGTTGAATGTAGTCTTGTAGACCTATACATAGATGAGGCCAGATCAGTGCCAGACACTCCCTAGCTATATGCCAATAAGGTAAATCTAGGCCTTGTCTGGCAGTTTTGTGAATCAACACACAGAAGAGAGTTTGTATTATGAATAAATACTGTTTGTACAAGTAACGGAAGTATGTGTTCATTAAACAGAATGTTTCAATATTTAGGTCATGTTGCAATCACACTTATATAATATAACCCTACATCCTGGCGTGGGACTAAATACTAAATATTTAAGATATGTATTTCCAAATGAATAACCTCTTCAGCGGATATGCAAGGTAATGTTTTGATTGAAGCACAGAAGTAGAGACCTACAGAGGAGAAGGAAAAATAGGAAAATTCCAAAATTAACATCGTGGCTCAACATAGGTGCAACGACAGCCACTCATATCATTCCATCAGATATAGCATCCACATCTACATCCATTCAAGCTACCAATCATCCAGTTTCAGCAGGCATACCATTCTTACCTGTTGCTACTGGTGACATTTAACAAAAAAAATACCCAAATCTGTAACAGTAAAGGAGTTTGCGATCCAAGAATCAGATCCGGGTGTATGGAACATTAATGATACTAACGCGATAGATTTGTAGTGGACCGTCATCATGTCAGAATCACGATAGCGACATTTCAAATTCACGCAAAGTTTATAAAACAGCTGGAGTAGAGAATATGAAGGTGAGACATTTATCAAATGTGAACTGTAGAATGGCGAGTGTATAAAACATGAATGGCTATTCTATTCACCATTCCAAGGTCATTTGTATTGTTTTGTATGTCGTCTATTGTCCAAGAAAGAATCTCCCTACACCGGGCGCAATGTCTGGAAGCACAGCAATGTTATTGTAGAAGATGAAAATGGAGAAGATCATCGAATGTGCATGCCAGCATATTTGATAAGGCATAAAGAAATCGGAAGTGTAGATTCTTTATTACTTGAACAACATCGCTCAGAGCAGGAATATTGGCTGAAAGGTTTGACATGTGTGGTTTCTGTAATTCGCTTTCTTGCCTCCAGAGGTTTGCCATTTCGTGGAGAAAATCAGATTATTGGGTCAGCAATAAATGGCAAATATTTAGGTATACTAGAGCTGCTTTGTGAAATTGACCCTTTCTTGTAAGAACATCTCAAAATGTATGGAAATCATCGATAAGGGAATCCGTCATATTTATCTGCCAATATTTGTGAGGATTCTATTTAATTAATGAGACAACAAGTTTTTATTACTATTTTTGAAGAAGTAAAAATGTCAAAGTATTTTTCAATATTGTCCATTCCACTCCAGACATCTCACACACATCAAATGACATTTACTGTCCGATACATTAAAGACTGTGAGCCTGTGGAACGTTTCTTGATATTCATCTCCATCTTTTCTCATGAGACAAAAGATCTAACAGACACTGTTGTGGATTTTCTTAATGAGAACAACATTTTTACTTAGTTTACTCAGGGGCCCATAATGCAGTGCATATGCGAGGCTAGAAAAATCTTTAAATTTTCGTATTTTCGAGTGATGTTCTCTATTATTTCCATTTCATCCCACAGAGGGCGGTGATTTCACTTTCCTCTCCATATATTGCCAGCCATGTCCGATATTTCTATTTCTCCTCGTGTTACGGCCCTACGGCGTTCATGTAGTTTTATCTTAATGGGTCGGCATGTTTCTCCTTTATATTTCTTGCCACAGCTGCATGGGATGAAGTAAACACAGTCATGTTCTACTCTATTGGGGTGGGGAGGCTTACTAGGAAGAGATGTCTGTGTAATGTTGAACCACTCTTGAAGGTTGTCCTAATGATATAGGGACTACATCTTTTGTATCTTTTCTGATAATCCCTTCACATAAGGTAGGTAGACTGTGGCTATTTTCTGAGTGTTATTATCATCTTGTACTCTTCTATCACTGTTTGTTGGAGTTGCTGTCATGTTGTTACGTTGTAGAGTATAGCTTATACTGACCATTTCTTGTTCATATATATCTGGGCCGCTACTTATGAATTTTGCTTGATGTTGTAGACAGCAGAGGGTCCCTTTCTTTAAATTATATAGGTGGTGGGAGTGAGAGTTGGAATATTGTCCAGTGAATGTTGGATTGCGGTATACGGATGTCTTGAACTCATGCGCTTGCTCGAGATATTAGTACATCCAATATATTCTTTAGAAATCAGTTTTAACTTGAATTAACGTTCTATGTAAACAAACTATAACTATAAATAATTATTATTTATAGTTATATTTTGTTTACATTGACCTTATTCTATGTTCGGTCCCATATAAACACGGCCACTTCTGCATTTGAAAAAAGCCAAATTATATCTATCAGCTGAAACTCCACGCTTCGAGTGGGATTTGAAACTAGCGAAAAGCCTAAGTAGGAAATCTGACCCACTGAAAACTCATGGATTTTAACTCAACGAAAGAGGATCTTGCGTTCATTCCACACTAATGCTCTTGTGAAAGTCATGAATCCATTTATTCTGCTGCTGGATAACGGTGAAATAATAAAACAGAAAGTGTTCTTTATCTACGACAGGCAATCGAGAAGAAGGAAAACTCAGAATTAAGAAACCGTGGAGAAATGTATGGGAAATAAATCAACTACTTTTTCCTCCAAGAACAGTTATTTCAATTTGTGGATATTAAACGATTGCATCTTGAAAAAACAGGCTTTTAAAAAAATTGAATCCCGTCTTATCAGAAAATATTTACTTCATCATGAACTTTTCGGTCATATTTAATATAGATATGTGGCAGAATTTCACGTAACCGTTTTTAACATACATTTTTGTTTCACTCTTCTTACAGCATCAATACCCTGACATAACACCGAATTATGTTTTGTTGTGAGAATTTCTAAGATAAACAGCTTTCGACAAGACGTTATTATTTATAGCTACCTGGTGGCCATTACTCAAACTATAAATGCATACTTAACACATTTTTTAATTCTTGATTTTCTGATGACCAATGAGTGGAAAACTAAAGTTATAATTTTATATAATTATATGACTATAAAAATTCCAGCTCAATATCTATTTTATAAATTTACACAAAAAATAAAGATTCAACTTATCTAATCTGATGGACACAAATTAAGATCCATTTTAGCATTATATTTATATTGCAAACCAAAACCTTGCCTAAGAAGGTAAGATTTTGAAAAATCAATACGTTAAAAATAGGTTCCGTGTCCTATTAGTTACCACAAAGAATCTGATATCTGTTCCCTGGCAGACAGACAAACCATAAAAAGACCTTTGGTGAATATGATGTTGCCGATCCTTTTCTTGTTGTTACTTAATTGTGAAATCACATTATTTCTATTACTTGTCCTCTATCGTGTTTTTGTTTAATATTTGTAAAGATATTATGATATCGTAGATGTAGGCGATATTATAGAAATTCCAAAACATAATCTAAAGATGTGTATGTTGTTTTCCATAATCTATTGGGAAGAATATTAAGTTCACGCTCCTTCAGGCACTTCTCAAATTATGTCAATAAAATGTGGAGGAACGGCTTAAAGACAATTAACTTGCATTCTTTTAACAGTCAAAAAGAGGTAGAGTTTTAAGAAGAAAAGAATGGTCGAACTAAACAAGTCTGCCTCCAATAATAACAAAGTCCCCCCCCCAACACTTTTCGTAGTTGTTTCTTTTCTGCTTACTTAACAGCATATAAATAAGAAATTGTTTTCGTATATTTTATTGCTCTGTTTTCTATTTCTTACCCAACAGTTTTTTTTTAATGAACTTGAATTGTTTTTACATGATTTTATTCTACCGAAAGCCATTGAGCAACTATTTTCACTTGCAATAATCTCACTTCCCAACTTTCCACGGAAATAAGCAAAGGATGTAAACACGTGTCAATGAAAAATTTAAAAAAAATCAGTTACATTAATTGGTTGAATCATAATTGACATCCTTCTCAGATCATCACTTTCTTTCCCCTTAATTTTTTTTCTTTATCTCTTGTGACAACGTCAAGGAAACTGATAACGCTTAAATGAAATCATCGTTACAAGCGAGAGTGAACGAGCGACTTGCTTGACACCAGTAATAATTATTTTCATGTTAACTCGACTGTGTTATTCCCAACAGCCAATATAGATGCGTGGAAGCCGAGACATCTGTTCGGTGAATGTCGATTTCGGGGGATTCGACTGATCGGACACACATCATTCCGCCATCTCAATGAAGGGGAAGTTCTCGCTTACATGGAAAAAATGCCTCATCATAAATAGTCTTTATTCAAGATTGACATCAGACTTCCGTGTCCGTCTGTTCGCTTTATGTCACTGATATTATCATTAAAAAGACTGGAGAACTTATATATCCTTTCTTAACAGAGCAGACGCCTTTAAATTTACATAGAAAATTTAATCATCAAACAGTTAAAAAAGAATTGTGTGCATGTGCAGAAATGTATAGTTTTCATCAGTTTCATTCCTGTTATTTTAAATTTGAAGAAGTAGAACTATCGTCAATCATTATTTTAGGTGATCAATCTTCAGACGCGAGTATTTAACAGAAATTATCTTAGTTAACAAATGAAATAGAATGTAAAGATCGTGGAAAGTCAAGTTTCTATCGCTGATATTTTAAAATTTTCTTAGTGGAATTAAAAAAAAGTGCTCAGTGGCATGCAGAGGTCTGGTAGCACCCAGAGCAAGGATTATGACTGGCGCTCCCACCCAACAAAATCGTAACAGTATATCATACTTAGTTTATCTTCTTTGGGACAGATTGTTCACAAAGGTTTATCACAATCAATTAGAGTTTAAAACATTAAGTTTATAAGTCGTAGAAATTCATACACAGATGCCCTTAAGGACACGTGGTACAGTGGATAAAGCATTGGTTAGATCCAGTGACAGGACCAAAAGAGTTCAATACCTGGTTAAAGCAGTGTAGAACTTGGAGATGGAAATTAACAAGAGATAACTGATAACTGCACGTGGAACTACCCAAGCGAGTTCGACATTCCAACCACATGAAGAAGGCCGGAGCGTACAACGACCTAAACTTTGTGATAAATATGGCAACAAAGGTCCGAATAATGTAAATAGTGTCCAATTAGAGGCAATATTTAAATGAAACACTTTAACATATTATACAAATTAGATAAATTTTAATTATTTATTATCGATAAAGTTGACAAAGGGCTTCATCTGTGAAACTTTTTAGCAGTATTTTAGTGTTTTAACACTAAAATACATAAAATACTAAAGTTGAACATACCGATTTAAAAAAAATCTAATAACTGACAGTTGATAAAATAAATAAAAAACAATTTCAACTCAGATAATATTGCGCGTAAATATTTCTTGTCTAATATTTGTTTTGCAAAATCATTTGATAAATTTTTTTGTGAATTTGTGAAATATGGCAAAATAAAGAGAAACTATATTATCGTGCTCTCAAAAAATAAGCTGAAAGATTAATTTTCAATTCACTTCAGTTTTTAATTTAAATTAAGTTTGTTTTGAAATTCTTGGATTTTCTTTCTGTCTCCTTTGACATTGTTGGTTATTAATAATTAACTAAAATCAGTTTTCATGTGTGTTTACAAATAAATAAAGTTTATTTTAGTGGTGGATATTGCCTTACAGAAATTCTGAGGTCTTGTTTACTGTTTTCTTTTATATGAGTATACCTAACTTTGTGGGAATTTAGAACAACAATGATTTAAAACAATTCCCCATCTTTCTTGCATGAAATGACCACCACATTTAACATCCCAAAATTACATGATGGCTGCATAATATAAATATGCAAAACCATCAAAGAAATTTCACTTTTATAGTCTAACTGATTTAGCCGTTTATTGCTATATTGGCGGTACTGACAATAAAATATATTTAATAGTAGTTTATAGATAATAATAATAATAATAATAATAATAATAATAATAATATTTAGGTCAACTTTAATGAGATATTTGATGCTGTATCTTATTTGCAATTTGGTTTAGAAGTTAGTGAATATAAATTTAATAAAAAAGGTTAAATTGCACAATAGGGTCTGATGGTTTTACTCGCCCACTTACCTTGGTATTCGCCCAAATGTTGGATAATATTGATTCTTGGTGTGAAATGGTATTTCTGTCCAGACAAAAAATTATAATTAATTTTTAACACAAATGAAATTGAATTTTTAATTCAAATTTTTACCTGTCATCGAAAAGAAATTGAAGACATTTTGTTATTCTTAAGTTCTCGACTATTACGTTTTAACCTCTTCATTTTTGCGTTTAAATTCGTTAAATTACGTTAAAACTTGTTTTTTCTGTGTAAAAAGATTGTTCAAAGTTTACTTTTTGTGTGAAAAAATTTTTTTGGGGTGTAGTTAAATTTTAAAACAATAAAAATATTTTTGGTGTAAGAAAAAAAACAAAGCCGTCAGCAATTAAGTACATTGAATTAAAGTTAGATTCTCAACACTTTAAAAAGTAAGTTGGAATTTTATTCCAAAAAATACAATTAAAACCAACAATAAAATTTTCCAAACATTTGGGCGAATACCGAGTGAAATGGGTGAGAAAATCCAATGGTGCCTATAGAACAATTGAAAGAAAGATCTACTTCTAAAAAGAAAACAATTTAAAATTTCACATTAAAATATGATTTTAAATATGAAACAATGATTAATAAAAAAAAATTCCTAGCAATTGATTTTTCATTTTTTTCTTAAAATACGTTTGAAATTTCTTTAAAATAGAGTTAAGAAAAAGAAAAGAAAAATACATTTACATTTATTTTGATGTCAAATTTCCTTTGGTTTTCAGTTTTTAGTCTGAAAGAAATTGACTGTATTAGAATGAAAATGTAACTGTTTCAATAATAACCAAGAATCTTATTTTAAATAGTCTTTGATTTTATGGCCTTCTATCTCCGCTCCCACCATTTTGTATCTTTTGAACTTTCCTTTTACTACCAATGAAAAATCAAAATGAAAGAACTGATGCCAAAGACTTGTACTCAAACTTTGGATTCAGGTAGGTACTCACGAAAAGTGGGTAACACTCGTGGTATACTTAATGACCAGCCCGAACTGATCATCGTGTGTAGGTGGGGTCCAAGCCCACCGCCAGATAGTGCTTTTTGAAGACATTTTTTAAAAATAAGCTGGTGTCATTTGAACCCTATCAAAAAATTTCTTCACAGGTTTGGCGACACTATCAGCACTACCAGCAACCAAATAGAGACATTTTAAAACTAAAATTAAAAACTATTTTATTCATTTTTAATATATAATTTCAGGTGTATTTGCTAAATAAAAACAAAAAGTTATGTTTCTTCACCCGTATCGTTGCCTTTATTGCAACAGAAATAATATACTTCATCGAAAGTGCCCCCTCCCCAGAAGCGTGCCGCCCGAGGCCCCACCGACCCATCGCCCCCCACTTTTGCACGTCACTGTCCAACCTTTATCCCCTTTCCATCGGTTCTATAGCTGAAACATACCTTTACGAAACATTGTGCTTATCAATGCGGCCTCCATTTATATTTATAGAGGAACTTTTATATTTATATCAGAAACAAAATGTTTACAGATCGTGGTCTGAAGATCACGTTATAGCATATAAATGTATAGTCACTATAAAATATTGATAATACTTTACCAACACCACACGCTATGTGTATCTATTTCTTACACACACACACACACACACACACATATATATATATATATATATACAGTGCGACTCAAAATGTCTGCAAATACTGATATTTTGCATTTTCCCTAGTAAAATATGCTTTTATGGACAAATGTTGAATATTTTAATTCCTTACTGCTAGCCCAATATCCAAACATTACATCTTAGAATAAAGTACGAAAATCAGCTTTATTCGTGATTTTTTTTATTAATAAAGGAAATAATACCAACTGAAAAACTTTTGCAAACTTTAATTTCAGTGCAAAAAAATTGGTCCTGCTCAAAACAATTGTATAAAATAATGAAAAGGTGTATTATGTATTATATATGAATAGTCGGTATGGTTTTGTTTAGATATCAATGTATGAAAACACAAGGAGCACATTTTTCGACCATCATTCTTAAGAAGCTCAATAAGTCGTTTATCGAATGATGAAGTGATTTTCCTAACTTCAGTGGCTGTAATTTTAGAACAAATATCCAAAATGTACTTCCACAAGTGATCCTTGTTAGAAAATTGCCGTCAATTTTCATAAATTCGACGCTTTACCATGGCCCAAAGGTTCTCAATAGGGTTTAAATCGGGACTCTGTGGTGGCCATACCATAATCTTGTCGCCTGTAAAACCTTGATTTGCCAACCACTCTTTGGTGAAGCGCGCTGCATGACTGGGGTCATTATCTTGCTAATAAACAAGATTACTACAGAACTCATCATTTTGTGAATTTAACCTGAGTATGAAATTTTCTTTTTAAAAATAATTAGCTGAATTCAGTTTGAGTCCTTCTGGCACAAGAAATGGTCCAATTAATGTCGAGCCACAAATTCTAGCCCAGAATATCAGTCCACCACAGCCTTGTTGGCGTTTAAAATGCAAGCGAGGAGTTCCACGATTAATGAGCCGATCTTTTTTCCAACCTTCGAAACCGTCTAATGTAGCTCGGGTTTCATCCATTCAAATTACTCTGTGGAAATCAATTTTTAAGTAATTGTTTACCCATTCTAACCTCTTTAGGCGATTCATTTCGCTCAATGGAGGACATGAAATTGAAGAATGTTGTTTTGCCATACTATGGAGGATGCGATTTCGTGTTGCTTTTCAATCCTTCTTCAATGCCAGTTTGCTTAAAAATCTCTTTGCTGATGCTGTAAAAAATCTGTTTTAAGTGTTCTTTTAATTTTTCTTAAATCTTGTTAACTGCACATGAACGGCCTCCCTTGTGCTTCTTGCGCTCAACTTTACCATCATTGACACATTGCTTCACTGTGCGATGATCTTGTTTAATTATTTTGGCTATTTCCAGTGTAGTTTTATCATTTGAGAGTAATTTTGTTATTTTGGCTTTTTCATCAGCAGTAAGCATCTTCATACGAGCCCTTATTTTAAAATTTATGATTTCTGCAAACACTTTTAAATCACCTGAAATACATAGAAATCCTTAAATAATAATATGGAGATTTTTGTTAATTTAACCTTGATGTCACATTGGACATGTCATTTTAAATTAAATATATTTACACAAGCCATTATAAATATTTAAATTTGTATATTCTAGAAATGTTATAGGTGCAAATATGTTTGAGTGGCACTGTATATATATATAAATTTTGAGTATTGGGGCAGGAATCCCTCTTTTATACAAGTTTCGTTAAAGGCGACTGACAAGGCACTGCAATTAAGCTTTTTATTTAATTTTACTTGTGTTCGAACACGTGCTTTCTTTTCTGGATGTAAACTGTGTAAAAATTGTCAAATGTTCTGCATATCCGAGCGCTTTCGGCTATCCCTTTAGCCATTATCAAAGGTCATTTTTAGTTTTAATTAAAAAATGTGTTTTTATGTATGTGTCTAGCACGTTACGGCCGTGTTGATAGTTGATTAAAATAAAGCGATTAATCACATTACATTGTCAATCGTATTTAATGAAGCTATATATATATATATATATATATTCAAATACACTGTAGATATTGAAATTTTATCTTTTGCTTAACGAAATCTCATTTTAAGGTGTTTTTATGAAGAAATGCAGGGTTACTTCAAACTTTTTGCCTGTAATGTATCTCTCTCTCTCTCTCTCTCTCTCTGTATATATATATATATTAAATGAATATATACTCATATGTTAGATGCTGAAAATTTCTAGGTTTCATACACTTTCTAAAAGCTCAACAAAAGACGAAATATTAGAATTCGTCATCTTTGCGTTGATAATATTTTCGGTACATTTTCACATATTTATCACTCTCAGTTATAACCTTTAGTCCGTAATTTCTACTATTTTTTCAGGACTGATTTAACTTTTGTTCACTCGTATTAGTCATAGAATTGATGAAAATAATTAAAGGGATAAAATAATTAGAATGATAAAAATATTCTAATAATAAGTTTTCAGATTACTGATTCATGTTTCTAATTCTATTCGCTTTTATAATTCGAGAGGCTATGAAATAATTATGATTTTCAAAAATGAGTAGAAAATATTAAATTGTGATACCATAGCTAAATAAATGATTATCAAGTCTTAATTTCGGCGCACTTTGAGAATATTAAAGTATGCAGGGATTTATATGTTTATTTCTATTAACTGAACAAGACAAAATTTAGAATAAATGAAAATTATAAAGCAAATCTTCGATCCTATACTCATACAACTTTTTCATTTACGTAAATGTAGATAATATGTCCGTCTCTTGCCTGACGATTTGCTTAAAGATTCATAATTTTTTTGTTACATCAATGTTAAGAAAATAATGTTTTCTTGAAAATGTTCCATTTGAACTAAAGTAGTTTTAAAATAAAGGATAATTAGGAAACAAAAAATAAAGTATATATTCGATTTACGTTATTTGAAGCTGTATTTTCCAAAAATATTTGTAATGGTTCCCCGCAAGCTTTAACTTGTCGACTGATTTAACTATTTGACTAAACTGGAAGATTAAACTGATTCATTTTGGAAAAGTAGTATTTGGTTGCCAAATTCAGAATACTACAATTTCTTATTGACGTATAAAAACCCCTAACAGATTTGTCTACAGCATAGAACAATCAATGCGACTTATTCTCACTCGGATATTTTATGCCAGACATAATTATTCTCTTAAAATAGTTTGATCGTCAATAACAAATCAAATGATTCACTTCATGCATTTTCTATTGTTTACAGAGCAAAAATTGTAAAGCGAATGAAATAGATTTTCACTTAATTTCCATTATATCTCATTTCCGAAAATAGATTCATTATTTCGATGCAGTGTGCACTATTAATAAACACTGAACGTTTACTACATTTTCATTAAAGGGTCATATTTTAAAGGGTCACATTATAGTAAAACTAGCTGACCACCCATTTCTCTATTTTTCTAAAGTTATCTATTTTCATATATTTATCATCATGTCTATCGGGACATGTGCACAGGTTCGGAATGTGTTATACGCGTCTGCATGGTTATCTATATGGGGATAAAGTGAATGTAAAAAATAGAAAAGCAAATGGCATTAAATAATTTATGAATATTTTCATTATAATTCGAACCATTTTCCTGGTTTCAAAGACATATTTAAATGCAAATTCTCGAATTCTAACTACTTTTCATAACATATTTCTGTATCGGTTTGCTTGGAAAAGAAGTAACTTTTTCAGAAATGGATATATTCATAAAATTCGATGGCGGCACTATCGAGAATTTTCCGTCTAAGTAAGATACTTCCTCTTTTATTAAGTGTGACATTATTTAGATCAAAGTTGTAGTTGAATTTAGTTTTAGTTATAACAAAATGCATTTGATAAACTGTTGTGTTTAAGATCCTTTTTTTTTTCATAGATAATTTTTTAAAAATCTGCAAGTTTCCCCCAATGTATTGTGAAGATCAGTTCTGACAATTTATATATATATATATATATATATATATATATATATATATATATATACCTACACCAGAATTGTTATTGTCATGCGTATTTTTCCACAATTCATGATAAGGAGAAAAATAAATATTAAACAAAGAACTAATCGTTCTTATATATATATATATATATATAATTATTTTTATAAAAAAATTTATAACATAAGTATGTTATAAAATCACTACAAAAATAGCCATTTTGTTTCAACACACTCTGTGTCTTATTACCAATTTGTAAATGGTAGGCATAATTCCAAGGCGGACATTAATCCAAAGATAACTCAATATAACTTACAGAGCAATATAATGATAAATCAAGAAAAACCGTAAAAATCTAAATCGGTTATAATTTATTTCATGAATATTTTTTTATTCATCCATTCAGACCGAAAGTTTTTTGAGAAATGGAATCAATCCATCCAGACAAATATATCAGGATAAAAAGGGGAAAGGGAAAAAAAGAGAAAAAAAAGAGAAAAAAAAGGGCGGGGAAGAAAAAGGAAAGAATTTTAATTATAAAAAAAGGAAAAAATACAAATACCAAAAAAATTAAATTAATGGAAGAAAGAAAGAGAGAGAGAGAGAGAGAAAGAGAAAGAGAGAAGAAGGAAGAAAATAAATGATAAGGAAGAAATAAATGATAAGCCAATAGCAAAAAATAGAATCACCTAGAAAAATGTTTTCCTTAATCGGCTGAACAAGTTAATATACCGGGTAAGGGAAGGATGAAAATGATCGGAAGTAAAAGAGTTACAGCAAATTGTCTAATAAATTATTAAATAGAAAATTAAAATTTCTCTTGCATCAGGAAGAAAAAGGAAAAAAGAAAAAGGAAATAATTTTAATTATAAAAAAGGAAGAAAGAAAAAATAAAACAATAACAAATATATTTTTAGGCAAATATATATATATATATATATATATATATATATATATATATATATATATATATATATATATATATATATATATATAGGGTAGGCCTGGTTCTTGTTTAATATATTTTTCTAGAATGAACGATTTTAGCTTTCCTAAGATTTCAAAGAATTGTATTATTGAGGTGACACGGTTTTGTCTACGGTGTTCTCTTTCGTAATATTCATGTATGTCGTCTCCAGAAACCAGAAAAATGAACCGAAACGTAGAAAAGTTAAAACAGTCTTCAGAACTTTCGTTCATCTTCATCGATACCTGCATAAATTAAATATTGTCATTTGAGATTATATATATATATCACGCGACTTCTGGATCATCTACTTCGAAGTTTAGATGTTTACATTTGATTGACTGAATTATTTTTAGGTTCATGTCTAATTTCATACATTGTCGGTTGGGGAGTTAAATTTAAACTTAGCCCTATGAAGTTCAGATAAAATATTCTATTTTCATTAGCAATCGCATTTAATTGATTTTAATGCAGCAGAACATTTTACACTCTTCATTGTTTTTATGAGTGTGCAATAACCATGCTGTCCAATAAAATATTGCAAAATAATTTTTAAATAATATATGTCGTAAGTGATGGTCTTATGCAAATATACTCCGTTAAATTTTGCTTTATTGCCTATAATTAATAGTTGTAATTTCATGCTATACTATTGTGGTCTTGTATAGTCTTAGTTAAATAAATATAGCAAATACTAAAAATATCGAAAATGGGAAAGGGTCTAAAATGAAAATCTTTAATTAACTGGCAAAATCACATTTGTATGAAAAAAAAGTTAAACCTTTCAACCAAAAGCATTTGCTAAACCCCCTCTCAAATTGTTGAGAAATTGTTTTTACGTTTTTTATTGAATGTTGGTACGTGATTCATGACTTCTGGAAGAAGAACGTGAAAAGGAGGATGAGAATTTTATGCACATACGGTTGCTATAATTCGACAAAATTTTAACAGATATTGTCTGTTACGAGTTTGCATTATACTTTTGTATTTGAACTTAAGAATTAAACTAATAGAAATCTTTGAATTATGTACCAAGATTCAATAAAACTGTTATAAAGTTTTTGTCTACAATTTTGTGTTATTCATACACCCTCAAAACAAATTTATTGTTACTCATGGAAATAATCTCGAAATTTAATATATATGGGTAAGACATCTAATGGTGGTGTTGTCAGCAATCTGAACCTGTGTTTGGGCCTCACTATGTGTCCCATATTTGTCGGTTTTGGCCACAACCAAGCTAGGCTTAGTAAATAGTAAGTATATTTCAGGCTTTAATCATTTTCAAATCTTTTGATATTTCATAAATTCATGCAACGAGTGAAAAATGTAAACATCGAAATCACGGCCCATATCCAGGTGGCGAAAATAAATTTGGTTGTTAATATCGGTTAGTTTATTGGTACTTTACGACATTTCAAATGATCTTAGTCACACGTCTACTGGCACATGACTGAATAAGTTCCATAAACACTTGCAGAACTTATTGCCACTGAAGAGGGATCTATTTGGAGTCAACTCGAATAACATTAACGAGTTTCTTCCATTCTTTTCCGTCTTTTATGATTTTCATGATAATAGATTGGTTTTACTTCTGATATTTTCAGTTGCTTTCACATTTACATTGTAAGTACAACTCATTACTAGTGATCGCAATTGCTTCTCGCTTCAAGCTTTTTGTCATTGAGAATTACTCCTCTATATAACTAAGATTTTGTCTGGCTCCAACATATTGTCCTGTCTAGCTAGGCTGAACCTGTCAGGAAATAAAATCCTGCCAGGATAGCTCTTAGAGTTATAGTCACTCCATCACATCACAAAGTTCTTACTCATGGAGTGAAGACAGATATTTTGACCAAATTAATTGCTTAATTTGTATTTAGTGCTTAAAAATCCAATCATATTTTTTTTTAATACAATGTATCTTCAGAACGGTGACGATCATGGCTCTCCTCACATTCCGTTTTTTATTATCAGTTAACTGCCACAACATCTTGAGAAAGATATTAGAGTAGTTTAGCGTTGTCTACTCTGCGGTTTTGAATTTAGCAGTCCTACTAAAAGGAATACCAACCCCCATATCTTGAGGGGAGTAATCAATATTCAAATAAAAATTAGAAATATAAAAAGAGTTTTTGGTTAATTAATCGTCATTAATTAAGGTTACTATCATATTTAATCGTTCATGCATGTATTTCATTTATTAGCGAGACACATTGAAACTTCCATTTCATTCTCTAAAGAACAAGAAATATCAATTGTTATTTTGATGAAAAAAAAGATTCAAAATGATTTCTTGTTATAATCATTGCTCATGGCCAGAGAAGTTCTTGTTGTGTATAAGTGAAACTAGGGATGTTGAATTAGATGCCAGTTTAACTGGAAGCCAGTGTCCAGTTAAAATATTTAAAAAAACAATGTTTTTTCGGCATATTCAGATAATATGATGTTCTATCATTGACAGAATTTTCAACTGGGTTTGTGGTAACAATCAGAACTATTCGAAACGGCAAATGGAATATTACAGCTCGTAATTTAAAAAAAGACAAAACTGTCATTAAACAGAACATGTCACTTATTAAAGCAATGGAGTTGGTTTTTACATTTCTAGTCTTTAAACATGCACACATACAAACAAGTATGGACACACGTTCGCAAACGCATGCATATACATACACATGCGGTAATTTTTCAAGTAGAGAGTATCTTTCAGAAAATAATCTGAATATTAGGATTCTAAATACTTGATTATTGTTAGTTTTTGAATATTCACTTGGCAAAAAGACTTCTACCTTAAACATTCATGACGTCCTTAATTTTATTATACTAGATTGACCACGCAACAGAAAACCTTAATCTTGGATTTGGTTATTCATACAATGAATATGCATAATAGCTTAAAATATTCTAATTGCAATGTTCATTTAAGGCATACCCACAAGGTGTAATCAAAACTCATAAATATTTTATTTACTAGTATTTCTTAGAGCATCTTTAGATCATGCTGGATAAACTGTAACTTTTGTTTTATTATTCAAATACTTTTGAATTCACAAGGCATTTTTCATTTTATTAGAACAAGTGGAAAATATATTTACAACAATCCTCATAAAATTACTGATTTATTAAGTAATTGTAGGGGAACCTCCCCCCCCCCCAAATCCAAACATAGCATAATCTAGATTTCCTCGAATTTGGACTCATCTTCAAATTCAAACTTTTGTATTGACATAAATATGAAGCCTTTTCTTCCTCAAATCAGGACAGTACTCTCAATATCAAATATCCCGGGTGTTTGGTGTTGAGAGTAGTTGTATTGTATATCCTTATTTTTTACTTCCTCCCCTTGACTTTTTTGCAAACACGTGCAATTCTTGGAAATATAGATAAAGGAAAAAGTAACTCGGTTCAAATGAAAGAATATAATATTGGAAGAAGCACACTTTTCTAGATAAAAAAAACAGAGAAAGATAAGCTGCTTCGTCCTGTGAAAATAAAAGAACTGCCTTAGGAAAAGCTTTTTATGGACTAAAAGAACGTCAATTTGACCAAATTCTTTACGAGCGGTTTTCCTCAAAATGATTAGAAGGTTTGGCAATATCAGATCCGATGCTAATTGACAAGGCAAAGGCTCTTTACACCGAAAAGAATATGAAAACAAATATGAAATTTAATGAAGGTCGGTTTCAAGTCACGATATGGTATAGGGCAATTAAAAATTTCAGGTGAACATATAGTGGAAGCTTCTTCAAAATTATGGTGGACTGTGATTTAACTGTAGATGAAATCTACAATACTGATGAAAGTGCTATCTATTAGAAATATTTGCCCACAAAAAAATTAGCTGGTGCGGACGAACGAAAAACAGCAGGTTATAAACTAAATAATGAAAGATTGACAATGCTGGTGTGTACTAATGCATCAGGTAGCCACAAAACTTAAAACTTAAACTTTTAGTTCTTGGAAAATCTATGTCTCCCCGTTATTTGAAAGAAATTTTGCAATTACCATTCGCATACAAATCCTCAAAACATACATGAATGAATCAGTATCTGTTTACTGATTGGTTATTTCAGAAGTTTGTTCTATCTATAAAATCCCGCAAACCAAATTCAAGATGCTTATTTCTTTTAGACAATTGCAGAGCTCATCCATGAAGATAAATTAGTCTCATCTTGTGGAAATGTTTTTGTTTGCTATTTACCGCCAAACGATACATCGTTGATCCAACCAATGGATCAAGGTGTCATTTGGAATATGTAATGTTTCTACAAAAAGTCATTTCATGATGAAACTGATGAACTACTACGTTAGCCTACAAAATTTTTAGAAAAGTTTTACCGTTAAAGATGCCAGATGTGAACATTTGCACTTTAAGAAGAGCATGGTAAAACCTGTACCGAGGTAGAGCTCGTGTTGCAGAAAGTAATGTTAACAAAAGTGAAACAAATTGTTTAGAAAAAGAACCAGAGTTGCAGAAAATTATTGAAACTTGCCAGCTTCCTACTGAACACAAAAATCTTCAATCTCTTGATGCAGATGATGTTGTAGTATGGCTCAGTTGAGAAGCAAAAATAGAAGATGATACTCATAACGAAGAGAGTATTCAAGACAGTTTTAATAGTGATAGTTGAAGTAGTAGTGAATCTATATTAGATGTTAAAAGTGATGATGAATCAATATCATGGGAAAAAGCAGAGACGTCTATTGAAACACCACTTAAATTAATTGAGCAAAACCCTTGTTTCACTGACTACTGGAATATCCAGACACGCAAAATGATAAAAGATACTGCACAATTGTAAAGTGAAAGAATGTCGTACTCGCATGAAAAGCACCAGAGAAACAACTGTCCTGAAGGCAAATGAAGAACGCAGCGAAATTCAGGAATATCTGATGATGGACGAATGATAAACTTTTAAACATTTCACAAAGTGTCATTGTTTTCACAAAGTTTTTCATCACTATTAGTTGCCAATTATTTTTTTTATATTTATGTATTCAATCTATACTTTAAATAAAAACCAATCAACGTTACAAAATACCTTTTGTATCCTAAAATGTAAAACTTAAAATTTTAAGCTTGCCACAGCATCCATTTTCTTCCTCGATTCCTAACAGTATCCCCAATACTCGCATGTTCAGTTTAGAGGAGTTGAACTGTTTTTATATGGATTTTTGTCTGTTACCTCACCCCAAAATAAAAAAAGAATTTATATTTACTGAACTTTACAGCAAATTCTTCCAGATCGAAGTCATTCCATTGCATCCCTGTTGCGCTGATCTTTGTGATCGCCCCAAATTTGGGGGACACGAGGGAGCTATTTCAAAGTGTAGGGTTAACGTTCGCTCACTCGGATGAACAAGCCAAAAACAGATTTTTTTCATCTATTTTTAATTGTAAAAAATCCTTGTAAATACCCCGAATATCATCCGCACTTATGAAATGCCAATAAATCCCTGACTTTTGGTAATATTCTGAGGGTTGGACTTGTTGCGAGGCAAGCTAAACAAATTTTAATTTAAAATTTATAATTTCTCGGAGTGAATTAATGTTCACGATAAGTAAATTAACATTATTTGGGATGACTTAACAGGAAAGATCCATTTATATGACTAAAAATATTGTAAAGACAATACTTTACTAAGTCGTTATAGACTTAGTAAAGTATTGCCTTTAAGTTGATTATAATTTCTATTTGCATGGAATTGTTGCATTCTTAAAGCATATATCATGAGACATCACGAATTTTGGGGTCACTTTTCGGGGAATATCCTTTCAAACTGGACAATATACTTGTTTATGTATTGTCAAGGGACAGAAGAATATACTTGGATTTTTTAAATCATTTTTCTAATAAGAATAAGAGCTCTGAGCATAAATAAATATTCCCTATGACCCTATCAATGACCTTTTAACTGAGTAGATTAAGAGATATTTTTAAATCAATTACAGAACATCTTTATAGAATAAGAATCTTGGCTTAGTCATTCATTATAACGGATCGAGTGAGAAACTTGTGTTTCTCGGTCTGTCGTCTACTCATGAGACTAACTAATAACCATTAATGTCAAGTGACGTTGTTTGGAAAGAAATTATCTAATGAATAACCAGCAAGAGATGAGTCCAAAACGGACGAAAATTATTGAACAAAGCCCAGAAAATTGTGCTGGCCAATTCTTTGCAGTCATTCGCTTTACCTTATTCATTCATTTAGAATTAGTTCAGTCATCACCGGAAGATATCACAGGTCAGTGATCTGTTTCACTCTCGCTTTTTCGATTAATTTCATTATTTCATCTCATATATCATAATGATTACTCGGTTGAATTTGACATCACGAACAGATTTTAGAAATGAAAAGGGAAAAGTCGGATGAAATGACAGAACATCTCGCCTTGCTTTACAAGTATTATTTTATTCATAAAAATATCGTAGAAATTAATTTTAAAATTGGGTTAATTCTTGATTATATGTTAATGGGTTAACCATAGAGTATAGCACAGAATAAAAAAAATGCCCAGAATTTTATCTTCAGAAATATAGTATGAACAAAAAACCGTTTAGTGGTTAGTGGCCTAAAACCTTTACATTGTGATGTGGAAGCGTTGAAATATTTTATAATGAAGGATAATAAATAGAAATATCCTTATATATCAAGTTTGTATATTTTTTGTAATTTGGTGAATATATCGTTCCCGTTGATTTTTGAAACCCTATACCAGTCAGTACGAGGTGGGGAGGTTTCTGCGCACTACTTTTGATTGATACTAATCCTTTTGAAATTGACGTATTGATTTGAAACTCTAGGTATCTCATCAAAAATAGACCGTCGTGCAAGCATTTTGTTGCGTTACACAAAAAAGGTAATTGTGAGTGCAGTGAATACTCTTTTTTTGTTTCGTATTTTTGCTGACGTGAGGACATTTTTAATTTTAGCAAATTACATATAGCCTTCATTTTTGTTTAAATCCATGGATGAGTAGTTATATTCGGGCTATTGTCCTCATCTTTGTTAGTTGTTATCACAGTTTCGGCCGTTGTGGCTTCCGGCCTTCGTCAGGTGTATATCGATTTGGGTAAACCTACTGGGAATTCTGAACTGAACTTTTTATTTAATCTACGGGGACAATTCTCTTTCCACTGCTCATGTCTAGGGTTATTCTCTAGTTCCCATTTTATTATTTTTTTTAGTACTGTTCAGTTATTGCTTGCCCGTTTCCACTGAGTGCAAGTACACAATACTCGACACAGGGATTGAACTCACAACCACAATTTCACTAAATTCACAAACCATCGCTTTTACCAACAGTCCCGTAGGACAATTTGCTCTAGTAAACTTAGAACCTTAAACTTAACCTGGCTGCTGATTAATTTGCAACTGCTACTGTTGGCTGTCATGTTTTTATTGCTACTGCTGCGGCTGAAGACTTTCGGTTATTTGTCTTTCTTTATTAGCGCCTCTCGTATTGTATTTATTTCTATGCTAGACTTACTAAGTAATTCCTCATAATTCGCATATGCCCTGAAAAGAATCATCCGCATATGCCCTGAAAAGAATCAGTGCATATGCTAGGCTATGAGGATCTCCTTCGTAGGCCTAGCATAGAAATAATAGCCTAGTGTGTAAGTATGTGAATTTGTTTACACAGTGGTTGTGAGTTCACTCGAGCACTGTGTAGTTGCACTCAATGGAAACGGGTGAGCAATAACTGAACAGTAATAAATAAAATAAATTAAGTACTAGACATGAGCAGTAGAACGAGAAAAGATTAAATAAAGGATTCAGTTTAGAATTTCTTGTAGGTTACCCAGATCGATATACACCGAGGCCGAAGAGCACAACGGTTGAAACGTTTTGATAACAATAACAGAGATGAGGACAATAATCTATATCTATAAAAAGCGGGATGTGTCTGTGTATGTAACGAATGCACGGCCGCAATTTTCGACGGATTTGCAACAAAATTTACATGCACATGCTCCAAGTTAGCGGAAAGGCCAAGACCGACCGTGCATTTCCAAACTACCATCGATAGTGGAAATAATCGAATTTTTCATGCTTCTACGGCAGTTTTCATGTAGTTTGTGGCCATTTTGTACTGGCCAGAGTGATAGCCTATAGCTGGCTGACACGAATGTTAACTAGTATGCAAAAAAAAAAAAAAATCGATAGCTGCAAGTGGGAAAAATTTAAATCTGCATGGCACTTTACTCCAATTGGCTCATTCGCTTGCTTAAACTCAACATTGATTCTGATTCCGCAGAACTGGGTTGAGTGTGAAAAAGTATTTGCTGTTAACATTCTTATTTCATTCGGTTTTTCCAGTTATGAGTCCTTTTTTAAAGCTGATCGTTTTGTGTTCATTTTGGTTAGTTCTTTTTTTGTAACAGATTTAATGTTTAGTATAGAGCTTAGAAAAAATTTGCAGTGTGAGATAGGCAAGAAGTAAGGCATGTAGCAACATCAGCACGGCAAAGGGCACTCCTTTAAAGGCAAGGAAGAGCAAAAATATGTTAAGTCAAGTGATAGCGATTGCTGTATGAGTCGTACGATTTTTGAATCAAGCACTGGCAACGCCGGGCACTGCTGCTAGTCCATATATAAATAGTGTAAATAACATATAGTCTTACTTCAGTTTTCAAATACAAACACTTTATGACTTTATAACACAGATATTTCACACTTCAGTCAGCATAAACTCTTTACATTGTAAACGAAGCATTTGGTTTATTTATTTTTTAGACACTCATGTTTGATGACATCACTAGCCCAAAGAAAATTTAAGATAAAATAATAATCCTAAATATATTCAAGGAATTTAAATCATTACTTGGAACTCTCCGGTATTTTTAAGTTAAGGAAGAGAAAAAAAAATCACCCCTGTTTTTTACAACTACAAAATAATCTGGCTGGAATAAAGCTAAATAGGGCGCTGGTTGTAAGCTTTATTTGAACATAGATGCTTTTGAGGTTTTGCCTTGCATGTCTGTGAGAGATGTGAATTTAACGTAGATTAATTCACAGTGTATCCTCCGATTCGTCAACACAGCAACGTATAGTCGAGACTTGCTTCTTTGAATCGTGTTTGTACGTGTGCGTGCGCGCGCGCGTGTGTATGTGTGTGCGCGCGTGTGTGTATGTGTGTGCGCGCGTGCGTGAGCGAATAACGCAGTGGATTACGTAAATTCATCAATTCTTTTGCAATAGTCTAACACTTTCGCAAACAAGCTACGTAAATGGACAAGATAAATATCACGATTTAATTAAATGTTTTAATTGAGCAAGTTATTGAAGAAGCTATTTGGCTAAAATCCCTCTATCAGTTCCTTTTGCAATGTTCGATTATTTCTTTTGTTCTTGATTGCATGGTTAATTAATATAATGAAGACAGTTTAATAATATTGTTCTCCGTAATGCATTCGTTAATGTCTGGTGGCTGTCATCTGTGACATTATACTTTTATGTTACTCGTCTTAGATTTGATCACTTTTTTATTCAGTATTTTTCTCAGATCGCTAGATGAATACTTCCCACAAGTAGACATGGGCCGATTTATTATTAATTCATTTTCCATGTTGTCTTATTTTGCTATTAACAAAAGCACAGAAAGGTATGAACAAAGAAGAGGTGTGAAAGATCAAATCCTAGGTACATCTGGAATAGAGAAAGTTCTGAAATTTAAATACTGCAGAAAAAATATATAATTTCTTCACTGAAGCCAGTTTTCTACTTGTGACCTCGGATATTTCCGTGATATAAACAATGAAGGAATGTTCAATAGCAATTGACATAAAACTAGTCACAAGGTGAAAGGAAACTTGCGATTGCCTTTAATCAACTTAATGAATTAGAATATTTTTGCATTCGATGTATGGGTGAAAAGCTTGAAATTTATGATCATGCTATATCCCCCAAGAACTCAGGTAATCGTATACAAATTTTCAAATACCTTTTTAACATGATTTTTTAAAAATTAAAATTTATACTTTTATTTGAGCTCTGGTTACTTAAATCTGATATTACTTGGAAAACTAAATTGGAAATAATGTATTTTGTTATTTGTGAACTATCTTTCTTTGCATGATTTTTCGAACGAATTAAAATCTTCAAAAACTAAGTCAACATGTTACAGATAAATTTCAATTTTTTTTAAAATTATGTGTGATTCAAGATCCTTTCCAAAAATAATGTGATCAAATAACATTACACACCATCACATAAGAATAAAAGAAAGTTTCACTAAAGTAATAAAGGAAAGAAAAATTAAGAAAGAGAAATTAATTTGGAAGAAAAATAATTGCGGTTTGACATTGAAAAAGCCATATTTTTTTCAACAAAAATTAAGTAATGAAACATCTTTTCAACAGAACTTTGAAAATAAGGAAGAGAATCCTAAAGATTTTCCAGTGATTACAAGTCTGCAAATAGCGTTAAAAAACTGATTAAAAAAGTCTTAATTATTTTCCGTGTGAGATTTCTATACTGCTTCTGCGCAGATGGAAAAGATATAGAATTTGTGATTGAAGATCAACGACATCGAAATCTATTCCAGGGGAAAATCGTATCAAAATGATAAATCTTCATAAATCATAAATAGAAAAATGTCTTCAGAAATACGTTTAAATTTCTATCATTGGTAATTTGTTTTTCTTATGATTATTGATTTCTTTTAGGAAATATATTTCGATTCTTATCAACAAACAGTAAAATCAGTCGGTTAGTTGTTCTATTCCGTAAGCTGTTCTTTTTCATTTTAATTTTGATGAGCATTGTAGTTTAATCTTAATGAATGGTCATTAACAGTTTTGAAAATAACCTAAATCTATGCAATATTATGCATAATTATATTACGATTCTTTTTCTCATAATAAGTTTTTGAGTTTGATTTTAACATGTATATTCTTTAAAAATCTTAACTGGCAAATACTGTATTTATGAACACTTCAATTCTTTATTGTAACATATATGAGAGTACATTTCGGAGATACATCAATTTTGAACGTTGGTAAAAACCTTATATATTATTATTCTGTCTGGTTTCAATGGGAACAGGAGGAATATATCTACTTTAATAGAACAGTGTAGATAAAAAAATTGAAGAGAAAATTAAGAATTATTATTAGCAAAAACAATAACAATGTACATATCATTTTGGCTCATTTTTTAACATTTATATATTTTAAGTTATAAAGCCATTTAAGAACAACTATACATTTCATATTTGTGTTTGGTAAAATAATAATTTACAATATCCATAATGTAGTATATTTCCAAAATATATTTTCTTCAATTGTTATTTAAATTCCTTATAATGAGTCGAGAACACTAATAGGTGATTAGCCTCTGATCTTAAAATCTTCCTGTTGCAAGATATTTTTTACTTCTAACCTATACTATGTTCTTGTTCTTATACAAGACATAGTTCAAATATGAAACATCTACGATAAAATATGCAAAATATACGTTGGACATCCTGTATATAGGGAAAAACCATTGAGATTTACAGAAATAGCAGTCGTTAGTTTAGTCGCGGCAGAAAATCCATTTCGTAGTCAGTAAATCTACAAGAAGATTGATTTGTTTTTCCTTAACTGCCGTTTGAAACAAAGAAGGATGTTTGACCCGGATGCACTGTGAAGTAACCTTTTTAACTTAAAAGGTATACAGCAAATCCGAAAGACAACTTAATTGTCTTCAATTGAAGCTTAATAAATATTGTATATGTGTAGTAATTAGACGGAGACGCTAGTGGTTATGGCCATCAGAAACTATCGGCCTTTGTGTAGAAGATAGAGAATACATAATTGGTCCTGACAGTGGCGCGCCGGTTGTTCCCAAGGGTGATGTTTCCGTTCTCCAGAGGAAGACATCAGTCATTAGCTTTCTCTTAGATTTTCTGGTGTGTTGAGACCCACATGAAAAACATTCAGTGATCATCATTGTACACCATATATTTCAGATATATTTCAAGGCATATAAATTCCTCATAAAATTCTATAAAGGCTAACGCAGCCGTCCATGAATAATGTGACTATTGTATTAATAAGATGATGTGAAGTCATTAAGCACAACATTTTGACTTCAGAGATCAACAGTAGAATCATATCATTCATCAATTAAATACATAATATACTTGTGCTGAGGTATTTGTCAAGGCACTTAGACACATGCATATGAATAGCAATAAAATATATACATTCATATATACATATGTATATAGTCTGAAGATAGCTAATTATTTTACCAGCCGTTTTTTTCTGTGTCCGTGTACTTACGTTCGCAACTATATGCCTGTTCCTATCTATCTATCTATCTATCTATCTATCTATCTATCTATCTATCTATCTAAGTATTTTAATTCTTTGTGTTTCACTCTGTCTCTGTAGCTGTGTGTCTTTTCCTCGCATTTAAATATTAATGATAATTTTCTCTAAAGACTGACATAATGAATAATGCTAATGCTTTTTTATTTATGAAGATTTGTTTTAGACGGTGATTTTGAGTATGGATACAATTAAGCCTTTGTAATTAGATTAAAATTGACTTTTATCTTCTTTTAGCCGATTCTCATGATGAATCATCCATTCTCATTGCTCTCATTGAAACGTGACTTACATCGGACTATTAAGGCCAAACTATGATTATTTTACCAATTCATTCATCTCGGGTGTCATATATTGAACATTTGTTAATTAAGTTATTTTTGTTGTGTTTTATCGGCAGGTGTCATTAGTGTGAGTGCTAGTGAAATTTTTCGTTCTAAGGTCACGGTTTCATTTTAATGTGTCATGGTAGAGTAGCTCAGGTTAGGGTAGCACCAAGAATTGGCAGAGAGAAAACAGTTGTAACATTTATTGGGTGGCAAACACATACCCATTAAGATTAAGACTTAACATTAAAAATATGACAGGCACTAGAGGAAGGCCGCTGAATATAAAGACCGAAAATATATGATATAAAGAAAAACAACAAAAAAAATTAGTCAATGCATCAAAATACAATGATTACAGCTTTTCGTATAAAAATAAATAACATAATGGATCAGAGCAAAACGATAATTGTACATTTAAACGTTGTCGGGTCTCTTCGTATAAATTTCTATATTTGTTATATTTCTTTCTAGACGCATAAATATAAAATTAATAAAGAGTGAAACACAAATAATTCATATGTGAAGCCAGCTTTGATCACTGATAAGTTTGCATTCAGTAAACAAAAGAAAAATGAGTTTTTTTTTAGAAAGCTATAATTGAATTTATTGATGTTTCATGAAGTAGATAAATAGCTTGGTGTCATGAATTTTAAAATAATAAAGATTTGATTTAAAAGATTCAATTTTTAATGAAAATGTTAATATTAGCCGTTACCTTATAAAGAAACATTCGGCATTCATTAACAGTGTTGTCTCTGCTGCTGTCGATTGAAATTTATAAAATCTTTCTCTTAAGGAAAATAGGTTTCTCAAGTTCAGTAGTTGTTATCGAGCTTTCCAGTATTGATGGGGGTTTCCTTCTTAATATTTTATTTAAAATAGTGTGGAACGTCAGCATCTTGATTATGCCATTTCTCATCGAGTTACGTGTGATACTCATTTTAGCTGTTGCTGCTGTTGAAAATCCTCAGCTGATGTGGTTTTTGTTATCTAGTACAGTATTTTGTTTGTGATTTCGCCAGTTCACAATGTTCGAAGAAAGATGATCTACGCCAACATCCACAGGTTTCACTCACTCAAAGGCATTTTTAACCATTGATCTTATAAAGCAGTTGTACAGAACTGACAGTTTATGTTAAGGGGTCCACCCCTTTTTCATACAAGTGGACTCGCCCAGTGTGTACTGGTACTGCTGCCGGTGAATACTCGGGAGTGATACGGTGATACAGTGAGAGAGTGAGAGTGAGAGGGTGAGGTAACCGCTTTGTAGGAGTCACAGTAGTCTCAGAAGGAAGTCATACTTCGATACTGAATTTCCCAGACTGTATATATATTATTATTGCTACTAACCGCATTTCTAGATCTACTAACCGTATTACCAATTGTATTATTACGTCAATACATTTAGTTGCTATATTTCATTCCTGCATTTGTCATTCATTTTGAGACCGGATTTCATCTCGGAATCCACAAGATGTTTAGATATTTTTGAACGAGTTTCGCACCATTCATGAAACGTACTTATTTTGTCTCGTGATCTTTCAAGCTGTTTCTTATTTCTTATTGAGAAGCTACAATGTTAATTTACTCCTATTATCCGAAAAAAGTCCCTACCAGTCTTAGAATATGCAGCATTTATGCTGTTTCTTAGGGCACAATTCTTGTGTCTTTAAAAATTAAATAACTTTTGGTAAGTCTTATTTAAAGCGACACCATGTGAATCAATCATTCACACAATTCTCTTGATTTCTTGTCAACTTCCTTTTTATTGCTGAAAATATAGATTTAAATTAAAACTCATACACATCTATGAGAAAATTAAACTACATATTATTATACATTTATCTGCTTAATGTTCAATTAATTTGCGGAGCTGACCTCGTCTTTGTTGTTTACTTTTGGAGATTGTGTGACCATAGCTATACACAATTTCCTAGTTATTATTATCTATGTATTGTTATGTCTTTCTCGGGAAAGATAGTGGAGTAGTTTCCCGTTGCCTTATCAATGGTTTTGACTTCATATTGGTCCTTCAAGTCTGATTGCCACCCAAACCTAGGGAATCAAGCCTATCCAGCTTTCTTTTAATGTTGCTTAATTTATTCTCAGGCCATTTTTTGATATGTTACAGAAAGAAAGATGATAATAGGAAAAAACATTGAATATTAGCAAAATTTGAAATTTTCTGGTAAAATCTCAGTTACACGTTGGTCCGAAGACAAAATTAATATGCAGTGTTACTGAAAGAGTTTGTATGTGAAGTCAGCTATTGATTATTGATTATTGATAAGGTTGCGTCCAACAATCAGGTAGAAAAGTCGTGTGTCTTTTCATGAAAATAAAAATGTGGCAATTTACAGACTTTGTAATTTGGAATAATTGTCCGGATATTCTGATGTAAAATATCAAAATGGTAACTATGCCAAGCGACTTTCTGAAACACTGATCGATACCTGTGTACTCTGCCTAGTTGTAGAAAGGTTTGTTTGAAATGGCAAGATTTTATAGTCACTTAAAATATTAGTTACTAGTCTATTTAAAGTATTAGTTATTCATTTTTTTTAGCGTGTCACTTATGACAAGACATTAGAACAATAAATAAATATGTAATATTAGTATTAATGATAAAGAAAAATTCAAACTGGGACACTACGGAGGTACAAGTAGAGATTATCGGCGTAGACGGCGGAATTGGAGTTCAAATTCTACCCAATATCTTTGGCGTTCACTTTCGCACAAATACCCTTGGAAAAGGCAGGAATATATTTTCTCCCCAGTTATAGGCTAAATATCAGGACAGGTGAGGGTCTCTAGTCTTGGTCTGGAAAGTAACTCTACATTTTAAAATACTTATAATTTATTTATTAGCTATAATTTTTATAAGAAATGCATTTAGCATGAGGTTTTATTTAAAATTCGATATGGACACTAGATTTCGCTGACAGCTTCTCGAGCCTCTTAGGAATCGCATCAACTGATTTCACCAGGAACTCTTGTGGGATGGAAAAAAATAACTTCTTGTATCCCCCCATCAAGTCTTGGTCTGGCGTAATAGACTTGCTCCTTTAACCAACCCCGAAGTAAAAAGTCACAGGGTGTTAAATCCGGACTCCTGGTTGGCTACTCAGACATAAAATAGGGAGTTAATTTTCAATCACTCTCTAGTCTAGTAGAAAGAAGTCCTGAATTCAATAGTGTTTGGCAGTGCGGTTAGAAACTTCACCTCATAAAAAAGTACCTGTTACCGAAATCACAAAAGTGACAATAGGCGTGGTGGCCCTATATTTCACTGGGAAGTCTAGTAGTATTTAGGAGGAGGGGTATTGTCACTGATGAATATAATTTTTAAATCATTTGTTTGTAATGCATTTAATAAAGAGTTTCTGTATGCCTCATATTTTGGAGCCTCTTGTCAAAACTAGTCTGTTTGATTTGTAGTGTCGCGTTAAATTTAAGCTGTTTTTAGTAAACAGTCTTACTTAATTGTCTGATGTTTTTCAACAGTGATTCATTGATTTAGAGCTTTGAAGGGAAGCAGAAATGTTATTTTTCTTTCTGCTACTGCTAGCTATTTCTGTCTGTTATTTATAACTTCTTTTGTGAGGAACGAAATGACATGTGAAATGTTGAAGGCAAAAACAACTAAATCGCCTTCAAACGGTAATCAGTTTTCTTCTGTATTTTTACTTCAACCTCACTATTCATTCGACTGATTGTTGCAAATGTCAACATTGAAAGATAAACCAATTCAAAAATATACCTTTCCCTCTGTGGCAAGAAATTGCTGAGATTTCGTAACTGATTAGTCCTGTTGTGATTTACACAGATCTTTTAATAGCGATAATAAATAAATTAAAGCTTTCGAGCATTAGGAAATTGATTTTTATTTCGTATACAGTAATACAAATAGTTTAGATACAATAAAAAGAATGTAACTTAGTTTAAAAGATTTTTGCTTTAAAACCAATACCACCATATGTGCTAGATTTGCCTGACATAATAACAAAAAGAATCTTCCAGTGTGAGTCCAAATTTTATCATAATTTTAACTACGCTGCGGCAACATTTATAGATAAAAGAAACGAAGTACTGTTCAGTAATGAGATGTAATTTGAGATGTCTGCGCAGAGTGTATAATTAAAAATATAGCACAAAGAAAAACAAATTCGTTAGACCTTTAAACTGTTAAATCTCCAGAGAGTTATAGAGACAGCAAAGCTATGAAGAAATTCTGAAAAACATTATTTTAAAATGGTGCCAAAGATAAAAACAGCGTAATTGAAAATATGTAGTGATTTTTTGGCCCGGCATTCATGAAAAAAGGCATCACTTAGTCACTTCAATTAAAAAAAGTCTATCCTGGATGGACTCATTACTAAGAAATAGTGTAATGGAAACAGATTCTATCAAATTCTATCATACAAATATATTTTTATATATATTTCTCCAACTTATTCTGCAGTTATCTTTATGATGCAGAATATGACGAATTCAATATTTTACTAAAAACAGAAGATATTGTGATGACAGTAAAGTCAGAAAGAAAACTGAAAATAAACTCCGAAAATGTATTCAAGGAATAGCAGGAGAAAAACGACGAAGTGTAAGAAGACTGTTTGTTAGTCCAGTATGTAAGCTACATTTTGGGGGCGTCAAAGTCCATCTGCTAAATAAATTTAATTAAGTGGTAATTAGTGATAAATACCCGATCATATATACAGGCCAAGAGAAAAATGAAACAGGGTTACGGTCGCGTAGTTAGTGTTTTTGTCCCCAGGGGCATCCTCAAGTTTGCCGACACTCCCCTGAAAGAATACAATATTACAATGCACATTAACTCCTTAAAGTTTATATATATATATATATATATATATATATATATATATATATATATGTATATATATTGGATTGATGTGAGTTTGTCGCAAATACCGTGAAACCCAGGGTCACAAATTCACATCAATCCAACTAAATATGTTAGCTCTATCAATAAGTACCGCGCATATACAATATATAAAAATTGCACATGAAATATATATATATATATATTTATTTATTTATATACATGCATATTTTATATATATATATATATATATATATATATATGTTAAGAAATGGACGAGGTCCGACAATTTATTTATTAAAGACATTTTTTATTTATGTTTAACGTTGTTATTTTTTATAGATACAAGTATTTAAGCAAATGCTCTGTTTATGATAAACAGTATTAAATAACATTTACCGGCCTGAATGTCGAGAAATTTTCATAGAAAATATTCGTTCATAGACAGGATTCGAACCTGCATCCTATACGGAACCGCCATATACGCTGGCGTGCCTTGACCACTCGGCCACCATGAACCTTATGGTAGACAAGGTCGAATTTACTGTTATAAACTACAATCTTCCATGAATCTCGTACATTCATAACTGCTCTGGCGTATCGAATGTAAACAAATGACGTCATATGTTAAGAAATGGACGAGGTCCGACAATTTATTTATTAAAAGACATTTTTATTTATGTTTAACGTTGTTTTTTTATAGATACAAGTATTTAAGCAAATGCTCTGTTTATGATAAACAGTATTAAATAACATTTACCGGCCTGAATGTCCGAGAAATTTTCATAGAAAATATTCGTTCATAGACAGGATTCGAACCTGCATCCTATACGGAACCGCCATATACGCTGGCGTGCCTTGACCACTCGGCCACCATGAACCTTATGGTAGACAAGGTCAATTTACTGTTATAAACTACAATCTTCCATGAATCTCGTACATTCATAACTGCTCTGGCGTATCGAATGTAAACAAATGACGTCATATGTTAAGAAATGGACGAGGTCCGACAATTTATTTATTAAAGACATTTTTATTTATGTTTAACGTTGTTATTTTATAGATACAAGTATTTAAGCAAATGCTCTGTTTATGATAAACAGTATTAAATAACATTTACCGGCCTGAATGTCCGAGAAATTTTCATAGAAAATATTCGTTCATAGACAGGATTCGAACCTGCATCCTATACGGAACCGCCATATACGCTGGCGTGCCTTGACCACTGGCCACCATGAACCTTATGGTAGACAAGGTCGAATTTACTGTTATAAACTACAATCTTCCATGAATCTCGTACATTCATAACTGCTCTGGCGTATCGAATGTAAACAAATGACGTCATATGTTAAGAAATGGACGAGGTCCGACAATTTATTTATTAAAGACATTTTTATTTATGTTTAACGTTGTTATTTTTATAGATACAAGTATTTAAGCAAATGCTCTGTTTATGATAAACAGTATTAAATAACATTTACCGGCCTGAATGTCCGAGAAATTTTTCATAGAAAATATTCGTTCATAGACAGGATTCGAACCTGCATCCTATACGGAACCGCCATATACGCTGGCGTGCCTTGACCACTCGGCCACCATGAACCTTATGGTAGACAAGGTCGAATTTACTGTTATAAACTACAATCTTCCATGAATCTCGTACATTCATAACTGCTCTGGCGTATCGAATGTAAACAAATGACGTCATATGTTAAGAAATGGACGAGGTCCGACAATTTATTTATTAAAGACATTTTTTATTTATGTTTAACGTTGTTATTTTTATAGATACAAGTATTTAAGCAAATGCTCTGTTTATGATAAACAGTATTAAATAACATTTACCGGCCTGAATGTCCGAGAAATTTTCATAGAAAATATTCGTTCATAGACAGGATTCGAACCTGCATCCTATACGGAACCGCCATATACGCTGGCGTGCCTTGACCACTCGGCCACCATGAACCTTATGGTAGACAAGGTCGAATTTACTGTTATAAACTACAATCTTCCATGAATCTCGTACATTCATAACTGCTCTGGCGTATCGAATGTAAACAAATGACGTCATATGTTAAGAAATGGACGAGGTCCGACAATTTATTTATTAAAGACATTTTTTTATTTATGTTTAACGTTGTTATTTTATAGATACAAGTATTTAAGCAAATGCTCTGTTTATGATAAACAGTATTAAATAACATTTACCGGCCTGAATGTCGAGAAATTTTCATAGAAAATATTCGTTCATAGATGGATATTCGAACCTGCATCCTATACGGAACCGCCATATACGCTGGCGTGCCTTGACCACTCGGCCACCATGAACCTTATGGTAGACAAGGTCAATTTACTGTTATAAACTACAATCTTCCATGAATCTCGTACATTCATAACTGCTCTGGCGTATCGAATGTAAACAAATGACGTCATATGTTAAGAAATGGACGAGGTCCGACAATTTATTTATTAAAGACATTTTTATTTATGTTTAACGTTATTTTTATAGATACAAGTATTTAAGCAAATGCTCTGTTTATGATAAACAGTATTAAATAACATTTACCGGCCTGAATGTCGAGAAATTTTCATAGAAAATATTCGTTCATAGACAGGATTCGAACCTGCATCCTATACGGAACCGCCATATACGCTGGCGTGCCTTGACCACTCGGCCACCATGAACCTTATGGTAGACAAGGTCGAATTTACTGTTATAAACTACAATCTTCCATGAATCTCGTACATTCATAACTGTTCTGGCGTATCGAATGTAAACAAATGACGTCATATGTTAAGAAATGGACGAGGTCCGACAATTTATTTATTAAAGACATTTTATTTATGTTTAACGTTGTTATTTTTATAGATACAAGTATTTAAGCAAATGCTCTGTTTATGATAAACAGTATTAAATAACATTTACCGGCCTGAATGTCTGAAAATTTTCATAGAAAATATTCGGTTTCATAGACAGGATTCGAACCTGCATCCTAAACGGAACCGCCATATACGCTTGCCTTGACCACTCAGCCAAAAATGAACCTTATGGTAGACAAGGTCAATTTACTGTTATAAACTACAATCTTCCGGAATCTCGTCCATTTCATAACTGCTCTGGCGTATCGAATGTAAACACATGACGTCATATTTTAAAAGTAAATTGACGAGGTCCGACAATTTATTTATTAAAGACATTTTTATTTATGTTTAACGTTATTTAGGTTTTATAGATACAAGTATTTTAAACAAAATCTGTTTATGATAAACAGGTATTAAATAACATTTAAAACAACGTTAAACATAAATAAAATGTCGAGAAATTTTCTCGTCCAGAAAATATGGCGTCATTTGTTTCATAGACAGAGATTCGAATTTACGATTCATGAAGATTGTATCTACGGAACCGCCATATACCTTATATTTCCGGTTTACAGGAATTCGGCATGAACCATTTTATTTCGACCTTAAATCTATTTAAAAGTTTAACAATTTGTTATACTTGTATCTATAAAATCTTCCATAAATAAAAAAATTCTTTAATAAATAAAATTGCGGACCTCGTCCATTTGTTAACATATGACGTCATTTGTTTACAAATGGATAGGCCAGACAATTTTTTGAATAAACGAGATTTGGAAGATTTATGTTTAAACAGTTATTTTATGTTCAATACAAATATTTACGAGTGTAAAAGGCTCTGCCAGCGTATATGGCGGTTCCGTATTAAATGCACATTTCGAATCCTGAATATGAACGAATATTTTCATGAAAATTTATCGACATTTATATTCGGTAGTGTTATTTATTACTGTTTATCATAAACAGAGCATTTGCTTAAATACTTGTATCTATAAAATAACGTTAAACATAAATAAAAAATGTCTTTAATAAATATATATATATATATATATATATATATATATATATATATATATATATGATGCCAGTTTTTTCCCATGACCCTGTTAACGTGGTATTTATAACTCCTCACTGATAAATTATGAAATAAAAAGTACAACTGTGTTTATTTATATATTTGAAAATAAATAAAACTGGGAATATGTAAAAAAAAAACGAAGATGTTACTTCTTTTTTACTAAATCGGGAAAACTTTAAAAATTAAAAGGTTTTTGTTTATAAACCCTTTGTTTTATTTAAAAATAAAAATAAAAAAAATACACACTTTGTACTTTTAATTCCTAATTTATTAGTTTTTAAATATTTCTTTCAATTCTAACAAGTAAGGAGTCACAAATTTAAATGATACGTTAACAGAAACACGGTTCGTTTTTCTTTTAACAATGTAAAAAATGCAATGTATTTTAAAATTTTGTTTTACGTAGTTGAAGTATTAGCAAAAGTAGTAGACTAAGATTTAAATGTTCGATAAAATTAATTCCCCTTTAAAACTAAAATAAATGTTATCCTACTTTTAATTTTTCTATTTTTCCTAACAAAGATTCAATTATCTAAAGAAAAAAAGAAAACATTGCAGTGTTTTACTAGCGTGAAAAGTTGTAAATTGAAAAATTGACAAAATGTCCATTTTTGAACTTTAAATAAAGTTTCTGCACTTAAAAAAATATTAATTTTCAATTTTCTTTTAAATTTCCGTTCGATATTTCCAGAAAAATTTGAAATGCATGTGATATCCTTAAAGCATTGGAATTATTTCAATTTATTTAGCTATCTATTTTATAATTTATGAAAAGTAACGATTTTATAACCGTATTAAATCTAGGCAGCAAACCGTATGAATGAGGATAGGAAATGAGTTCATTAAATATACAGAAATAAACAGAGGTGTAAGACAAGGATGCGTCTTCTCACCAGACATTTTCAATCTATACAGCGAAGCTATTTTGAGAGAATTAAAAGGAATTACTAGGATTCATTATTGACAGCCACATCAATCAGGTGCAACAATTTAGATATCTTGGAAGCCTATTAAGAGAGCGTGTGACACGGAAATCTAAAGGCGCATTGGGATAGTGAGAGATGCCTTCCAAAGGTGAGAAATGTATTAAGAAACAGAAAATATCGTTAGAAACAAAGAAAAGAGTACTGAATTGTTATGTAGTATCAGTACCCCTATATGGTAACTCTAGACAGTCTCCTCGCAGATGAAGAAGAGACTGGAAGCAATGTGTTTCTACAGAAGGAAGCTGAGAATACCATGGACCGAATATGAGAACAAGGACGAAGTTCTAGAGACAAAGACACCTATACTTAACAATACGAAGAGACAGTTGAAATTTCTGGAGCACATAATGAGGAAAAAGGGCTTAACAAATTTGATATTCGCAGGACAGATTGAAGGTGTTTGAGAGAGAGAGAGAGAGAGAGAGAGAGAGAGAGAGAGAGAGAGAGAGAGAGAGAGAGAGAGGAGAGAAAGAGAGAGAGAGAGAGAGAGAGAGAAAAGAGAAAAAGTCGTTAAGATCTGCAAAAGACAATTGTGGAGAGCCATGCTCACCAACGCCCTGAAGGAATACGGCACATAGAAGAAGTAGTATTTCTGTAGTAACAGAAGACGGAAAGTCTGATACAGTAATTCGAAAGCGCATCGGAATAGCGAAAGATGCCTTTCATAAATTAAGTAAAATATTAAGAGAGGTAATTTCTCTTAGAGATAACAACAAGTGTACTGAGCTACTATGTCATATCTAGTATATTATACAGCACCGAATGCTGAATATATTTCCACAGAAATGAAAATGAAGCTACTGTGATGCGGTTCCATCAACAAATGCTAAGAATACCAAGGATAGAATACCAAGGATAGAAAAACAGCAATTATAAAGAAATTTATACTTAATATACAAAAAGAAGCAGCTGGAATTTCTGGGATATATAACGTGCAAAGACGGCTGGAGAAACTGAAACTCACAGAATATAATGATAGCAAGAGAAATTTAAAGATTTTCAGCGAAGAAGAAAGTGAAGCGTCAAAAGTAAGAATAGTCAGGAAAATGAGAAAAAGACATGATCACCATAATTTTCAACCTCATGAAAGAGCATTAAAGAAGATGAATATGTTCATCCATTATCGGATAGAACCATTGGAATGACAACCTTTAACAAGATGAAGGTCAAGAAAGAGAATAATTGATATCAAAAGTTAAACACGGTTTGTTGATTCCATTTACATTATAAGTTACAACGCAAATCATTTATATATCTGCATTAAATTTTCAGGAAAGAAATACTTTTTCATTATGCATATTGTCTAACTGTTAAAGCGAGTTGATCTATAAAACTTGAATTTTTTTTATACAATATAAAATTAAATCTATTAGAAAATCTAAAAATCTATTTTTGAAAATGTAGAAATTTATTAAACTATGCCAGATTATAATGCAATTATCCTTTAGCAATGAAATTGGCACAAACCAAACGATTTTAATAACCATTTCTGTATATATTTATATTTATGTGTAAAACTACGAGGTGAATTTCAGTTTATGATATCTGTTTTTCTTAGAAATTTGAATAATAACTTATTTTAGTGTGTGAGATTTTATTATGAAACTAGAGTATTGCTCACCATAACTGAAATAAATATAAATTAGTTTAATTATTTATACAGGATTTTATTTCAGATATATAAAAGGTAAACTTTTAAAAAGGAACCAAATAAAAAAAAGCTGATGTGAACACAAAACTGGAAATTGAAGAGCTGAACAATAAAAATGAAATGAAAAACATTGAGGAGAAAAAAAAAATCAAACTAATAACGTAGCTTATATTTTCTTATATCATAAATATATAAAAACGAAAACTTGTTTTACTAAAATATATATATCAAAACGGTTTTATGTTTATATTTAAGAATGTAGTCAGTCTACTGGTCAAGGTTTCCGAATTTCATAAAATCCAATCTTTCAAAATATCGCATTTTTGAAAATAATTTCTTTGTGTTGTGTTATTTCATGATGTTGGAAATCATCTCTTTCTGCAATTTACAGTCCTTTGTTGGTTTTAGTAACTGTTGACATTACTCTTTATCCTTGCTCCGCTAAGCTAGTTACTCAAACTGGTTAAGTAGTTTACTCTGTTTTACACTGCTTCTCTTGCCTTAAATTATCCAGATAATTTGTCCTCATATGTCTCTTTCTAATTTTATTAGTTTCATTGCAGTTCCTATTTTCCTTAAGACGTCTTTGTTTCTGACATTTTCGGTCTTGGTTTTGTAAGTATTCGTCTGCTGAGACACATCTGTTGATTGAAGTCTTCTTCCGCTGTAAGGATATTGTTCAACATTTAGTACACTACAGGAGATTAGATCGCAGTTCACAATCTTAATACTTTGCTTAGTTTCTGAAAGACATCTTTTACTATTCCTGTCAACCTTTAAAATATCAAATTGAAAATCTATTTCGAAAATGAAAAGAAAATTATTTTCATTCATTATATAATTACCTCAATCAGATTCTACATTTTTGAATTGTAGTGATGGGTGTAATGTTTAAAATGTTGAGCTTTCGAGAAATTCATTTGCAGTAAAGGTTTTCGTAATTATCAGACCACGTATGAATCGAAATAGATTCACGACCTGATATTCATCCAGTGATGACATGTATCTAGTTTTTAATTTATTTCAAGAAATATCTGCACTCTATTTAATTTGTCGCATTCAAATTTATACTTATTTTTCTCATTTGAATATGTATCATGGAGTATCACTGACCCGGCATCTAATCTACGGTGTTTCGTATTCTGTAAACATATAAAATAAATATAAATAGATTTTTAATGTAAATATAGATTTTTTCCGTTTTAGTGAATATTAGTTTGCATGCGATGAGCGTTGAAAACCAAGTTATTTAATTGGTTAAACTGTGTCTATGTGTGTTTCATTTGAGCACTACAAGCTAAAACTGATATTTTGCAATAAAGGAAAAATTTAGTCAACTTGTGATGACAATCTTCATATCAAATCTTAGCCTGTTCGATAGAACGACAATAGTATTCTGTTAAAAAGATGACTAAAATACGCTGCCTCAAAATAATACAAAGCACCTACAATAATCGTTCTAATCAATTTTTTCGGCTACAGGAACGAACATATTTGAAAATAAAACAGACATTCTAAGTGAAAAGTTGCCTTTCTTTGTGTCTAGCTTTTATTGATTTTGCTCTAGTCTTCAGTATCTGAAAGTGTGGGACTGCAAAATTGTATTTTCTTGTTGTCTTTGGACATTAGACTCGTAGAATGTGCATCAATTTATACAAGAGATTATTCCTCAGTAGACTTATTTGAGCCAATTTGTCATATGATGTCCATTTTCTTTTTAATATTTCAATATCCAGTTGTAAATTTTACATACTAAAAAAGGGGGTTCAATGAAGTCGAATGAATTTTTATCAGCCAGAAGATTTAAAAACTAGAATAGAACTTGATGATGAGCCTAGCCTATCATTTTGGAATGACCTGCAAAATATCTGCAAGTCCTTATGTAGACACAATATCGAACATTAGATATGTTGAAGATTGTTACAAGGTTTAAGATTACTTTTAGTTTCAAGAGTTTTTTGTGAACTCAACCAATGCTGCAGTTGGCATGGAATAAAATCTTTTCGTCTACAATTTCATTTCTTCATTAGATGCCAGTAAATGGCAACAAAAGAATAAATATATAAAAGAAATTGATATCCGAAAATTTTGAGATAGAAAAATCTCGGTGAAACAGTCTAACAATTAACATGACTGAAAAATCAAATATTCCAACAGATTCTCAATAAATGTACAAACTAATACAGAAATTCTTGTAAGAATTTTATTGGCATAGTTTGACCATAGAAAATTATTATCGTGTTTGTAAATCGTGTTTGCTCCAATGAGAGAAACGTATGTGATATCGTCATGTTGCGTTACTATAACTTATGATTGCATAAATTTAATCATGAAAACGTTTATAAAGCACCGTGACCATGATTAGAATATAAAAGATTTCACTCAACATTGAAAATATCCAGAAAAAATAATTTCCTTGTTTGATTGAAGAAGAGAACTTAACCTTTGTTCAATTTATGAATTCTTTATTTTACATTCAGTACAAAGCGAGGACTCAACCACAGAAGTTGGAATGGCTGTTCGAAAGTCCTACATATAAGGCTTAAACACTTGTGGGGGTCACTCAAATCATAGTAACAGAAATAGCCTCGTGTTCACATGGATATAAAAACATACACCATAGGATATAAAAAGATACACGACGATAACAGTAAAGGCATGTTAAATTGTACATTAATACAATTTATTTTTTTATGTGTGTTGGTGTATGTATTTTTGGTTACAAGTGTTTCATGGTTGCATGTGATAAAAGGGAGAAGTCACTCCATATTATTACATTCAATGTCACACAGAAGGAAGTTGCGACACGTATTACCCGTCGGAAGGTTTGTAGAGAAGAGATTAAATTCAACGTCTTTTGGCAGGATGTTAGTATTTCCAGCAGGAAGAGTTTTTGTTGCATTCTGGGAGAACTTTTTATTATTTTTATTTTTATTTAATTTTATACAACATTTTCATGTTACTGCTTTATTTTATTTATAACATTCATCATTATTATTATTTTATATTTTATTTTTATTCATTTATAATAATAATGTCCTTACAAACTCACAAGTCGTTTGTAATAACTTGTAACATTACTATTGTAAATACAAACATAACTGATTACGTTCATTTTTTATACCTTGTATAATTTTCTGGATAATTACTTCCTCATACTTGCAAGTCCTTAAAATTTACAAATAAATAATGTCATGAAAGATTTGCAAAGCCACCCCAACAAAAAGCACCTGTTTGAATCGCCAGTTTTTGTTATTGTTGGGAATTTGGTGTCGAAGAAAGAATCATCTTCGTAATGCTTTAGCGATAGATTTCTTTCTGTGGATGTGACATAAATAAGGACATAAGCAGACATAAGCATTGAAGCATAATGACTTGGATACGCTGCTTTTCAACAGAGTCTTTCAATATTCGGTGCCAGATGCCAGATTCAATAATTGGTTTTCTTGATGGCAAATCTTTTCATTTGGAACGGTGTATCGAAGCAGTATCTCTTGTGGAAATATGACATTTACCGTATTTCCATTTTCTATAGAACATTTAAGTTTTCACTTAAAGTAAAACATTCTTGAATGAATCCGATGTAGAAAAAAATTAATGCAACGTGTATCGTAGCCCTTCTGGGCCAGAGTGTTGTTTTATTGAAGAGATATTTTGAAGTTAAAATCTAAAATGTTGCTATGACAATAATCTATATGTCACTAAGCATTAATTTTTGAGGAAATCTGATTTAAATGATTACTGTGAAGATGGTTTAAAATGGGCTTAATCTTTGACATGGTATGCTCGGCATGAAACTTGAAAGAATTAATGATTAATGTTGAATGATATGGTTATTATGAATTAGTTTTTCTATAGATAATTTTTCAAAATTGCAGACAGATGCCTAATTTTATTGAAAGTTAAAACGCCACGACACATATGTACATATTGATAGACACACACACATATTGAAAACGAAAAAAAACTGAATTAAGAATTATATGATATCTTGTAATGGCGAACAGAATGATAATTGCTCAAACAATCAAGTATAACAAAGGAACACATTATTCTGCCTGCACAAATATTTGCAACATATATATATATATATATATATATATATATATATATATATATATATATATATATATATATATATATATATATATACAGATATAGGTATGTGATGGCTGTAAATGGGTATGGCCATCGCTGATAAGATTGATCGATTTTGGGGGGTTCTTGTGAGATCGACAATCGTCTTTGAAAACCACAGGTAACTTGCAATACTTATTACAGATGTAGAAAACTGAGGTGTTTGTACAGGACCTGGCCTGCTTTACTTGTTCTGACACACACTGCATTTTATTTCCACCGCGGTACTGATCATAATTTGTGAAATGTTTACCGATATGATATTTTCGTAGCTAAAGTGGTCTGCGTTGGAGAGACATATTCTACCATATTAATCCAAAGTAAATTGATGGATGAAAGTTTTCCACTTTCCTAGCTGCACATTTGACATTTTCCCAACACATTGTATGTTCTTGAAAGATCTTAGTGCATTCATGAATTGTAAACGTCCACTTATGTTGAACTCAAACCTCAGTTTCCCGACCTCAGAATCTTCTACATGGCAGTCTGCAAGGGACTCTTAAATATTGCTTGAAGTCCTTTGTTTATGCTAGGGTTGTGTAATGTAGCGCATATAAGATCATTTTGGGGGTATTCCGATGTCGCCAAGGTGAATGACATGTTCTGCTCAGTGAAGCCTGTGGCGATGAATAGGCACTTCGATGTTAATTACATTGTCTGGTGTGCGGATTATCCAGTGGAAACGAAAAATCTATCTTATCAGCGTTGGTGGAATCACATAGAGCATCTAAGTGTCCGCGGTACTCAACTCATGTCTCACACGAGTACAACAGATACGTCAGCGCACAGACTGCCATTTTGTGCATTTCTGAAGTTCTCTGTGAGATAAGACTCGGTCATTTAGAGCAGCAAAATCATCCCTTGAGCAGATATTTCATCTTCAAGAGTTCTACCATTTGTTCAGTTTGTGACCTTCTACAATTACATAAATATATAAAATGTCGGATTTTGAATAGTATACCTGTTGTACAATATTGAATATCCTTAAAGACATGGAGAAGAACAACAGAAAAGAAAATGTAGAAAAATATCGTTGCTACAAAGTTACTTTGATCAACACCATTGTATACCTTGAACATTAAAAGGTATTTCCATGTCATCATGGGACGACTGGATGATATCTACCAAAAGGCAGATTGTGATTTTGGAAGTATCGTATCCAACATATGAGCATTCAGTAGAGACAGCATAAGTAAAGTGAAAGTAAAGCTATTCATAGATAACGCCCATACAGCTCCCATATACCTTTGAATTTGTACAATGATATGATTGCATATACAGTCTTTTGGAACTCTCCCAGAATTGCATGTGTTCAGGTAAATTCTATGCATGATATTAATCAAGTGATCGCCATCAAACCTAAAGATTTCAGCAATTACCCATGTTCAAATTACTGATAGATGCTTTTATTTCCTTCAAGTACCTAACTAAATCATTCATAGACGATGGTTCTTTCCTGCATGAGCAAATTGCTGCACATGACTCCCCTTGTTGAGCAGATCTGAAAAGTGTTACTGATTTCTGCAATGCTATTAAAGAGCTTCGTGTCATCTTTTGATATAAAGGGCATTACTGAGACCGAATTGGACAGAATTTGGCTAGATTCATGAGGTCTTAAAACACTTTACTATTCTTTCTCTCTGCAGCGGCCTGCATTTCTGCAGAAAAGTATGACCACCAAGCGTTTTCTATTGAGATAGAAAACACGCTGAGAATTGTAATTTGATTCTTTCAATTGACTTTCGAGTTGTGCTGCTGACTGCAACTGGCCACCCATGTTGGTAGCATGAGTTCTCGTATCTTGTTCTTATTGGAGATAATATCTTTTATGATTTAGTCGTTTTCATCAAACCAGTCATGACTTTTAGTTTAAGCTAAGCACAGAGTCTCTTTTACCGGATTGTAGATCTTATCTCGGGCTTCTTCCCAGACTTAGTGAAATAAACCCGATTTTCAATTTAAGCTTGTAGATCTTATCGAATGCCTTAGGCATGGAGCCTTGCAACATCCAAGCGCTTTAGTAACATTACAGTAGTGCGATTTTTAAATGACCAAACACATTGGTACGTACAAGTGTGTAGTCTATGAGATCTTACATTATAGATATTTCACCACTCCATTTTTTTTATTTTTGTGAATCGGTAATGTTTGAAAGATTCTGTGAAATTAAACTTAACATGACTAGTTAACTTTCTGTCTACGTGTCCAAGTCACTGCTTGTCTATAATATTATTATAGTATGAAGACATTTCCATGATCCCATATTTTTTTATCAGTTATATTAACTGATGTTTAAAATTAGCGTTTCTTGTTTCCTTTGGCATGTATAAAAGAAAATGTATTAGTTTCTTATGAAGCTCTGTCGATAACATTGGAACCTATGCGCAGATAAACAGAGGAAAATCTAATAGATGACAGATTTGGAATTTATGGAAGAAATATACACGTAAACCTTTATTAGAAACTCGTAAATGTCATAACAGTGCTAAATCTTAATCTAGAGGATTAAGAGCATGATAATTATGTTAAAAGATTTTGCATTCTAATATCTAGCATTGAGGAAGTTTTGATTTGATTAACAACTGCCATTGCTTACTTATTGATATTTATATGTTAAATTGACAACACTGATATTTAATCGAATTCGGTATTTTACATTGTTGTTTTAGATACTGGTTTTTGCCACAACTAATAAACAAATTAGTATTTCATTTTAATATCACTTGCTTTCATCACATATATTAGAGCATGTTAGTAAGAATCATCGACTGGAAATAAAGAATAAACACCCGGTGAGATTCACACTTTTTATCCTCGAAAGCCTGTCTTTACATGATCAATGTTTTAACGATTAGGCTATAAAGAGCAATCTGCGAAAGTGAATCAAATCTAGCCATATGGACCTTATTCTTTATATTTTTCGAACGCCTGATATGACGTAGATTTTTTATTGTCTTTATTTTGGATTCATTTATTTATTTAAAAATCGAGTAATATTACAACTAATGCTAATTATATGGAGAAGTAGCGATAAAAAGCAAATGGAATTAAGATGAAAGTAATAACAGTCAGAAATTCGTAATTGTTAATATTTCATCTAAAAAAAATCGAAGAATATTATGCATGGAGCGAAATATATGAGACTTTCATTGATCAGGATTTGCTTAATTTTAATTTTTGCTTCTCTGCCAAGGAAAAGAATTCTGGGAAAAGTTAACAAGAAATAATAAAATGTGTTGAAGTCATTATTTATACATGGATTAACTTCAATCGCAGCTGAAATAGAAATTTTCATTTTTATCGCTCGAGGTTCATGCAACCTTTTACTTCTTGGTTCCAACAGTAAACCTGAGTTTAAGTTACTTAGCTTTAATGTCAAAAGGCGGCAATGTAAAGATAAACATGATCTTATTTACAACTTTTATATTCCTTTCAGATTATGAATAAAATTTCTACATTTAATACATTTATTTAAGAAGTTAGCTCACAATAAATAAAAATAAGTAAGGAAACTACGCCTGCCAACAAACATTCTCTTGAGAGAATTAATGCTCTATGGACCTGAATGTTGCCTTTAATTTCTAGTTCAAAGACTGCGAACAGTGTTGTGCAAAGTCTATTGTTCGGAAAAGTTCTTCCTAAGGGTAACAATTGTACAGCTATACAGGATATTAACGACAAATAATAGATTTATCGGGATAGCTCAACATCTTTTAACACGTGTTAACAATGGAGGGATTGTACCGTCCGTAAGATATTCAGGCTAAAATTTAATTAGTTTTATAAGTTGAATAGTTTTTTTTCTACTTATATTGAAGTAAGTACGTTGTCGTTGGGTTTAGATAACTTGTCGATAATCATATGTCTCAGGTAACTGACACAAACTGTAGAGCCACATGGTCAACAAACATAAACGGTTCGTGAGACGAGTGCGTATAACCATTGCTTTGCAGACGCCGATTTTGACAGAGAATGTCTGTGTTTGCATTTCAAACGTTACTAAGGTAATTCGGAAGAGGTAAATAATCATCTGAACAAAAAAGGCTTAAAACTATTTTCTTAAAATAACTTAATATTGTTGAAGATCTGAAGAAAAAGTCAATTACAAATAAATTCGCTGTTCTTATAAAACATTATTAAACACATTAAGGTCAAGCAATCTTTTATATGGACAAAGTCTGTTCGGGATATGGAACGTTCATATAAGGAACACTCGTTAAGAATATACGTCTAAGAAATATTTGCCTTGAGAATTATAGTCTAATGTGGGTTGTATTAACTCAGTTCTGCGTGAGGGTTTCATCGACGTGATGGAACAGGCCCTAAAGGACTACGCTCCAGGCAGCGCCGAAACGAGATGGAATCACATTCGCGACACGGTCTACACCACCGCGATGACCACCTTCGGTAAAAGTGTAAGGCGAAACTCTGGCTGGTTCGAAGCAAGCATAGACCAAATGGAACCAGTACTTGCAGCTAAGCGGAAAGCTCTGGTGAACTACAAGCCGAAACCCTCAGTGGAAGGCCAGAAATGCTACTCAGCGGGTTGCTTTCCAATGAGTACTGGCTGAATGTTTTCGTTGTATACAGACCTCCGCAGCGATGAAGCAACAAGCAACAAAGGTCTGGGACAACAGCAAGCTGACTGTACAGACCTAGATGACAGTACACAGAGGTTGTATATTGGGTACACTGCTCTATGGAAGCGAGTCTTGGACACTGTGCTGTTGCCAAGAACAAAGGCTAAACTCCTTCCACATGCGCTGTCTCCGACGGATTCTGGGCATTACATGGCATGACCACGTGCCCAATAAATACATCCTGGCACAGGTGGGCATATCAAGCATATTTGCTTCGTCTACGGCGAATTGGCTACTTGCTCCAGACGTGCAGGTAGACCATTCCTTCGTTACAAGGATGTTTGAAAGCGCGATATGAAGGCAGATAGTATTGATCCCACTGGTTGGAAAGCCGTTGTATTTTTTACATGAATAAAGTGTTAATGTATTAAAATATATTCCACGGACAAATGTCATTAAACGAGTATTCCTTAGATCAATATTCTTTAGATGAATGTTCCTTAGTCCAATGTTCTTTAGACAAATGTTCCTAAATCCTATCTGTTCAGATTATTTGGTCCTAACCAAACACACACGCACACAAATACATTGTAACATAAGTTGTTTTTGTCATCTTCACTGACAATATCGCGTATTTAATAAAAAAGCCAGAAATCACATCGACGTTCCATATATTAAGTCTCAGAGATTTAATAGAATTAGATTAGTTGTCATTGAATTATATCCCAAGTGCGCCATTTCCTTGTGAAACAAGTGAAATCGCTTGTGTCAATCAAACGCCAATCGAAATAACGTTTTGCTGCTATCACCAAACGAAGTCAGCTGACAGTCTTTTGACTAGCCTCTGTTGTTTACCTCATTTAGCTTAACTAAATGAAAAGAATTTTCTTTGGTATGTATTTTGTTTAATTTTTCTTCTATGTTTATTCTGTACATATTTTGTTAATCATTTGACGTCGTTCAGGAACTGACAGACTAATACAAATATGCTACTTAAAAAACTATATAATCTCATATCAATAGTCTGGCTTTATAAAATCCTCGACCGATTGCATTTCCATGTTGTAGGCTGGAAATATCGGTCAAAATCTTAAAACGATTTTCTACGTTGCACGCAACGTTTACAGAGAAGAAAAAATATCTAAATGTTAGTATCTCATTTTGGCAGTGAAGTTGTGTTGATCTTTTCAGAGAATTCTCGCTTTTGGATTGAAAATAACTGGACCATTTCTTCAGAGTAGAAATACTCTGAATGATTCTCGGATTTAGAGTTTAATGATTTGAAAACAGAAAATTGAAAGGCAAGCTGGCAATTCTTTTTTCTTCTTATTTAACTTCTTTTTCTTACTTGTACATGCATACAACTATATATATATATATATATATATATATATATATATATATATATATATATATATATATATATATATATTGGAGGCAATTTTATTTTCACATTTAATGCAATTAGTCATAATAATTTCAAACTATTTAGATTTCTCAAAGTATCCGAAGCTTCCAAAATCATAAGAATAAGTTATGCCGCATATAAACTACTTTATGTTAAATATAATATCTCGTAGATTATAGAAATATATTTTAGCATACTTATGTCGATACAATGAAAATCAATGAAGCACTTAGTTACATTCAAACATGAACATCGTACATAACATCTTTGTGAAAAAAAAATCAGAATTATTCTGACTTGTTTCTAATTCAAAGCTGTTTTTTATCAACTTTCTGCATGTTAAGTAATTTTTAGATAACAAATTCAGCAGACTATTAAATATTGATAGAATATGCGATAATATCTTAATTAAATTTAAATGCGACTAATTTAATGGGAAATTTAATCGTCCACATAATGATCATTTTAGTTGTTTATATAATTTGAAACAAACACACGCACATACACACACCACTTCATAATGCTGCAATATAAAAAAAAACAGTTAGAAAACTTTGTTATAAATGAAATTGTGTCATTTATAAAATTTTGAGGCGAAAAAAGTATTCGTACAAAATATATCTTTAATAACAGTAGGCTTAAATGACCTTTATTTACATAATTCTTTAAGTAAGATTTTGCTAGATTCTTCCAATTATCTTATTACCGGAACAATCTAGAACATTCTGTATTCCTTTCTTATATAAGGTCATCTCTGCACACAAATCATACACAATAATTATCAACATCGGGAAAGCAAGAAACTATCAAATTCGCAAAAAGAATTGATCATTAAACATGGGAAGGAAGACAAAAAGCTATAGGAAAATAGCAGATATCCTAAATATACCATTTACTACTAAAAGTTCCGTTATTGCTAACTTGCTAACTAAAGGTGAAAACTTTTGAGAACAAATCGAGATCTGGTACATCACGCAAGATTTCCCCCAGATCGAATGAAAAGAATTCAGTACAAAATTCAAGAAAATCCAATGACTACTCGAAGAGAAATACTGGAAGAATTAAAAGCATCAGGTATTATCGTTACGAATCGAACAATAAGCAATGAACTTCATAGAAGTCAACTAAGATTGCGTTCTCCAAGAAAAAAACTCCACTACTATTGAAGAAATATGGATGTCCTGTTAAAATTTGTTCGTGAGTATAAGAATAAACCTGAAGCACTTTGGGAAAGTGTTTTATGGACAAATGAAACAAAAATTGAACTATCTGGACGTAATTCAAGGACTCACGTTCAGAGAAGAGCCTTTGCATCGAAGAACACAATACCAACAGTGAAATTTGGTGGTGGTTATATCATAGTTTGCGTATGTTTCTTCTGTTAATGGTGCGATTATTTAAAATCAAAAATATAGTAAAATGATTTGGACTCTAATTTGTTTAGGTCCGCAGTGAAGCCTGAACTCCTAAATGAATGGGTTTTACAACAAGATAATGACCCTAAGTATATAGGTGAATCTACAAAAGATGGCTTATTGTAAACAATGTCAATACACTTGAATTGCTATCACAGACTCCAGACTTGAATCCAATAGAATATTTGTTAAAAGTTCAAAATCCCCCGGAAAAATACCCTGGACCTAAAGAGAATATACAAAGAAGAATGGAGTGAAATACCAATGGAAACTGGCAAATCATTGATTAAAATCTACAGAAAGAGACTGATTGCTGTTGGATTTAATAAGGGATATGCTAGAAAGTATTATATAGGTATTATAATGTTGTACGAATACTTTTTTCTACTACTATTTTTTTTAATTTCATTAATATAACAATTTTTTCTGAAATTCTTTCGCATATTGCTGCATTATACCATGGTATACACATACTGTATAGATTATAAAATTCTTTTATAAAATCTATGTTAAATAAATAAATTCATTGTCTACGAATATTTCTTTTCCCTCACTGTATATAACGGGTATAACAGCAAAATTGTCCATATCGTGTATCAGCATACTTATTCATCCACAAAAATGTTTGATATCTAAAAAAAAAAAAAAAAAAAAAACTAAACTAATTGAGTTTCTTCTTTCTAGGTTTTCAGATAAGACGTTTCGCTATCTTGATACCATTTTTATAAGAATAACTGAAAAAGCTCTTTGAGTCATTCAGCTAAAAAGACAGCAGGTTAAATTTCTTTCGTGTCAGATCCACTGTCTTCTCCACTGAGCAATGGTGAAAGAAAAAGATCATTCAGGCCTTCAGTAATTGTACCAACATTCATACTCTTGCTTCCATATTCAAAGTTAATTCCAAGAACCACCAAGAGAATGGTGAATGTTTAAAAAGACGGAACAGTAGAGAGGAAAACCGGATCAGGAAGCCACAACAGCAAGAGGGATCATCATTTCAATTTAGAGCTAAAGGGGTCAATTAGAAAAGATCCAATTCCATTCATAAGATATTTGGCTCGCGAAAGAGGAGTTTCAGCTATGACATACCGATGAGCAGTGAAAAAAAGACCTTTAAAAAAAATCGTACGTGAAAACTGTGAGGAAATTTGTTACTCCAGGATGGAAAGTTAGAAGGTTAAAGAGGGCGAAGATCATCTTGAATAAGTTGAAAAATGATCCTGGAATAATATATATATATTTGGACTTTATTTCAATACTTCATGAACTTCCGATCTTTAGTTATGATTAATTAATCATAATCATGTCATTTTCGTTTATGATCGATTTCATAACGATACATTATTATTGCTCAACGAAGAATCCAAATTGTTATAAAAACCTCAGAGAATTCTAGTAAGACATCTCTAATTATTTCTTTGGACAATTTTGCTGTTACACCGGTAGATATATATATATATATATATATATATATATATATATATATATATATATATATATATATATATGTGTGTGTGTGTGCGTGTTTGTGTGCGTGTGTGTGTGTGTGTGTCTGTTTTTGTACTGACATGACATACAATGCATGCACATAAAATGAAAATTTAAACCCTGGTCATTAATGAAGTATCCAGAATATAAATCAGTAACTAAAATATTTTACTACACGAGCATTATGTAAGCTTCAAATAAAATTCTAAAATTAAGAAAAAAGAAACAGTTTTACTTAATTTGTGAGGCAACGAATTACATATGTTTTCCTTTTGTCCTCAATTACTGATTTTCAAATTGATTTACACCGTCAGGCAAAATGACATTATGGAAGGAACTTCTTCAAAACTAAAGTTTATTTAAAATTCGAAGAAGTAAAACATTATCCATTTCTGACTCTCATAGCATAATGAAAAGTTTAACTTGAAAATAGGATAAATGTTATATTAAAGCGAATACACTTATTAGTGATTTGCACACATTTAGTTCAAACGTTCAAAGAAAGTCACTGACTGGAATTCAGTTTAAGCGTTTGGATAGACAATCTCATTGATATCTTTGTCGAAATTAAAGAATGTAAGGAGAATAATGAATTCAAAACAGATATATGACATTCACTCTTATTATTTCAGAGACATAATGACAATATCTCTCTCTAGAGACAAAGCTAAAGAAAAAAATGTAAAAATCGTCAGACATTTCGATCTCCTTGACTACTGATCTAGCTAGAATATAATTGCATCTAGGATCATTTAGTGCATAAATTAAGATAAAGGATTCTAATTATTAAAAATAAAATTGAAAAAAAAAACATCAAAAAACAAAAACCAGAACAGCATACCGAATGAAATCAATTATGTTCGGTTAAATAATGCGATACATTCGAACATTATTTTATAGATAATTTTCAAATATAATGCAGAAAATACAAGCTTATGAAAAGGATAAAGGTAATTGGGGTAACATGAAGCAAGTAAATTCCGTCATGAGAAAAACTCGAAACACCAAACTATGAAAATCAGCTTGAAATATTCTATTTTCAATAACACTTTTTTTTTATTCAACATTAAATAATTTTAAAATTGTAATAACAAAGCTGCGCATACATTTAAGAAAAATGACAAGAAAAAATAAAACGTTAATCATCAGAATACATTTCTGCAGCGAATGATCAAAGGAATGGCTAAAAGAAATGAAATTACTAGAATACATTTACACAAGAGACATTTTTAAACAATATATTTTAATGAGATCTACTTGATAAAATACCAGTAAGGTACTGAAAAGTTCTCAGTCCGACGAAACATTTCGCAAAAGATCTTTACTTATTTAGTTAAATTTATGGAATTGGGTTGGGCCGATAAATTTTCATCACTCCCTCTTAATATTCTCAGTATCCTTTTCATTCTTTAATATGAGTTATTTCAAAATGGCTCTTGTCAGAGTTAAATGTGTATCCAATTGAAGAAGCATTTTAATGAAATTGACAATTACAATGTGTTCAAAAACTTCCAAGGAAACTTTCTGATAATTTGTCCAATATTCTAATCCATTCTAACGTCACATTTACTAAATATGTCACATTAGATTGCAATCATAATGTCGACGTTCTTTAATACACTGGATGTTTGTTTCGCCCTTGATTAATCAGTTCGACGGTTCAGACAGCTTTCACCATTACCCGTCCGTTGCTTACTGCCAATAGAAAGGAAACTGGATAGTTTCTGATTTAAATAATGTAAATATTCAATTAGGAAAAGTAATCTAGCGTTGTCGCGTCGAGCTAGCAGTCAGCTAAACAGAAGACGCTAAACCCTGGTTTAACCTCTGATCCGTCAAGGTTAGACAACTTGACACAGAGACAGATCTGGCTTAAATATAATGCGTGAGTTCTGTCATTCATCAAATTGATTGTATGCTAGACGATTTGATTGATTGATATTTAAACCATTATTTGAGAAAAAAGCTATTCAGTACCTTTGAGAGCAAATATCCACGCAGTAATAATACATTTACTTCAACGGAATATCCGATTCATGACTAAATGAAGAATCATTTTTCATTCATTTTAGTATATATCTAAAATAGATATTTTTTTCGCATAGAACACGGAGCAACATTGATTCTTAACGATAATAATAGCACTGATGTGGTTACCAAAAAGAAAATCAAATTTTGATATCATCAGTAATGATCAAGTCAAAATGAATATTCAAATCTGACGTATAAGAGAAAAATTTGATGTCATCTGTATATGAATATGTGGGAGTGTAATGGTAGTATTAGTATTTTAACACGATCACGAATACCGTAACCTATTAAGGTCCTGAAGACAGTACTACAGTAGTGGGTGCGTCTAGAGCAAGTAATTAAGAAGCTAATACATGCAGCTAAATCCATACTGCTCGATATATATATATATATATATATATATATATATATATATATATATATATATATATATATATATATATATATATATCCCTAAACATAAGTCACTGCGTGGTATGCCACTAGCGTTAACCAGTTGGCTGGCTGGCTGTCAGACGGCTGGTGTGTTCGACCGCTAGAGGCCCTCCAGTGGCTGCCACCACAGGTCCTGTTGCCATTAACGACATGCGTATAGGGTATATATATATATATATATATATATATATATATATATATATATATATATATATATATATATATATATATATTGTGAATATGTGTATCTATAGAATCTGAGTTATCAGGGCTCACCGCTGTTGCGCCTTTTTTTGTGCTGCCTGCAATACTTCCTGACATTTACACCCTGATGGAGAGCATGTTTTCTGTTCTGCTGCTTGCTTGATTTTTGCATATTTCCACTGTATCTGTACCCTTTAATTTTCGATCATTTTCCATTTAGCCATTTACTTCGTAGCCTTCTTGCCCTTGTCTCTAAACAGTGTTATTGTTCCTGATATACACTTCATCGATGAATTTTGATGTGGCAATATATACCATGATGATCACCAAATTAAATGTCAGTTGTTCGTATCATTAGATGATAACATTTTAAATTATAAGCAATGAATATTTTATTATATAATTGCTCAACATCCGCAGGAAAGGATTTTCAAGAAAATGTTGAAATGTAATTTCATTCAGATGCACGCACACAAAAAAATACAAATAAACATAGAGACCTCTCTCTCTCTCTATATATATATATATATATATATATATATATATATATATATATATATATATAAAAGCGCACCAGACCTGATGGTAGATTCCCCTAAGAGGTAGGCAGGTTCGTATAATGCCGGAAGGCAAATTTCATTTAAGACTCAAATTTGAAGGTTGGTATATGCAAATGTAGACTGTTTAAACAAATAGAGATGCCTCTTCAAACACGCCTAAACAATAAAAATAGCAATTAAACACACATACACACTCACACGTATATATATATATATATATATATATATATATATATATATATATATATATATATATATATATATGCACTTGCTATCTAGAATGTTTTTTAAGAAAAGGTTACTTTCTATTGAACATCGTATTAAATTATAAATGCTTGCAAACTAAGAAACCTTATTCTTCATATATTGCTATCAGCTGTTAAGATCATGAAGCAGTCAATATTACGATGATTCGTTTGGTCAAGAGATAATAAACAATGATATCGAAGATTTATCTTTTCCGTTGTGCAGCTGCTAAAGTACCGAAGCATTTGCTTTGCGACTGAATGTTCTTTATTCTGCTCACACATTTTCATGCTGTTTGGTTAAGAAATCACGCGTGACTAATATATTGCTTCTAGTTTGTATTTTCATTGAACTATTAGGATCCGTGATTATTTTGCTTTTTATGACTAGAAAAGACAGGAAAAAATGATGAGACAACCTAAGTCTTCTCTTCATTAGGCTTTCTGTTTTGTATGAAGCGAACATAATCTGACTGCTTTATTAGGCTAAGAAATACTATTTGAATCTCGTTGAATTTAGCATTTTTAGCAGCATTTTTAATAAATCAGCCTTATGTGAAAGTTCACTTTTCATGTGATAGTTACAAATATAGGTCGACTATAAAATTAACAAAAAAAAAAGAAAGAAAAAAAGAAAAAAAAAGCCTTTTTCGGAGATAATGATAATATTAAAATTAAACCTTTCCATACAGAAAACATTTGGAATTGATTTACTGAAGAGTTAGCGTTACTGTCGGTTGAAATTCATAAGATCCTTTTCAGCAAATTAGACTTCTCTCAAGTCCACTATTATCGCTATTTTTAGTATTGATGGGACTTTCCTTCCGAAGCTTTGTTTTTTGTAGTGTGGAAAGTTAATATCTTCTTTATATTATTATTTTCTCTTATGTACTGCTGTGGTAAGTGAATTCGTTTTTGTGATTTGCTAAATCTCTTTGTTTTTGAATTTATAGCTCCAGTCTCAAGGGTCTGATGAAGGATCGTCTTATTTATGAGATTTATTCGATTGGAAACAATTTTAATCATTTATTTGAGAAAACAATTATTATATTATTATTATTTTCCGAATGAAGCATTCCCAAGTCGGGGATCAATGTAAAGACACCAAAAGATTTGATAAAAGAAGAAAAATATATCAATTTCAATAAAGGCCTTTTCTGTGTAATAATAATATTAGTATAATATAATTTGAAATAAAATTCGTGTCTAAATTTTATGTATATGCTGAGTTTTATATCATAAGTTGTTAACTGATCAATCAGAAAGATATATTGTAAAATTTTTATGACGTGTATATTATATAATTTCAATACAATAAACCACAAATTATATAGGCGAAGAGTTTTTTTTAGAAGAATTAAAAATCTGACAGAAAGGTTGATGGTGCTATTCTCAATTTTACAGAAAGTATGTGTGATTACATAATTTGCAGAAGAGTTTAGTTATGTGAAGTCTGTTCTGATATTTAACGGATCAATTATCCATTCAAAGACAAATAATTTACTGGAAAAAAGGCGAGCATCTTACTGATCGACATCAGAAAGTCAATAAAAAAGTAGAATTGATTTTTAAAAATCGATTCTAAAGTGTTTGTCATATTTTTATATGTACATTCGGTAAAAGTAATTTATTCATTTTTTTGCATGATTTCAACTAAACTTCTTCATAGAAGCTGCCAATATATAAGTAATTATTGGATAAACTAAAGCAAATGGTATGATTTGAAATTGTGGCATTTTTTACATTTAAGAGCTTCTTGAAACTGGTAGCTTGCATTAATCTTTCAGCCATCGATATATTTACGAAACCGCTATCAAATTAACCCATGTAAAGTTTCCAATCACCGAAATTGAATAGAAACGAAAGTGTCTAACGATCTTAGATTCCTTCACAAGGCTAAAGAAATAACAGTCCTCAATTAAACTTTTTAGAGTATTACCTCTTACTTTAAACAATACCTAAAAATTCATTATTTCTAACGGATGCCTATATTATTACTGAATTTACTCGAGATAAAATGTAATTTGCTTTTGTTTGTAATAAAAATAATTTACAACTGACGACCTCCAGTCTAGTAAGACAAACGTGGAATTATTCAGTATTTTTACGATGTTATTATTACTACTAAAAAAATTTTATTAATAGGAACTAAGATTTACATATGGGAAAAGTAATTCATGAAGACAATAATTTTACATATATCATCTAGAGGAAGATTAAAAATGTCCAGATTATTCGCCTCCGGTATAAATTCCTATAACGACATAAATCTAACCCATGTATATTATCGAAGCCAAAGTTATGGAGAGTTGAAAAGAACGTAAAATATTTAATCATTATCGATCAATACCTGACAAAATTAACGTCATACAAAAAACTTGATCGAAGCTCATGAATTCGTACCGCTACTGACGTCTTTGAAGCAAAAGGTAACAACTGAAAAGCAAAAACTAGAACAGAAAATTATAAGTGATTAGCATTTAACTGTATAAAACGAATCGCTTCCACGCTTGGTTTAATATAGCAAAGATCTCAGCAAGAATTCTTCACAGATTAAGAAGAGTAGGTAAATGGCATTAAGGATTTTTTTGTAAAATGCAGATAAGAAAACTAGAAATGAAAATGACAAAAACGTGTAAAAGAAGAGGAAGTAAAAAAAATCTCGCTGAAAAAAGAACGGTCAGGGTTGTTCTTCAAAGTTGAACGCTGTGAGTAAACGCACCTGCACGACATGCGATCGATACGCGTATAGCATTCGTTTCACTTTCAATCGATTGCCTATCATCAACTGGTGTGGGTATCACAACCACTGCTGCTGCTTTATTCTTTTGAGGAGATGGCCGCGCTCGAGTGGAATCTACGAGCCAATGTTGCAGGAAGCGAAAGACGTTAATCCTCTAACGTTAAAATCTCCTTAGGATACTTACCGCCGCAAAGAAGACATGGAGCCTTTACATATATGCATTTCTATCTGCAACTCTGATGCTGATCCATATGTAGATAATCATAAGACCTAGATCTCAGGATGTTGTCTGACGGTAAAGAATCAGGAAACTTTCATATTTCCACCTAAGATAAAGAATGATTTGAAACATGGAACAATCAAAATCAGGATGGATGTATTTGTACATGCTAGTGAGTGTTTATTCATAATACGATTATTCACCCCATACAAGGCTCAATGAACACTCCGGTTGGAGGGATACTAAATGAGATTGATGTAAGGCCGTAAGAGGAGGAAGATGTAAAGACTATACATACACACACCATAGTGGACTCTCCCGTCGTATTCGACGTATGAGGGTCAAGCAGCTCAATTCCTAGGAACAGACATCCATACACTAGCACATATGTTTTGATTATAGTGGTGAAGGCTTTGTGCAGAACCAGCCACACTTTTTGAAGGGTCGAACACAGAGACTTGGTGCACTTTGTGCCACAAGGTCCCCAAACGACCCTTCGCAGGTTTTGAATTCAGAGTTGTCCTTCTCCTAGACCAGTTGCCATCCAGCGGGAGTGGGGCACCTCAGCGTGGTGTAATGGTTAGCAAACTTGGCTTTCTAGAAAAATTACGACTGAGTAGTGAGTTCGATCCTCACTGGGTACCCTTACTTTGGGCCTTGTGCCACATCTAAGCTACGCTTGGAAAATCACTGGCCTGCGGGAGTGAGAAGAAGAGGATTAATACCTTTCCCAAGGGTATTACCACGTAAATGAATGTAATGGATTCGACTGAATTCAATCCGAGCCGTTATCCACTACTTCACTATTATATATATATATATATATATATATATATATATATATATATATATATATAATATTAGTAATAATGACAATAAGAAAAGTCGATAGAAATAAGAATTCTTTGCAACTAGGAATCTTCAGTCTAGCAAAATACACAAAATTAATAGGCTGTAATGCGTTTAAATGCAACTGACTGATGAGCAGAGTATACGCGAAACTTAAAATCGATTGCAAGCTAGGTTCTTTGAACTTTTCTTCATCAGTTAACACACACACACACACACACACACACACACACACATATATATATATATATATATATATATATATATATATTGCTGGTTGTGCGAAATGTTTTCATGATCTTCAAAAAATAATTATGACCCACTTAAATATCAGATAACATTTCCGAACGAAATCTGTGTCCATTTGTGAGCATCTATCATCGAAAATCAGAAAATTGGCAGTATATCATATATGCTTCGTTATTTAAGTTTGCTAAGAAGTGAGAAAGAAAATAAAAACTGAAAAGTTTCCTGTTATACAAAAGAAAAGATATTAATATTTTAACTCGTCATCGTATTACAAAGAATCTTGCGCATAAGCACGTTTACGAATCAGAAAATTCTAAATCTATTGTTTCTCTTATAAAGAAATATTATCGTGAGTTGATTGGCAGATTATATCTGCTTTCTGTTTTTTGCTTGTAATAGATGTTAAAATATCCCTTAGGAAATACATTTTCTGTGGGATATCATCGTCGAAAGAAAAATGGCAAAGCTTATTTTCCGCAGTTGGTACTTCTCGTTTATTTTACTGCTGTGATAATAAATAGCATTTCTACAATTAAAATAATTATTGGAGTTTTATTGGAATTGCTTTTGCTAATATTAAACGTGAGTAGAAACGATTATAAATTATTATCATTATAAATTGATATACATTTCTTTAAATGTTTTCCCTTTTTAAAATTATTTTTGCATGAGACAGTTAATTTTCCCCATTTGAATCAAGACTATGATTTGATTTGCGTAAAACATATGTGAATGTATTCATTTGATGAGATAAGCAATTCTTTTCCCGGGTAAATTTCTTAGTACTTTGTTATAAAAGATCAACCCATTACATAAGTGCTTTGAAATATTTTTCAGAGATTGTTTCCGTTTCAGGTAGTGATTAATTCATTAAAAAAAATGCTACTTGAAAAAAATCCAAAAAGACAAAAGAAAGATAAAACTATCAATTACTCTTTTTTGGAGATACAATCCTGGAATTAAGGATAATCAGAATTCTTCTACTTGTATGAAAGACTGATTACCGGATTTGGATTAAAAAACAAAAACAAAAACAAAAAAAAACAAACAAAGGTGTCAAATCTCGGAAAGATTACAAAAGGGGAAATTATCTGAGCGTTTCTGTGTCAAAGATGACATGCAAACGCTTGTCTTCAGTATGAAAATACATAAAGATGCTACAAATGCGTGTGTCATGTGATAGAAGCATTTGAAAACAGTATGAAAAAGACAAGGTTATAGCATCATATGGCACAACTAATCTTAGTTTGTTTTTAATGGTAGATAGTCTTTATGCTAGTTTAAAGGAAATCCAGAAACATAACATCGGCATTTCCTGATATCATGTCATTTACCTAGTTATAACTTTATATAATTATTCCTTTAATAAATACGTATCAGAATCTTATTACTGAAGAACATATGCCCAAAAGGTATGTACCGTTATTATAAAAATTAGTTCGATTTTATTCAAAGATTAAATCAGAGTTTGAGTGAAACAAACCTGACATTTGAAATGGCACATCTTCAAATTGAAATTATTTTGAAAAACAAATTATACATACTTTTGAATTATAATGTTTAATAATAAAACATACATCTTAAGTTATTTTGTAATTACAAGTTCTTTTGCCTTATAAAATTAGGAGTCACAAAGTGTAAAAAAATTACTTGAAATTAATTTGAAACCCTATTTGTCAGTTCATTCAGTAATTTAAAAAATCTTATGCAAAATTTGATTGCGTAAATTTTCCCAGACACATTGAAATTGCCTTGAAGCAACTGAATACGAACTCAGCTTTCCAATTTATCATTTTGAGCCGCTATACATTACAACACCCGTGCTTACACACATACACACACACACACACACACACACACACACACACACACATATATATATATATATATATATTGTTGTAACATAGGGAAGTTAACTAAATGAGGAATAACCAAACGGAGGTTGTAAATGAAATGATAATCTTTATAACATCAGCAGAATAATACAATACTCGCCAGCGGCGTGAAGTAGGTAAACCATTGCTAGTGGTGGACTACTTAGCTTATTGATATTTATTGTTTTTAATACACAATTATGGCACAAGGCAGAAAAGGGGGAGAGGTTAAGGCTGGTCATTACTAACTACCTTATACCTAGCTAATCCGATTCACGACCCATTCACTCATTAGAATTTGCCCATTCACCAAGCTCGCCACTGTCACCAACCTTTCGCTGAAGACTGTCGAATGCAAGCGTTTTCTATCAGTTCTAAACTTTATCTTGAACTGATGCTCAAATAATCGGATTAGATCCTGATGAGAAAGATGGTTGCCTCGCAAGACTTTCTCCTGTCGCGTCGTCCAAATCACTATTCGGACCGTGGCCAGCAGCGTAAGAAACGCCCAGAATACGCGGGCGACACACGCGTATGCGCGATCCAAGAACAGGAACTTTGCGGGAGCGAGACGAGCCGTCAACTCGCCGACATGGTCCCATAAGAGGCTGACCCGGCGACAATGGTAGAAGGTGAGCGAAGCCGTTTCTTCTAAACCAAGGTCACACCGTTCACAGTTTGGCAAATCCGCCAAGCCCCATATGAAGGCCTTGTCATTGAGAGGCAGCCGATTCCGAGCCAATCACCAGGTAAGCGAAAACTCATGATTACTGAGATAATCCGCCGCTGGCGCCCAAGACTCGAAAGCGCGAAACACCTCCTCCGATAAGTCAAGCCGCTCACGTAGAGGATCCATCGCGACTCCCTCTACTAAACAACAATACAAGACCTTTCTAGGATGTGAAAGGTCAAAGCGTACCGACACTCGCGAAGGAAATCGGATTGATCTCGGGGTTTTCGACGGCGCTCAACCCGCGAGATGGGGGACTGATAGTAAGGAAAGGGAACGCGTCCCCGCCATAATCCAATCTCCTGTCAAAGAGCGGCGGAGGAAAGCCATCCTCGAGACGAGTTTGTTGGTCGCCAAGTGCGGCATTCCCAGCACGCCCCCCCCCCGCCATGACACGGACGTTGTGCACAGACTTCTCTGTCGACCTGATGATTGCATCCCCTCAATAAAACGGAGGATAGAGAGCGCTCGAGTGGCCTCTTATGATCTTTACATAGAGGAAGTATGGACAATCGATAAAGGACAATTGGGAAAACGTACGTTGCACATACCTCTGCACTGCTCTTCACGGACAATCTCCGTCGACGCCAAGTTTGAGCGGCAGCGTCGACCTTTGCTCGTACTTCAGTCCAATTCTTCTTCAGCTAGAGGTCGGGTCCAAACTACACTCTAAAAATGCGGGCAGGACCGTCCGTCCAACCGAAGCGTCCCGGAAGATCGACACACTTCCAGGCACCTAACTGCAAGCCGGGTGACTTGTCGCGGTTTATCTTGGCCCCTGTCACAAGCGCCTTCAGTACCGCCTCAATGTCGCTACTGGACGACACGAAAGCAGATACGTCATCGGCGTACGTGGAAACCCTGGATCGAGTCCCTCCAGGAATGGTGATTCCACGTAGGGCCGGAATGCACGCCCTGTCCTTCACCCGGCGAAGGAGAGGCTCCAACGCCAATGCAACAGGGCGACAGTGGACAACCCTGTCGAACCGACCTAGACAGTGCAAAAGCGCCCGACAGCTTTCACCTGTACCACAGCACTGGGGAGCGATACAGGAGGCTAATCCAGCGGCAGAAGTCGTATTCGAATCCGGTGGCTTGCAAGGACAGCAGCAAGTTAGCGATGGTCAACACTATCAAATGCCTTTGACTGATCTAAATTGATCACCTCGGCCTCATCATCGTCTTTTACACCCTCTATGATCGTGCCGATCAGATGCAGCTTGCTCTGAATTTTTCGGCCCCTCAATGTACAAGTTTTCTCAGGACCCAACAAAGACTCGGCAACTGACTGCAAACACTCCTGCAGGATCTTGGCCAAAATCTTTAACTCTGTGTTTAGCAGAGTTATGGGCCTGTAATCATCTAATTTCCCCCAACATCCTTGCCCATTTCCAACAGCGTGATCACACCCGTGGTGAACCGGTCGGGGATGGCCCCCTGCAGGAACCAGTTGTTGAACACAACTGTCAAAATCGGGACAAAAGTGTGCGACAGCCACAAATACAATTCATAGGGAAAACCATCCAGACCAGGCGACTTGCCTCTGCCGACCTTCTTCAATGCCGCATAGACTTCGTTCTCCGTAATCTCTATCTCGCAGCTAGCCGCTTCAGTCGACAATAGTCGAGGAAAGTCAGCCAAATAGCTGCGAAACTCGTCCTCACAAAGACCAGGCTTTTTGGTAAAGCGGCTCTCGAAATGCCGCCGAAACGCCTCGCACATGTCGTCAGTGGCCCGAAGAGTGTGTCCCTCCGAGGTTTTGACTTCACGAATGTGCCGATCGGACCCTCGACGGATCTCTTTATTGCGCTAATCTGCGTCCATTTTCACCGCTTCGGGAGACATCTTGCTTAACCTATGTCTAATTACTTGGCCCATATAACGCTCGCTAGTCAAACGCTCCAGGGCTTCCCTAGCTAAGGCTATCTCTAGGGGATCCCCCTCCCAGCCACCGCTCGGGAAAATCTAGCTTTGAGCGTCTTCACCTTCTCAGCTTTATCTAGGGGGAGCCGTTCGATGAAATCAGTGGTGTAGGACCTAATCCTACTCTTAAGTCTATCCCACCATTAATTTCCAATAACTGCCCCCACTAGCCCCCGCAGCACTAAGATAGATAGCTGCTCCTGGAAGTCCCACCTGTCAGGTAAGGACAGATTGGACTTCTAGTACCCAGCTATTCTAGGCCTACGATCTAATGCCACCCGGGCACAAGGAGTTTTTGATCCGAATAGCCTACGCAGTGGAACGTGGGACAATCTAATCGGCTCCTCTAACATTCTATCCAAGTAGGCTCCCTACACCTAGCTCTAACGTCATTTGTCCTTCCAGGACAATTCCGCCGACGTCCGTGGGATAGGTTAATTTAACAGACCTATATAGGGAGAGATGGAGTAAGACAGGGACCCTCCCAGAACAATATTGTCTTAATCTCTTTAGGTATTCGTCGTCTATTACCAGCATTTTAATGTTTTTGAAGGCTTCTTGTACTTCACTAGATGCGCCCAAACTTTTAGGTAGTCACCTGTGTCCCTTGCACAGGTGACTACCCCAGGAGTATCTGAAAAATTTCTGGGGTCCTCAGTGGATTTCCCATCTACAGTAGACATTTTCATCAAAAGGCCCAGTAAAGATATTTTATGGCTTGACAAGTCTTTCTTAACTTGTTCCACATCGACTCTTCAAATGTTTTCTGCGTCAGGGAATTTTTTTCTTTTCCCTGGCACGGTGGGGTTCTTTCTGCCCTACTTCAGCCGACACGTATTTCTACCGATCTTACTCCTCTTCTTTGGTTCTCTTTAAAGTAGAAGAGCGAGGGGGGGGAGACATTTTCTCCATCTCCATTACCTCTTCCGGTTGCTTCTGCTGTTTTTTCTTCCTTTTGCTCCTTTTTTTGTTGGTGATTTTTGGCTGATTTTGGAGATATCTGAGTTTGTCACTTGTAACCCCCCCCCTCTTCACCTCAGTCCAGGTACCCTGTGGGGCCTTTTCTTTTTCTGCTACGACTGTATTGATAAGAATTGGGACATAACCAATAGTGTTCATAGGTACAGTATATAACACACACACACACACACACATACACACACACACACACACACATATATATATATGTATATATGTGTGTGTGTTTGTATTTGAAGACATGAACAGGAATTGCTCATTTGGCGTTGCATTTTAACTGAGTTCTGGTTCAAATTGTTTTTAGTAGCCATCTTATCATAATACAGATGCAATCAATATTGCACCCGTATTAATCATTATAATTGTATTATTACTCAAAGCATATTTACGACTATAGACAGTGGCATGTATTTAGAAATACTTATGCAGTGTCGTGTGGTATCTACAGTTCTATGACTATATATACATACACAGAAACATATAACCAATCCCTGCCAAAAGCAACAATTGTTGTAACTGCTGTTTACTCTTATTTTGGAACTAAATTAATAGGTACTGATAAATACTACGTTATAAGTTGAATGCAATATTAAATGAGATTTTTAAAGATATATTTTTTCTTGTTTCATGAAGATCAAGAAAAGAGGGTCGTATTTTGTAAGTCTCTGTTTCTATCATGTTAGAAATCTTCACCAAATCGGAGACTGATATTTTGCATTTTGCAGTCAATATGCATATTGTCTTTATATTAGAAAAAAATTGTTCTTATAATGGCCATGTTGAATGTTAATCAAACACTGATTACGGATTTACAATGAAGTTAAACTGGATTATCGCTAAAAGCAAAAAATAAATGAAATGTTCTTTTAATTTAAATAATGAATAAAAAATGTTATTTCATTGTGTCTTTCACGTGTTTTCCAAGATAATTTAGATTAAAAACAATTTATTACATAAAGCCAGGAATTTTCTATTATAAATTCATCTTCATATGAATAAGATAAATTTCAGTTGTTTTATTAATAATGTTGAGTGCCTTTCTCTGTAAAAGTATAAATTGATTATTTTTTATAGGAAGAAATGTGCGATTGCAGTTCTATCTTACCTTGGTCGCTTCCTATTTGGTTTCTACCGACCAAGCGTTCTTCTATCCACAATAAAACACATTTTAAATTTTTCTCTTATCTAGACTTTTGTTTTATTTTTCGATCATTGTGTCTTAACTTGCGATGAAATTTCATTTTCCACGCTCATGCATTTTAATTCATTAGGTTAAAATGAAAATCTAAGCTCTGATCTGTTTGTTCAGTTCTAATTCAAACATTTTGTTTTCTTCTCCGTATTATATTCAGTAAAATGTAAGATTTTAGGAATATAATGACAACGTGGTGGGAAAGCGGAATCACACGTGAGTGAACTTCAGTTATGTATTATGGAAAAATGGATAAACAACAATAAGAGTGACGACATAATGCAAAACCTTGTTGATACACCTCTACTAATAAAATGTAAATTGGTGTCAAAACAATATCAGGAGTAAATCTTGACCAACAAAGAGTAACTTATTAATTTTTAGTGAATGTAATTATGTTGTGTTGACAGATTTGTCAATATAGCCAGTCAATTTAACTTCGATTTGAAATTCATATCAAGGTATTTTGCTATTGTAAATATTATATTTAATCTATTGGAATTAAAATTAAACTAAAATATTCAAGAAAGTTTTTTCATTTTTAATAAATAATTAATGTATTTTAAGCCTTAGGTTAGGTTTTTATACATATATATATATATATATATATATATATATATATATATATATATATATATATATATATATATATATATATATATATATTATGTGGTTCTGAACTTGAGAGATGACGCTTTTTTCGAAACTCAAAAAATTAACGAATCTTAATTTTAACTGAAAAACTTAAATATTGCTTAAAAGTAATATAATAAAATTCGTGATTTATTATTTTCGTTTCATTTTTTATATATATATATATATATATATATATATATATATATATATATATATATATATATCATGATTATTATATTTATTTAAAGTTATTTTTGTATTGTTTATTATTATTTCTTTTAACTTTTTCCATCATTATGATTTATTTCATTATCATTTATTTGTTTTTGTACAACTAAACTGAAGATAGTTTGTCTCATTTTTACTTTCTGTTTTTGCTTGCCTGAAGTTATATTTAACAACTTTGCATTATCTATTCCCGTTTATTTTATCAATTGATAATTTAGGTCTCGGTACTGTCAAAAAGGTAATATAAATTACTTTATTGTATAATGACTTCAAAATCCACGTGTATTTTAAACTTAAAACCCGATTTATATTTTCATTTTTTCTCTCTGTTATCCTTTTCTAAAATTAAACCTTTTCGATATTTGTGTTTGTTTACTTATGTACGACTATTTCGTAACTTGTCTTGTTTTTTAGTGTTTCTCTTTACCTTATATTTTATGTATTTAAAAAAATAAACTGTTAAGTTTTGGGGCACTTTTAAATCACTTCATGTATACATACGTACATTATATATGTTCAAAAGGTTGTCATAACCGGTAGTGATTGTGGGGGACAAGCTGCCACACTCTATAAAAATGGCATGCGTCGCAAATAGCTTTCTCCATGCTGAAGAATAGACGAAGACGAACAACTGACGCTTCAATGCCCACTCCTACTAAGAAGCTAGGGTAAAGAAAATGAGTAATTCTGCTTTTAAACCTCCGTTGTCTTGCGGTCATATCCAAACACGTCAAAGGGTATGGACGTAAATCCAGACAGAAAACCCGTGGTGGATCCCCGAAGGCGGTTGGCTTTAAACACGCACAACTTTCCGGCAACTCTTACAGCCAAACTTGCCCCAAGTATAATGCCATATTTTGGATCTTGTCGGTAAGGCCTCACTGGCTATACGCTGTCCACGGTAGTCTGGACAGCGTATAGCCACCATATATTATCGTCCAGGAGAGGTCACTCCACTCTGACTACCAAGGGACAGAATTTTGACCAAACATGAGTCTACCTTTATCTCGCGAGATAAACGGATGCATATATATATATATATATATATATATATATATATATATGAAGAAAAATATGGAAAAACAAAAATCCGAATATGCAAGTATGCTGTTTTAATGTTGTTTCAATGTCGACGTCAGACGTTTCGGTTTAGTAGACCTTCTTCAGGACATAGTTATTAAAACATAATTAAAATTAGACGATATTCAAGTCAACATGAAAAGACGATAGACATAAGACTAATCTCAACAGAATAACTGAATTTTTTTAAAGATCAGCGTTCCGTTTCGCAATACGATCACGTCGGCGTCACGTGGGCGATGTTGTGAAAACGTATTCCTAAAATAGAGCATATTTTAAATGAAAAAGAATTTTATTTTAATCTAAAATTTATAAGTACGTTTGTCCAGCATTAATCTTGCCAGAAAAGGGGAAATATTAAAGAAGCTGGGTCTAGTATTCACCGTGCGTGAGATAGATATTATGCCTGCCTCATAAATCCGTCTAAGATTTTTATGATGAATATATTTTAAAACCTTCACAGAATGAAAATCGAAATTATGATCAGATTTAGTTATGTGTACAAATAAAGCATTGTTTAAATTACCGAGGCGAATATCTCGTTTATGTTCGAAAACACAAGATTTTACAGACCTACATGTTTCACCCACATATTTTAAGTCACAGTTGTTGCATGAGATTTGGTAGATGCAAGCATCGGATATAATATGTTGGTTGCTGGTGTTATTTAATAAACTGCGGATAGTTCTAGTATCCGAGACAATTATTACTGAGCGCTAAAAATAAAGCTTTGAAAATTCATAAAATACATTCATCAGCGCAAAATTACATCTCGAATACTAATGCTAGAATTACATCAGTGAAAGGCACACATTCAGCTGCCCCTGATAATTCTTTTGGTCGCATCTTTCTACCGAATAACCATTTGACCGAACGTATCTCCAATAATTTAAATGCGCTAAAAATTAAAACTACAAAATTACCTACTAGAACTGTGAACTATCAAAATAATTTTGAAAATATGATTATTGAAAACTCTAAATATTTTGATCAAGTTAGAAGCAACATTTTATAGAAAAATCAGGGAATTTCGATTAGCATACACAAATCAATAAAATTTGCAAATCTCTATCAAATGTATGTAAAATTTATATCAATGAGAAAAAAATTCAGACACTTTCCAAATAAGAAACAATTATTTCATTCTAGTCAATAACATAAGGATAATATCCATTGATACACAATAGGTACAATTAACTTATGATTGTTTTGTGTCTTATGGTTTATTGAAATTGAAATAAGTTCATACAATCAATAGACAAGTTGATACAATGTACCAACCAGACCTAAGCACATTGGTTTATTGACATTGTATCCCAACACAAGTTTGGGCAGAACCTGTTTGAAGTGATAATTAGTACTTCTTATAAACATAAGCTGCACTATCGCTCATTAAAAAAAGAACGAAGTACATGTTTATTAAGATGAGAAAGTTATTTACTAGCGAGTGGGAGATAGAATGGCGTTATTAATAAAAAGCTTTAAGATTAAAACACATGTGAACAAAACTTAGAAGAAAATATCGGAAACTTTTTTGCTCAAAACAAAGATACTGTAGCCCCTTAAGAAAATAATTAAAACAAGCGATTCAACGCGCTTAGTGACATAGAAAAAAATGAAGCAGAGTGACAACCTAAGAATCAAGAAACAATTTATAAATGCAATACTATATATTAAAATGCACCCATCCATCAATTGTGGGGGGGGGCGATCTCTCTTCAGTCATGAGCAAAGAAGAATAAAATTACAGAAATGAAAGAAACATAAAGCAATGCATAATCTCCAAGAAAGCCAAAATTTGAAACAAACACATGCAGATGTAGTTAAGAACGAACAGGGAAATTAGAACAATTCAGTAACTCAAACTGGAAACACATTAAAGGAAGCATGAGTAACATGAGCAAAAAATAATCCCAACAGAAGAAAGACAAGAAAAAATGGATGACATAGGACATTCTTGAGCTGATGAATTGGAAACAACAGATAGGAATGCAAAGCCTATGGAATGTTAAACAAAAACATGAAAAATGCAGTCAAGCAAACTATGAATGGCTCAACAAGTAATGTACAAATATAGAAAAAAAATACAGAACAGAGATTTAGCAGACATGCATAAAAGATAAAAGGAATAACAGGATAGAAGACATACCCCATCGACAGGATGCATAAAATAATAAAATAGGGGACAATCATAAGTAAAACAAGAAGGAAGAGATACTATGGAGATTGAGCAAATACGTCCATGACAATAGCAGAGAAATGAAAAGTCTTGTTGTCTTAAAATGAGACAAGATAGAAATCAAAAAGAGATACTAAAGCCCTTCAAGGATTTGGGGAAATGATAAATGAAATTTTGACAGAGGTGACATAACGGAAAAAAAATAAGTAGAACGGTTTTATAAAGAACGGTTAATCACTCTGATGGGCTTCATAACTAATGAATGGAACTCGTAGACAAGAGATGGAAACATGGTTAAAACTGATTGCCTTTGTTCTAGACACTGGAACAAGAAATACAATTTTAGGATGTCTATTCTCACTGGATGTATTTAACTTATTGAGTGAAATGATCCTCGGAGAACCTGATGAGCTATGAGTTATTATTGGCGGACATAACCATATGAACATAAGATATGCAGATAGTAGACCCAGAAAGACGAAATGATAATAGAGGAAAGCAAGAAGAAACATCTGACCATTAGCTGAAAGAAGGCTGAAGGCATGTCTATCAACAAAAGAGAGTATGTAGCGTAGTAAGAAACGGTGGAAAATCCGATATAAAATTCAGACGGCACATAGGAATAGGGAAAAATGACATTAAAAAATTAAGCAATGAATTAAGAAATAATAAAATGTTAGAAAGAATTCTGAGCTGATATGTAATATTTCATTTTCTATTTGATGGTGAATAATGGACAATCTCTTTACGGATGGTGAAGAGGCTTGAAACAGTAGAGATGTGCTGAACATTCTATGAACAGAATATGAGTAATGAGAAAGAAGAATAAAGGATCAGAATGAGTTTTTTGTTGTTTCTGGGATATATAATGAGGCAAAAAAGCTTAGAGACTTTAACACACACTGGAGCTACTGAAGGCTGTGTAAGCAGAGCAAGTAACATATTTTAAAAATTTAAATGAATGAATGACAGAACAAGGATAAAGAGGAGTGATAAATGGGCGGTAAAATTACTAAAATGTAACTAAAGACAAGAAGTTGTGGAGAGCATTGATACTAAGAGATTTCGTATTTCTGGATTTAACATTACTCTCCTTCTAAAGACAATACGAGGCACCACATTTAGGCTTCAGGCAATTCATTATTCATTTTGTAATTTGGGGAGAATATTCGAATAATCCAGTACCTATGCTGGCAATAAATCGCATGCATACAAGACAGAAAATGAAACAAGTAAATATACAAAAATAGAAAGAGGTGTAAGACACGGGTGTGTTTTCTCACCGGACTTATTCAACATGTACACTGAGGGAATTCCGAGAGAATTAGATGTCCTATCAAAATTATTATTGACCGCTACAATCTTAACAACATAAGATATGCAGATAATGGTGTTGATAGCAGACAGTGAACGGAAACTCCAAGAAATCCTAGAGAAGGAAAAGAAAGCGAGAAGAAAGGACCAAACATCAATTGCAAGAAGATAGAATGCATAGTTGTTAGCAAATGAACACGTCAACAAATTAGAGATATCAAAATCAAACAAGTACAACACTTTAAATAAAGACACATTAGGATAGCGAAATATACGTTGCAAAAGTTAAGCAAAGTATTATGAAACAGAGAACTTTCGTTAGAGATAAAAAAAAAGGGTACTGGACTGTTCTGTAATATCAGTCGTCCTATATGACATTGAATGTTGGGTAATCTCTTCACAGAATAAGAAGAGACGTGAAGCAGCAGAAGTGTGATTCTACAGAAGGATGCTGGGAATAGCATGGACAGGACATGTGTGCAACAACGAATTTTTAGAGAAAACGGAAACAAAAAGTACAATTACAAGGTGCGATGGATAAATTGTCGTCTAAATTACAGAAAAATGAAAATATCACTGACATCTCATTTTAAAACATATATTTACCGAAATTACACAAAAATATTTCGAAATACCAAAGAGTATATTTATTCAATAAAATCGCCATTGGCCTCAACTTCGGAATCTCCTGCACCTCTTCTGGACGACCTCCTCTTTTATGTTGATGAATGATTCTATAATCCTTTCTTTCAGTTCATCTTTGATGTTACAAGTAGTTTTGTCTGCGTCCCACACATAATAATTAAGGGGGTTCCAGTCTTGGGAGTTAGGTGGTTAGATGTAAGGAGCGATGGGTTCTAGTAATTCTCTGACAGCCATGACTGGGTTCTCCTGCTTGTGTGGCATGGTGCAGAGTCCAGTTACCAGATATAGAGTTTTCCAGCAGCCACTCTCTTGACTCAGATCAGCACTACTTCCTAAAGACACTTGATGTAGGCCTCCATATTCAGCCTGAGGCCCTGTGGGAAGATGAATGGAGGCATAACGTCGTACAAACACATTCGTACTTGCCAAATCTGTACTCAGACTGACACCCAAACACTCTGAAATGATGTTCGTATTGGAGCTTCCGGCTACAATTTAGTGCAACAGCCTATTTCCAATTTTTTTTTGGCGGAGTGAATTGCGTCATGGCTCTCTTTTTCCTCACAGTCGGTGCCCAACTGACCCTACTATACTGTGCAGTCGACAAAATCAAAAACAAACAACGCGCATTAAAAAAAATAAAATGGCGACAATTTACCCATCACACCCTGTATATTTAAAATTAGGAAGAGACATTTGAACTTTGTAGCTCACATGAGGAAAAAGGACGATACTCAGACGAAAACAATGCATAACTTACCTTGAATAAATGGAACAAGGTTTAAGAGTGGTAAGATATAGAAAAAATTGTGGAGAGCCATGATAGCGTTATAATCAGTAATGAAAACGGAAAGAGCATCACGGTTTTGAATTTCGGTAGCGCTACATTATTGGGAAACTTGCAAAATCGCATCGATATGCCTTTTGCAAGTGCCAGATATCTTGCCTAAAATTCTCTGATGGTTGAAGAGAAGAATACGACTTGCTCAAACCATAGTCCCAGATTAACGCCTTTATCTGACACTTCGTCATTCCGCTAGTTTGAAATAGACTCGATCATTGTAATGTGTTATTTTCTTCTATTAAGATTGATAATAAAAAAGATAATATCTCATCTCATGGTATCAAAACGACAATGCTTTGTTCTTAAGGTAGAAGGCAGCTGGAATCAAATTCGTTGTACAGAAGTATTTTTATTGACTAAATAAATAAAATTCCCACAGGACGGAATATTCTAAGGATTTAATATTAGAACTACAGGATGAACCCGCCTTTAAAATCATGTAAAAACTGGGTTCAGCGATGTCTTAAACATTGACTTTTGGCATCAATAGGAAATACATCAACAAATCGGCCAGCAGACTTTCTTTGCCTCCTCTCTCATTCTCTCTCTCTCTCTCTCTATATATATATATATATATATATATATATATATATATATATATATATATATATACACAGAGAAAGAGAGAGATGTGTTTATTGATAGTTGGTTTTAGGCCAGAGTCCAGGACTATTTATAACCTATGAGATGCTGTCATAAATTCAGTTTTCTTTTGATTAATTTTTATGCTATTTTTTGGCATTTACATATGCTGTTTCCCGTGTGTTCGATTTTGTCTTCTCCGTAAGACAAACGAGTTAAATAAAATAAAAGTGGACAGCAATATTCATAATAAGGAACATTTATTATTGATAATTTTAATGTTGTATATTGCGTATCTTTAAAACAAGTATTGCTCAATTTCACTTGCTTTATTTTTGTGTTCTATGAAGCATATGATTTTGGAGCTTTTTGAATAATCATTGTATATTTTATTAACCATTGTAAATACATGTTATTCATTTTCCTCTATGAAACGTTTAGAGATTATGGGTCACCTCCAGTATATTTTGCAGATTTTGAGTGAGTGCTTTTATATTGAAATATGTGATTTTCTTTGTTAACTTGACATTTAATTTCGTTCTAAAGTTTCAGTCGTTTGCTCCTAAGAAATACAATCTTTCTTTTTCTATATTATTTAACCAAGAAGTAAAGAGAAATCATTTTAAACATCGACAGAAACATTTGGGTTCGCCAAAATCTTAGCTCTGTTTTGTCATTAATATGAGCGTTTAGTTTTAAATTAAGATCAATTTGGATCCAATTATGGCAGCTGTCATATCAAGAGGCATTCAAAATTATGTTAATTAGCATATGTTAGCTAACTGATGCTAATACTGAAGAGCGTAAATTTTCTGCACCTTATTAAGTGCGCCTCAAACGTAGAAAAATATGAAGTTTATCGACAGCGAAAATACTTGAGAATAATGAACGTCGGAAATAAGCAACAGGTAAACATTTCAAAATTAAACGTTGAAAATCATTAACCATATCTTAGTTATGGTAATTGCTTTGTTGTATAGATTGATTTCATTGAGCGACTCGTCACTACTTAAACGCAACGGAAATGCTTCGTATTTGGAAAACATTATAACAAGTAATGAAAGTAAATGCTCTACAGCAAGAGAACACAGTTGAAATGAATTGCTACGAATTATCCAAACAAAATATTTTGCTTAAATTTCATATTTCTTGATTTGAGAGGAAATCTTGGGAATTATCAACATATTTCAATTAAATCTTCACTTTGCAATTTTTTTAATCATTTGATTCCAAGCAAGGCAACAAAACCACTAAGACGCAGGAATTACTGAGTGAGAAATAATTTAAGAAATAGAAAAACATTATTAAGAAGCGAGAACAGGCATTAAGAAGGAAGAAGATAACGATTGACATTGCATTTAAATTTTGAAGATCAAAGTTGACTGCAAAGCAAGAAGCCAAAAGAGAGTTCCACAAGCAAGAAAAAAAACTGTTGGAAGCATTTATGGAAAAGGTAGAGGAAATGATTTTTCTTTGGATTTTATCAAGGATAACAAAATATATAGCAGGGACACAAGACTATATATGACAGCAATATTCGAGGCTTAGACGAAAAGCAGACTTATAAATATGTAAGATAGATACGGACTAGAAAAATTATTTAGCACAACAGTGAATCAACTTTCCTTTTAGCAAATCTAGTAATTGATTAGCTTTAATTTTTCCACTTCAAGCCAGTGGAAAGCGTTAGTCAAAGGAAGCGCAACTAGTCACTCTCCTGGAGGTTAGCATCAGTCATGATGATGGAAAGAAGAAAGGGTTCTTTCAGACCATTGATAAAGAATTGTTTTATTTTGGAGGTGTTAAAATTAACAAGCCATCCCTTATCCCAGTTAACAAAAGAATGTAGGTTATTTTAATGATCAGCTGCCAATTTGACCTTATCGAACCGATCAGATTTACCAATAAGACAGGAGTAAACAGTTTTGTCATCAACATAGATACCGAGTTCAGAACTAATACCATCAGGAAATTCATTGATAACAATTTAAGAACAATGTATGTCCAAGGATAAAGCCCTGGAGGACAGCTGCATTAAAAAAATCTTGAAGAGTGGCCATTAACAACAACTTTAATTTCGCAATTTGATAAGAAAGTGTGAATCGGCTCAAAAATACCTTCATAAATACCATTAAATATCAACGTGTGAAAAGAACCGGTAATGCCACGCTCTGCCAAAGGAATTCGAGATATCCAAAGTAACAGCTTCTCCACTCTTATCTAAAGCTTGATAGACTCATTCGGGCAATAAATGTTAATTCTTATAGTTTATAATTACAATTATTGGTGAATGTTTACGAAGTAGTAATGACTCACTAATTTCTCAAAAGTAATCATATTAAGCATTATCCTTTCTACTTATAAAATTATCGATAAATACATTACCATGTTATATTAATAAGTGTTATCAATCTTTTGTAGGGATGGATTTATATAACCTTATTAAAAGAGAATGTTCTACTTCAGATGGCAATCGTGTCAAAACAACGCCTGCCATTTCCAATAGATTATTGTTTCATCGATTATGTAGAAACTGCAAAACACATGAACCATTTCTGAGCTGTATGTCCAAATATTGCGAAAATACAGTATATGATGTGAGATAACGATTTAGCTGTTTGAACAATTTATTTCAGCTAAGACATTTTGGATTATCTATAAAACCACAAGAGGAAGCAGAACACCCCGAAAAGATATCCCTTGTTCTGTAAATAAATTATGTTCACTTGAAGCAATTAACAGCGATTATATCAGAAGGAACTATATTTGTCCACTTCTAGAAAATATCGAAAGAAACAGCATTAGAAAAATATGTCCCAATGCAACTATCAATTCCCATGCCTGAAAGGTTTAACAAGAATCATTAATGTGATATGGAAATGGTGTTTTCAGTATACCTTGCTCTTATATTATACAATGATAGAATAATAAGACAAAAGAATACCACAGACAACAAGCATTAGTATATAATGATACATTAATAATGTCAAATCTCAGTACTAAATATCCTATGTCGTTGGTAACTTACATCTGGTCTCAAATTTTCATTGTGTCAGAGTAGAAATAACTTACATGTTTTCATCGCCCTAAATGTTTAGTGTCTTCAACGAACCTTCCATGACAAGAGATTGAAGAATCGAATTAGTTTAACACCACATACATTATAATTATGAAAAGTAGAGAAAAGATACAACTCAATAGATATTCTTCCCTAGCTATGGGTTAATTATTAAACTTGTATCACTAAAACCATTACTATCTCCCCAACAAAAATAATTGCGTACAAAATATTTAAATTTCGGCATTAAATGAACCATAGAGGTTAATAAACCACTAAACAAAACCAATCAACCAACAAATCTATTTTGCCGTTCATTATATTCATTGAAAATACTGAAAGAATGAAACAACAAAACAGGTTGAACATTTAACAAGAACTTTTGTTTGTTTGGCGTCAAATGCGTCGAACACGAGAGTATTTCCAGAAATCTTGGCTTAATTAATTTCCGGAAATTTTAGTTTATTTAATTTCGTAAACGCAGAATGTCAAATGCAAGCAAGTTAGTTAATATTTTTACAGCTTGTCAGTTCAGTCAAATAAACCAAAGAATTACATTTAACGTGCGAACGTGTACGGACACGCGTAAATGTCTGGCAGGCTTGTCTCAAGCGAATTAAGTGTTCCAATATATACGAAATCACAGGAAGTCATGAACTGTTTTTAAAGAGTTCATTCATGGACAAAGGTGACATGAGACTCCATAACGGATTTTCTTTCATATTTTGAGCATTTATTCACGTTATTTCACTGTTGTTACACATATTTTCCAATGTTAATATTTATAAAGCATGTGCATGTAATATATCGGCGCGGAAAGTGGCGCCAACGTTCTGGCTTCCAATTCCCACCGATTCCGTTGCTTGCACTTTCGCACAAATACCTGAGAAGGAGGTATGATAGCCATCTCTTCCTCATTCTGTAGGGTTAAACAGTAGGATAGATTGGGTTCTCTAGCCTTCTGACATGCTACTTGCTGCAGAAACAATAGCAGCAGGCCCCAGTACATTGAGGCTCTGGTCCTATTCTTCACAAGGGGAAATATTCGGAGAGAGTGAATATCTAAAGAAAAAAAATGTCTGAATTTCTGGGATGAGGAGTTATCATTATTTCCACTATTTATATTCGGATTATTGTCCTCATCTCTGTTGTCAAATTTTTCGACGGGACAAGTGGATTAAAGCGTTGGTTTATGAATTTGATAACAGTGATTTTGAGTTCAATCCTTTGGTCGGGCAGTGTGTACTTTCACACTGTGGAAACGGGCGAGCAACAACAGAGTAGTACTAAATAAAAAGAACTAAACGATATCCCTAGACATGAGCGGTGGAACGGGAACAGTCTACCATCGTAGATTAAATAAAAAGTTAAGTTCAGAATTCTCTGTAGGTTACTCAGATCGATATATATCTGAAGAAGCCCGAAGGTCACAACAGTCAAAAAGTCGTGATAACAATACCAAAGATGAAAAGAATAGTCCAAATATAAATAGTGTAAATAAAAAGAAAATACACACACTCAATATCGAATATTACAATGCTTATTAGCTGTACATGTTCATGCAAATATATATAGGTGAAATGTTTTGCGTGTGTCGTGCTTCATGTATTTGCAGTATTAAATGTAGCCATGTAGCATTGTCATCAACATCTGACGCCTGATAAGTGTCGAAATCAGCATATCGGCCATTCTTGGAGCGGTTCTCTTGTTTCAGAGATTTGCAGTGAATATGAGAAACGGCAAAACGTTCTATAGATTTTCATCTTTTCTCTGGTATTTATGTTTCTACGGTCTATGGTATTAAACTAATTCGCTTCTTCAATCATCTAAAGCTAATGTATTTCTTTGCTATTATCCTTTCGTTCAAGGCACTGGAAACTAGGTCAGTGAAAACACGGAGATTATTCATATGTAGAACATAAAAAAAGCTTTTCTAAAATCTCATCTTTTCCGTGAAGTGATTGCAAGCTCTATTAATATTTAGCAAACGTTTTAAAATGTTCTGATCCATCTAGAAATAAAAGGTACCTATTTGCCAAGGAAATTCACGATTATAATCATTGCCGGTATTAAACTCATATATGTCGTATTTTTAAGCAATTAATTGGTTTGCTTTTAATCCAACAATATTCATTATTACTATAGACATTATATTTAGTGGGTACACGTGTTTTATTAAACATTGCTCTTATTTTAAACAGTGAAATTAATGTCAACCGGCTTAGAAATCGAGAAGCCATATTAAAGCAGCTATGCATCCCAACAGGAATAGAACTCGCATTTCCTTTTCCATGGAAATCATTTTTGAGTTGAGCTTTCTTTACAAATTAGGCAACGGGAAAAACACTAATTCATTTTTTAATAGGAGTGTTGATGTAACACTTCAATCCGATCCTGGTTCACAACAAACGGCCACAGATGTAAGCCTTCGTCGCGGTCAGCTCGTGGTGGGGGGTTCCTAGTTTGATCAATGGAGTGATCTCTTCGAACCTGACCTGCCTTACCCGACATTGTGATTGTTTTGATTATAAGGAGGCCAAGATCGATTCGTTGCAGCAGGTATCTTCGTGTTGAGCTGGTCCAAGTCGAGCGAGGTGTGTAATAAAATTAAAAAAAAAAAAAAAAAAAAGCAGCACTCGAAATATTTATAAAAAATAATTACTATTTCTATAGCTATTCGGCGTAAAAGGGATCGTTAGTAGTTGTGTTCGCATACTGGTGTTTGTCAACCCAACCCTTTCCTAAATCGGACGCATCACTTGGGTAAGCTGGTAAGTTTTAGGCTTGCAGAGTTATCGAAATTTCTTTTACTTTTTTATTAATTTTGGCTCAAGGCTGAAGTCGGAGGTTCTTGTGTTTGGCAGGAAATGTGGAATCTCTAGTGACCTTCGTCGCTTACCTTGTCAGCTCGCAACTCTGACTCTGTACTGACTCACTCTGAACTGAACTGTTTAAATGGCTTTCGCGCATTCATTTTTATGAACTTCAACTTCAAACCGGTGCGGGGCAAGATGTAGGCTGGATTTCGGTGAATCCCCTGATTTCTAACAAAAGTCTATTATTTTTGTTCTTGAAAAATCAAATTAGTTCATAATTTTGGAGAATTCTCCATCTCTTTGGGGGTGGGGAGGCGATGGTTTCCTACATCGCTCCGCCGGGCTGTCTCCGCCTTCTCTTAGTACCACCTCTCACCATTGCTCCACAGTGGGCGTGAGCAGCTCCTTCAACCTCCTTAATGTCTCCTCTCTGCCTGCTACCCAGTGAGTGCAGACAACCCCTCATCCTTCCTTGGTCGCTCTTCTGCGCCTGTCACCTCCAACATTCGGTCGGAGATTGATGAAAAAAAATATGGTTTCAAATGTACTTTTCTCATAAGTGAATAGATACCATATTTGGTTTTCTCACCTCTGACCACGAGACACTTTCCCAAGGAAATTTTTTCAACTCCTATTATGGCGCCAATTGCTCAACCACAGGCGTTCATTTCATTGTTTTTCATTCTGACATTCCGCGAAATGAATTCATTTACTTTTAAGTCAGTTCTTCTCTTGTCAAATTCAGGCATTGGTTGTCACAGCTGATTTGTTTGCACAAACTGAGAATCGCTTTCAAGCGGTCATTTGCTCCATTGTACATATTTCGATTCTCTTGGAACAATCTTACTATTAACATATTTTTCCCGATATTGGTTAACCCTTTTCATGCTTATTCATCATTATCTCTTTTTCAGTGATATTTTAAGTCGCCATTTTGATTATTAATTACCAGCAAAGCAAATAGTGTTACATTGACACAAGTTGATATTAATTACCCTTTTTAAAATTACAAGAAATTCAATTCAATTGTGTCGTGCACAACCATAAGAAATAACAACTATTGTTTTATTTAAGCCAAAAATTTGCCACTTGATCTATAAACTCCGCACTTTATACGCTGAAATCTTACGGATTCGTTATTCTATTAATATACGCTAACGTTTATTTTGTTAGAAATTTACGCATCAAGTTAGATTGCAAATATAGACATACCTTGCTTTGTGTTTTAAAGCTTAAAACTTACCAGCTTACCCAAGTGATGCGTCCGATTTAGGAAAGGTTATTCAACTTCATATTCCAGACAGGAGGATAAACTCATGAAGGAAACAGACACATGCTGTACCGTATTAACACAGGCGTTGACTTTTATTTTATTTATTAGGTACAACACGACAGTTCGCCCTCATAACAACAATAAAAAACAAAGAAACTAAGGGTAGATAACTTCAACCTCTTTATCTAACTGCAAGTGTTCATCTGACTAGAATGGAATTTTCAAAATATTTTTCATGTTTTATAGACTTTAATATCATCGATGTAGCAGATTTGCAGGTGGTGTAATGGATATCAGAATTGAAGGTGTAAATGGCGAGTTGAATTCAAATTTCAGGCTAATCTTATTTGCATTTACTTTTGCACAAATATCCTTGAAAAAAGGTATGAATTCATTTCTTTCCCTCCACACTCCGAGCATGTTAGACTGAACTTTCTAGCTTTGGATGTCAACCAATCGCAGAGAAGACAAATGACTATACCTCCCCACCTCCAGAAGACATCACAGATAATGAAAATAAATAAAATCTACAGGGGTCAGGATCGTCTGTATCCTGCATTTCAAAACTCTATTTGAGAAGTCTAAAGCCTGGTAACCATAAGCATCATTATTATCGTTACCATCATCATTGTCGTAAATATCTCTAGCCTTCCATTGTAAATCTAAACTCGGTGCAAATTACCAAAGACGATGAGTGTATAAAAACATGGAGTATTTGATAAAGTACAGATGCCATTGATTTTACGAGCAAAAAAACAAAACAAAACAAAACAAAACAAAAAAAAAACAATAAAAAGCAACGCAGTATTTCTTTTATTTTGACTGGACTTATTTATCGTCTTGTAATTGAACTGACAAGTATATACATTATATGATGAGAGATAACGACATTCCATTTTAAACAATATACAAGCAGTATAGACAATATGTAAATAAAGCACACTTGCATTGACAAAATCCATAAGTAGCGGGAATAGGAAAATCTGAAGTGTATCCTAAAACCCATCAATTTTGGTTTCTTTTCAATTTTTCTGATGTTTGGGTTGCGTCAGTTTTACTCTGTCGTTTTAACAGTACAAATGACCTGAGAAGACCTCCAGTGTAACGCGAGATTACTGCAATGCAGACATAAGCAAAATCTAGTTTACAAAGTTACGAATAAATCTATTAGTTTTGGCAAGGGACAATCATTTCTCACTCTAGTTGGCCGATACTTAAGAATTGTTGACATGATTTCATTGGACAAAATGTCCTAGAAATGAAAAGTAATTCTCCCTTAGCCTGTTATTTGACAATACAAACATACACGCATTGATTTAGAAATTGTATTTGAAGTTTATAATGCTATAAATTCCACTTTCAATACTCAGCGGCGTCTCATAAACGCATTTTAGTTCCAAAGATGAAGGAAATCTTATAACATAAAGTTTGATAAACAATCAAATAAAATAAATATAGCTAAGTATGTTTGCAATCCATCTGTGTCATCGATTTAACGATTCAAGTCGACAATGGCGTTCTTTTTGTATTCGTAATTTACACTGATTACTTAGATTTTGAAACAAATTTGTGAACTAGTCTCCGTGAATACAGCCATACTGGTAAAAATATTAGATTTTAAAACTTGGTTCCAAATAAAATGGAGCAGATAATATTGATTTTTTATATACAATTGTCAGCGTTAACAAATTTAACACATCTTATTTTAAAAAAAATATATTGTGTAAACATATTAACTTATACATGTGTCAATCATTTATTCCCCATTGTTATTCTTCAAAAGAAATTAAACAACCAATAAGTCACAATACAGTTTAGGACCTGCTATCTGATGTGTCCATGGGAATAATTAAATATATGAGAAGAAAGCTAAAATATTGAAGAATAAGAAAATTGTACCAGTTCCTTGCCATTCGGAAATTAAATCTGTCAAAATCAACGCTGATATTGAAAATTCAAGACAAAGACATTCAAACCATTATTAAAAAATATGAGAGAACAAAAAACTTGTATTAAAATGAATTTCTTGTAAACAATAAATTGAAGCGAAAAAATCTTCCATTAAATGAATTATTCAAATTATCACTTAGAAACTTCAGCCACCCAGTTAGCTTAAAAAATAAGTCACTGCGTATCTGTTGTTACTTTAAAAATCAGGCTGATAACATTGCATTAATAAAATATAAAAATTTTATTTTCATTATTCCATTTGTCTAAATTTCAGATAGCAGTTACTTGAAATAAAATACATTTTGCATAAAGTAATCAATAGATGCGGTTTTATAATAATATAAATAACGTTATCACTTAGAAAGTGTGCATCCATTGATTCTGTTTTCCTATGAGTGTTTATTTATGCGAATTTGAATGCCACCGCAAACTTGATTTGTATAAGCGGGTTGTTGATCACAAATTTAGGTGCGAGCTTGTATAAACTGTTAATGATTTTGTGAACAGAAAAAAAACAACTGAATTTATATCAGCAGTTATATACTGAAGATTATAATCCGATTCTCCAGGGGATACGACGGCAGCACTACACATTATTTACAATTTTCCGCAGCAGCCGACAGCAGCAGCGTGTTTTGGTGACGGTTTTGCTAATTTCTTTTATGTAGCTGCATATTTACGAATTCAGGATAGTAAGTATATATTATTTTTTGGTTTTAGGCTTTTTTACCCTTTGTATTGCATGAAACAAAGACCTTTTTTAGAAGCATTAATGATTGTTGAATTTCATGTATTTCACTTTGTTCCACTTTTGATAACGCAGCAATATATATATTGCAAGGAATTGGCAATATTATGTTTACATAGTTTTTTTTTTCTTTAAGTGTAATTTCTGTAAACGGACACTTTTAGTGAACTGGCCTAAAGATGCCGGATTAAGGAGGCCGGACTTTGCAGTGAGTACTTATTAGGGATGTTGTAATCACTTCAGCTTATTTTTAAGCTCTCTGACCTAATTTTGGCATCAAAACCACGTTCTACCAGGATTGTTTTAAATCAAGTGGAATGATATACTAATATATATATATATATATATATATATATATATATATATATTAGTATATTTATAATAATATACTAATATATATATACATATATAATTCTGGAGAAGATTCTGACCCCTCTAACTACCACCCCATCAGTCTCCTACCGATTTTCGGCAAAGTCTTCGCGGCTTTAATCAATGCTGAAGTAGTTAAGCATCTTATCTCTCACAATCTACTCTCTGACAAACATTATGAATTCCGTTTTGTCCAGTTTACCGCTGACGTGCTTAGAGCCATAACTGAGTATATATATTAAGCTTTTGATAATAATGGCGAAGCTCAAGTTGTAACTGTAGAATATCCCGAAGGCGTTTGACAGAGTTTGGTATTCTAGTCTTCTACGTAAGATTCTAGGCTACGGTATTACAGGACGTTTATTGATTTAATCCAATAATCCCTATTTAATCAGGAAATGAAGTTTGATCTGAACGGGCTTTCTTCCAGTTCCTTTTGTACTAACTTGGGTGTTCCCCAAGGCTCTGTAGTGGGACCTACACTGTATCTCATCTTCATCAATGATCTCCCTGATGTCATCAGTTCCCAAGTAGGCAGCTATGCAGACGACACTACCATTTACTCATGTCTCAATAGTAAACCCGGCTTCGCTGAAAAAGTTAACCTAGCCACTGCTCTAGAAAAGGACCCCCAATCAATGATTGACGGGGACAAGAAATGGCTTGTAAATTTTAATGCCTCCAAATCGAAACTGCTCTCATTTAACCACCATAGAGAAACGTCCCTACCAGCCATCAGCATAAATGATGCTCGACTCCGTGAGAGTATCTGCACCTTTTCAACTAACTTAAAGTGGAACAACTACATTGAATCAATAGCTGCATCGATTGCAAGGAGAGTTTGTTCACTGAGTCGTACCAGAAGTTATTTCTTGTCAGAGTCTATCTTACACACCTACAAATCTACCATTCGTCCTTACATTGATTATTACTGCCATATCAGATCTGGTGCCCATGCACTTAATCTCGAGCATCCCTCTGTCTTTTCTACAAATATTTTCATGGCTACTGTTATGAGGAGTTTTTTTTCCCCTGGTTCCCCGACTACATGAATTTAAACGTACTACTAGATTGGCATCTAGATCCCACACTTTTACTGTTGAAACAATTAAATGTAACCGCCACTTCTACTCCAACAGTTTCTTCCCTCGCACTTCCTATTATTGGAAATCCCTTCCTCTCACTTGCTTCCCTGAGAACTACAATCTTCATAAATTGAAATGCAACGTCAATCGCTACCTTGTGTTACCTTGATCTCTGTCCTTTTTTGCTTTTCACAATTCCCTACACCCACTCTTTTCTCTCACTTTCACACACTGTAAGGCCTTGCTCGCTAGTGGCACTCCTACCTTGCTTTGGTAAAATGCTGAAAAATATATATATATATATATATATATATATATATATATATATATATATATATATATTAGTATATTTATAATATATATATGTATATATATATATATATATTATGCTAATATATATATTACTATATTCATAATATATATATATATATATATATATATATATATATATATATATATATATATATATATATATATATATATATATATATATATATATATATATATTTAAGCATTACACTTGAGAAAGGCGTAAAACCACTAGGATGCAGAGGGTTGCAGAAGATTTGGAGCGAGAGCAGATAGGAGTGATAGAAGAAAGGATGAGGAGAGGGATAGTGGATAGATCAAAGTAACTGGAGATGTCGGTTGACATTTACATTTGAATAGTTGGAGATTATAGCTCTCAGGGAAACAGTAATTGGGAAGGGTGTTCTACAGGCGAGAGGTGCGAGGTATAAAGCTATTGGAGTAGAAGAGACGGCTACATTTAAAAGTTTCTACAGTGTAAGGGTGAGAGCGGGATGCCAGCCTCGTAGGGCGCTTGAATTCATGGAGTCTGGGAACCAGTGAAAGCAGCTCAGCTTACCATGAAAGTATTTGCAAAAAAGACAGAGAGAGGCGACGGCGCGTCTGTGAGAGAGATCCCAGATCAGGGCCAATTATATTACATATCCGTCTCTGGATCTTGTCAAGAACTCCGACGTAAACAGAAGGTGACCCAGACCATATATGGCAGCAATACTCCATGCAAGGGCGAATGGTTGATTTGTATATTTGAAGTATCGATTCCGGGGAGAAAAATTTCCTGGCGCGGCACAGAGAGCCAATTTTCCTCGCGGTGGACGATGCAATTGACTCAATGTATTTGTTCCATCTCAGGTCAGCAGTCAACGTGAGACCGAGCAGACGCAGAGAGTTGCACTGAAGATGTTGACTATCAGACATTCTAATGGGGGGGGGTAGGGAAGGATTTCTATGGTGATTAATAGAGAGTAGATTAGTTTTCGAGACGTTAAAGTTGACCAGCCAGTTCTTGCCCCAGTTAACAACCGATTGGAGGTCCATTTCAAGACGAGCGGCCAGGTTAGTTTTGTCTCCGACACTAGATTTGTTTTTGAGGCAGGAGTAAATTGTAGTGTCTTCCGTGTAGATGCCAACTTGGGAATCTATGGCGTCAGGAAGGTCGTTGATGAAAATAAGGAATAGAGTGGGGCCAAGAATGGAGCCTTGGGGAACACCTGCGTTCGTGGGATAGAAACTGGAGGAGAATCCGTTGAGAACGACCTTCAATTCATGGTTTGACAGGAATGAGTGTATTAGATCAAACAATCGACCTGTAATACCATAACCCTGGAGCTTGCGAAGAAGGCCGGCATGCCAAATCCTATCAAACGCTTTGAAGATGTCTAGGGCTATGGTACGAGCCCCACCGTTATTTTGAAGGGTTTGGTAGACGGTTTCAGTGATGGCCGTAAGCACATCAGCTGTAGATCGGGCGTAGCGGAAACCATATTGCTTGTCTGAGAGCAGGTCGTGTGAGGTAAGGTGGTTAACCACTTCGGCGTTGATTAGGGCTTCGAAGACTTTTCCGAAGAGGGGTAGAAGACTAATAGAACGGTAATTAGAGGGATCAGAGGGGTCTCCAGGTTCTTAAAGACAGGAACAATGGATGAGGACTTCCAGCAGTCAGGAAAACAGGATTCCTTAAGGCAGTAATTATATAGTTTAGAGGGGGCGAAGGCTAGCTCAGGCGCGCATTTCTTCAAGACAATGGCTGGTATGCCATCACCACCATTAGCCTTGTGGGGGTCTAAATTGGAGATAATGCCCAATATCCTTGACGGGGTTATGTGCAACCCGCTCAGTAGGGCCTCAGTTCTTGGAAGTCTGGTATGGGTACACCGGAGGAGTCGAGCGTTGAATTAAATGAGAATTTCCGAGCAAAGCATTCAACCTTGTCGATAGAGGAGGTCAGGACCTCGAACTGGTTATATGAAAAATTTCTCAGAGTTAATCTGTAGAAAAAGTGACAATATTTATAAATGTAAAAGACAATAGGAAAACTGTAATATTTGCCGACGCGTTTCGTCCGATGTGAACTTTTTCAAGGCGAAACGAAATGAATTTATTCGAAAAACTTAAAAACGTTGAACCTACAATAAACTTCACTTTTGAAACTCAAACCAACTACACTCTTCCGTTCCTAGACATCATATCACATAGAAATAATAACGAGCTCAATTTTGACGTTTATAGAAAGGCTACAAACAAAAATGATCTGATCAGTTTCTACTCAAACCACTCTTCTAAAATTAAACCTGGAATTATTATAGGTTTATATCTAAGAGCATTAGGAATCTGCAGTTCCCAATATTTATTTAAAGAAGAAACGTACATAGAAAACACATTCAAAAACCTATAATACCCATATCACTTCATCCACAACGCAAGAAGAAAGTCATACAAAATATAAAACCGAAACAAAATAATAACATAATCCGCAATAATAAATTACATGAAAACAGATGCATAATACTACCCACCAACTCTGCCACGTCCACTATCCAGAACAACCTATCCCATATAAATAATCTTAAAATAGTCACATACACTTCCAAAACCATTATGGATATACTCAGATCCTCATACACTAATAGCAATAATATTTCTGAAGTAGGTATTTATAAAATGAATTGCCAAAACTGTTCCTCCCAATATATTCGAGAAACAAGTAGAAATTTAAAAAAAAAACGCATTTATGAGCACAAAAGAGACCTCACAAAGAACAACTTAGCTAATGCACTAGTCATACATAGAAATAAATTCAACCATAATTTTGATTTTAAAAATACTACACTCATAAAAAAAGAAAATAACTCACTCAGAAGGAAAATCCTCGAGAGTGCCGCCATTGAATATTACCCAAATATTAATCTACGCCCAGGCCTTTTCCTATTTCACCTTTCTTAATAGAATTACTACTCTCCCAAACATACGTACAGAACAGTATCAAGAAGTCAAAAGAAAATGGTTGAATCCGTCAACACAGCAATAAAAACAATATCTCCACACGTGACAGTAATTGACATGATTTCAGTTAACAATATGAAAATAGCGTTCTCAAAATTCTACCAGTTGATAAGGACATTTGTTTTTATTATTAGTTACTTTGTCTAATAAATTCATTTCGTTTCGCCTTGAAAAAATCCACATCGGACAAAACGCGTTGGCAACTATTACAGTTTTCCTATTGTCTTTTATATATATATATATATATATATATATATATATATATATATATATATATATATATTATTTGTTATTGTTTTTATTACCATGTTGAATCTGAGGCTCAGTATGAAAATAAATGGAGGCATAACGTCGCCATCACTAGTTATCATTTCAAACATCATAATGTTGAATATATCATCCAATTCTTTCTGAATCCTCTCCACTGTCCACAGATTGACACCCAAACACTCTGAAATGGTGTTTTTTTTTCTTGCAGGCAGTGACCAACTTTCCCTACTATACTCTGTAGTCGACAAAATAAAAAAATAAACAACGTGCATGCGCGAAAATTTACCATATATATATATATATATATATATATATATATATATATATACCAAGTACAAGCACGAAATGTATTATTTCATTCGAGATTTTTTTTCTCCCGCCTCAGTAATAACTTAATCCCGCAACCAAATGTACCACAGGATAAAAACAGAGAAACTCGGATTGTCCCAGTGGACGAAAAAATTAATAGCATTTTTGTTAAACCAAAGCTCACGTTTAAATATCTGGTTTGTCTTAATTTGTAGTTAATTTTTAGGACAAAATTGAACCCATGTCTCCTTTTATATGCAAGAATCGTTTACATCCTGATCTCGTACCAAAATGAAAAAAAAAATCAAAACAAATGTAATGTACAGGTATGGAATCTGAAGACCGAATCAGTTGAAACGTGATCACAAAAAACAAACAGATATTCGAAGAAATGTCAGAAGAATGACAAATTCGAAGTGGGAATCAGAACAGCTGTACTGGGTAACCCCATCAGAGACGTTTGCTTCTAGTGTATTGGTTAGTACAACAATACGCATTACTTACATGTGTACATATAATTATGTTATTTCAGTAGTCATCCTACACAGATATATACACACATACGTACTTTGATGTGCATAAAAATATAAGTAGTGGTTTGTTTACATACAGTTATAGAAAAGTTATAGCTAATTTGGAAGTACTCTCGAATTTGTAAATAGATGAATTATTTGCGAATAAAATATATTTAAACAGATTTGTCTTACATAGATGCATATTGGTAATGAGTGAATGATGTTAAAATACTTAAATATCGAAGAATACCAACGATATGTTCATCGATGCATTGTCGTCTGAATTTATTTGCATTTCCTAAAGAGAGAATATGACAATATCATTTTTTCTTTTTTTTTTTTTGATTATCGAATTATTTCTTGATATTCAGAAATTTTCTTATCACCTATTCTTTCCAGACTCTTTTATATGTTGTATATTTAGTACAGATTGACTTAGTCAACTTCTAAGAGTTTTCCCTGACAAGGATCTGCTGAAGCGAAGCTGTTATTCCAGGTAACTAAAAGTTTTAGGCCTGAAACATTGGTAAATTCAATATTCAAAAAAGATTTGATGTTTTGCTCAACACGTAAGTACCAAATGGGAAAAAAGATAAGCAAAATATATAATGAGTAATAAAGTTAAATACTGGCAGAAAACGTTTGTTAGAAGCAAATGCTTAAACATCATTTAATGTCCACGATGCATTAAAAACATAGTAGCTATATACACCAGACAACCCTTTGTGTGGATAGTGTATATTTGATTAGGAAATAACAAATTAAATATTTCACGAAATACAAAGTGAATTTAATTTTGATGTAGTAATTTTATATAAAATTTTGAATAAACATCACTTTCAAATTCGAAATCACATTACTTAAGAGGATTTTGAAAAAAAAAGTTTTTTACTGCCTAATATTTTTATCCCAAAATACGCGAATCGCTTCCTAATGTTTACAATACTGTCTAAATTTAAATTTCCAGATTAATTATTTAGAGCTTTTCAATGAAGTTTTATCTTCGTTAATGACATTTTGCGGCACGTCTTATATGACAAAATGCCAAAGTGTCTCAACAAAAATAAAAACAATTAAGTTATTTTACAGCACTGAGAAAATTAGTCTTAGTACAGTTGTAGAATTTCAACTTTATCCAAACATTGCTTCTGTTTTTTTTATTGTGATTTAGTACAAATATCGCCATCACAAACTTTTTCAGTGACTGATGCGTGCGTACACTTTGCATTCGGATGTTTTTATGCTAATTAAAAACTGTACATTTTCCTCCGATATTACTTTAATTCAAAGGGTCAAAATATGCGTTAAGATCTTATATATTATAATCTATAACTGATCTTTCATCTGGAATATAACATTTGAAAAGTTTTCAGGAAGGCGAGATCCGAAGGTAAATGAAGGATTCAAGTTATTTTTGTTTCGCTTTTGTATATGGACACAGGAGAAAAAGTATTGGTTGTTCTGGTAAATGTATTCCTAAATTATTCTAGTGTTAGAGAAATTGTTTCAGTTTCTTCGTTCTTAATATGAACGAAGAAACTGAAACCATTTCTTATGAAATTTCTAATGACAGTGGCATTGTTTTTTAGAGGATATATATATATATATATATATATATATATATATATATATATATATATATATATATATATATATAAACCTCCAAAGGTTTAATTTAATTTTTCTATATACGATTTTAAGTTACATATCTTTATAGTCTGAAAATATAAGACTTCAGAATGATACCAATCATATAGTAAGTTAGAGAAGTAACAGATAGATATCACGTAATAATCTATTAATATTCAAATCTTAACAATAATTCTAGCCGAATGAGTATGATGATTACATATCCAAACACGAGAGTCTTGTAATGAAAATACATTATATTTTGGGTGTTATTATTGAAAGACTAATCTATTCACCCACAACATATTAACAGCATTTTCTTGCGACATCATACTTTGAGTTAAGAAAAACAATTTTGTTATGTATGTTACTACTACTTTCAGATAATGATTTATTGTCAATTTTGTAACTTTTATGAAATCTATAAATCTTGTTAAATTTGTTAATTTTGAATATCAAACTATAATAAATTTCAGAATATTGCTATGGCTGTTGACGTTATTAAGTAAAATTGTAAAGTAAGATTGCTGCGGTATTAAGTAAGATTTTAAAAATTGCTCCCTTGAGTGGCATAAATATAATTTATTTTAAGGTAAACGTAGAAATGTTGACTTGGAGTTAACAATTATTCATCAAACGGAATAACTCGCTTGAATATAAAGATGGCTACCAACAAAACAACATGAAGCATAACTGAGAGAGTGTCAGCTTTACTGTTAGGAAGAAACGTTAAACGTTGTAAATTGGCTAACTAAAGTCGTAGTAACATTTTAGCAATGAAAAGAGAGAATGAAAAGAGAGAATGAAAAGTATTAAATATATTTTTGAATTAAATTTGGTGACCAGGAATATACGATGAAAGTAGCAAACGTTTAAATAAATTAAAGTTATAGTTTGCAATATTTACCTTTTGTCGTTATATAAATGCCAGTTGTTTCTTTTGGTTATACTCGTGGTAATTCAGTTTTTATAAGTTTGGAGGTGTTCAGAACTACAGACACTTATCAAGTCATTAAGAGAGATTAAATAGAACATTTAAAAAACTAAAGCTAAAAGACTAAAAATAATGTCTCAGAGTGTCGCATCCCGAGAACTTCTTCCCAAGAACCATTAACGCTGCAACAGACTTTCGCATGGATCTTTCAAAAACATACGAGTCGTAACCCCTTCAGGTCTAGGGATAATCCTTATCTATCCCCCATGTCCTCGTAATTTTCACTTTCTTCTTTATCCTCTTACATTCACATCACACACCTCATTCAGTAACTCTCTGCCTTGAATCGCTCTTGGGTCTTGAGTGAAATTTAGTATATATCTATATAAGCATATTCGATCCTTAGGAAGGTACACTTGTCAGGTATAAAATTAGAATTCCTTACTCATGAAATATAGAAAAATTCGCAGGTATGAAAGACATTAAAACCAAATTTAATGAATTATTGAAGGTTTTAACATCTAATTTCTCATTATTTATCGACTTATCTATCGACTTATTTATCGACTTAAGAAAGCAGATGAAATCTTTTCCTTTCATTTTCGGGAAAGTTGTGATAGGAAATGGCTGCTATTTCATTGGCACTTACTTCTAATAACTTACTTTAATACACAACTGTATATTAAAATATTACAAAAATGAACTTGAGTTTCTGATTATTGATATGCTAAGAAATCCAAATGCAAAATTATTCCCATTCACATGACAATGAACAGTAAGTTCGTGAAGAACATTTGACTGTTACGGTTTGTATTTGACAAATCCCAATTAAAAAAAACTCTCAACACTATGATGGTATATGGATAGAGAAAAACATGCAATAATTTTAAAAAAATGATCCTAAACAGAATAAGAAGCCAGAAATATCTGTTTGGATTTATTCAAATATTTTTTTTAAGTAGAAAGAAAACATTCAAATGGTATATTTTCCTTTTGTTTCTTTTCAAAAATCCTTTCGAGATGTTCGAGTACGTTTTCAAAACTTAAAAGCATCGGATACACGTCATTTTTCGTAATATGTGATTCATTCATAAATTTCTTAATGAAGAATCCATGATACGTTGGAATAAATATCATATCCATCATTGCACGGCATTATAAAAACCTGATTTCAGAATCTTTTCGTGTTTTTCTATTGTCGTCATGTGTTTAAAATGATATACATGTTAATGTTATTTCTTCAGGTTTGCGAGGAGACTGAAATGTCTGACTTTTGCTGAAATTTTGCTAAATAAAAGACATTCTTGTATTAATCAACGAACGATTTCCTACTAGACCTGTTTTTTCTAAAATATACGGTCCCCTTTCTTTATAATGGATTGAATTATTAGAATGTTATGGGAAAAAGACACCACAGAAAAATTAATACTTTTCTCGTTTTTTATTCAGTCAATTTTATTAGCATTTATTGAGCTTAATTTGTACAGATTAACCCCTATTAGAATATTCTATTTGTTGAAGAAAGCTGACATTTTTATTTCAGTTATTATTTGGATACGGCCCACATCGTTTTCAGATATTTCTTTATTCCTTTAATCAGCAAAAAAAAGCATGCATAATTCAATACAAGATATAAAGAATACGCTTCGTATATAATTCTTAATCATCACTTATTAACTCATTTGAAATCAACTGCACTGATGCGCAGGTCGGGGCATATTATCAATTAACAAGCTTGCCATCATAAAACAGCTATCTTGAATGCGCTCTACATAATTGTAAATAGCTTTTGGCAGAACTTCTTAATGCTTTGCTTCATATTCTTTTTAGCTTTGCTTAGATATCTAGACAGAGTTTCAAAACTGATAGATCTTTTGTTCGTTCATTTTCCTTAGCAAAATTAAACAATTAAAATTAATCTCCTCTATAATTTGCTTGCAACATTTCCTGATATCGGCTCACATCCCCTTTTCTACCGGAGACACGTGACCTTACATACCGAGAGAATAATTTTCCCTGGCGGAAGTACTGTCATCAATACAACCGAAGTGGTGTGTGCATATATTAATATAACAATAGAATATCGTTTCAGTAATTGTTTTTTTCGAATTATAGCCATCTAAGAATAATTTTGCACGCAATATTGCGTTACTACGCAACTACTTTAGCTAAATCGAATTGCTGTTGTGTCGAATCGAACACTTTTTCACTTATGGTAATATCAAACAGTGTTGAGTCTTCATAAGCTGACTTCTAAGGTTACATGTATAAGAGGGAAAAGGGCCATCACAACAAAACGTGCTGATATTTTCCGTATATATTTCAAGCTTATATGTAGGCGGATGTATATCAACCCACGTCTGTCGGAAGCCAGTCTATTTCTCTCGGTTCTTTTGCTCAAATCAACTTAATTTAGACTCACACTGATTAGAGGCAACGTCGAGAAAATAGTCCTCAACACGATCTGGATAATTTCCAGCAGAGGTTGTATTTTGAAATTCTGTTATAGTCGGCTGTAAATGTAACATTAAAAGAATATAGTATGCTGAGTAATGATATAGATTTTAAGCAATTATTTTCTTTAATTCTGAAACAAACAAAAATGAAATATTATTGATAATTTTGCTCCTTCTAGTCACAACAATTACTGCATTATTGCTTTTGTGAATATCAAGTTTCGTGTTGATGACGACATCAAGGATATGTGAAACATTGGCGTCCTATCTTTATTTATTTATTAAACAGTGTGTAATACGTCTATCGGCCTACGCATTTGAGAAATCAAAGTAAAAAAACACCTGTCCTTCTTTTTAGGGGAAACTACTGATAGGTCACGAAGGATTTCACAGTAAACAAGGATCTTTTTACACTATTTAAGGAAAAACATCCCTTCACTCAGATTATTTTTCTCGAGAGATCATATCGGCTTCGTTTCGTATCCGAAAAGTAGTCATTTCTGAAGAATTAAAAAAGATATTATTTAATCCAACATTTTTATTGCATCAAACATCATTAGAGTGTACATTTATCTGAAATATATGCCACATTTTTATTTCTTTTTAAACAGTGCATTTCCTTTACCTAAATTTCTCAAGTAAGAATATCTTAAAGCGTTCTCAAATCCAAAATGTAAAAAAAAAACAAAAAACAAAACGATATTTTCTTCGACGTTACTTCTGTTTATGAATATAAGTCACGAAATAAAATCACATCATTTACATTGATAAAGTCCCTCAAGGGACTAAACGCGTTGGTAAATATATATATATATATATATATATATATATATATATATATATAATTTTTCATATAGACAAAAAACAATTTACTCAGGACAAATATGCAACTTCGTTTTGGTGCATTTAGTTTCACCTCGACTGGACAATTTTGTTTGTAAGCAGGCCACACGTGGAACGTCACTTCCTTTTTTCTATTTGTTTGAAAAAAAATGTACCTTTTAAGAGGGGACTTATAAGAATAAAGAAAAAAATGGGAGACAGAGTGAAAAAATAGTGTTTGTTACTATCAGTTTGATGAAGGATTGCTGAGGTGTTAAATTTATGGCACCAACGGACCTTTGGTAAACTGTCCGTTGTTGCCATAACTTAAACTCTTATCCAGAATCAGTCTCGAATAAAGACAACAATACTGAAAAAAGAAAAAAAAAGCCAGAAAGAAAACTTACTTATTCAGTAAAGTGCTCAAAGCCTAGATTGCCTAGACTGAGCAAAAACGCTTAGCAGCGTTAAATCATATTAAAAGACGGCTCATAAGAGCACACTTGGCAGAATGTGATAAAAGCTGTTAATTAATTTATGCAGTTAGAATTTTAATAAATATTAGTAACACGAAAATATATATTTTTCTATTTGCTTTCTGTAATTCAACCATCTTATGATGTGGTGAGGAAATTATTGATATAAATAACATTGATGCTCCTAACGGCATATAAATACAATGTATATATTCCAGATTTTCTCAGCAACACTTTTGCTTAATTCCAGATTTGTATTTAATGTCAGGTACATATACAAATGAGGTCATTTAAAAGGAAATGTTTTCGTGACACTAAGAAATTTTTGTGTCCAGTGGGAAAGATAAATATTCAATGCATGCTACAAAAATAAGTTTATTGAATTATTTGCTTGCACATATAATACGCATTTGCCTCCAAATTACAATCTTTTAAAAACTTGAGCACTATATGAATAAGTGAAGTGATTGTGAAGCTCTTTTTGGTCTTGTTATTCAGACATCATTCCTAAGTGGGTGTAATTTTAAAAAAATACAATCTGTTACATTCTATGTTTATTTTTCACTACAAAGTTTCCATAAATAAAACAGAAAAAGAAAAAAAGCGGAAAGAAAAGACAAAAGAGAAAAGAAAAAAAAAGCCGAAAAAGGAAAAGGGCGAAAAAAGAAAGAAACAGAGTTTTTCCCACAACCTTAATACGAAAAAGAAAAAAAAAAAAGCGAAAAAGAATAAGGTGAAAAAGAAAAGGTAACGTAGTAAACAGTGTGGTCCATAAAACCTTTAAACGTCATATTATTATTAATAGTAAAACAATATTCTAATTCATCCGCAAAGATCAATTAGAATATCTACATCTTAAATAAATCAATACTTTATGTAATATCAGAATATATATTGTGCATATCAACTGCTAAGTATACTGTTTTCTAATGATATGACTCATTCCAGCTATATTCTTGTTTATTGATAACAGTTGTATTAAACATGGTTTTAATTTTATAGATTGCTCAATTCAAACATATACTATGATTTAAATAAAATATTCATATGAACCAAAGAACGAAAACTATTTTAAATGTATATATATATATATATATATATATATATATAATTATGACTATTTAATTAGCTGCTTCAAGAAGATTTTCCTATAAAATTTAATTCAAAATATTCTTTTAGATTTGTGATTTGAAGGAAATTTTAATATTCCTATGGAAACATATCTGAAAAGTGCATTAATTCTTCAGTTGTTAATTACTTAATTACTGGTTCAGGAAGTGAGAAGTGAATTAGCATCATTATATATGGATATATTTGAATCTTCATATTTCTTTTATTTGTTAGTAACTATTTGCAGAAAATTCGGCAGTTTGAAAGTAAAAGAAGCTGCTTTTAATATAAAATTGGTTTATCTTACTCTTTAATCTTTCAGTATTATCATATTTTTTAAAGTCTCCATATTACCTTTTAACACACACACGCTTGTTGAATGAATGTTCATTTTTTTATGCGATATTGCTAAATTAGCAGAAGAAAAAAGATCAATCTACTGTAAAACCTTAAATATGCCGTGGGTTTCAGAGATATTTACTTAATATCTCACTCAGTGATACTAAAATTGCTATGATATTTATGTAACAATTAGACTGCATGCCTATGTACATTTGTGTCTATGTATATATATTTACACACATGTTTGTGGGAATGTTGAGTATAGACAAAGTGTGGATTTGTTGGCAAACTTTTCAATACAGTATGATTTATATATCGTGACTGATATTTAAAATTTCAGTAAATTAACAAAACAAAAAAAAAGTACCAAAAGTCCAAAAATGAGCAATGTCAATACTTCATAGATCAAGAACGATCTGTACAAAAAATCTCCGTGAAATTTATAGCTCATTGTCGTTTCAATAAACAGTTATACTGATAACCTGCACTACTTATTCTCTAAGAAAAGCGTCTTATTTTTCGATTCAGAACGGTGCAATAAAAACATGAATAGCCAAGACTAGAAATAGGCTGCCAAAAACAATTATATTTATTTCAGAGCAGGTCAGAATAGAGAAGCTACCACTAAGCAATGGTTTCAAGTGTCTGACGCCAACAAGACAACTAAATTACTATTTCATAAAACCACTCTCGCATTAACAACCTCTTTATTTTGGATATCTACCACGCATCTCCATATATTAAACCGTCACTGGAACACAGACATTAATATTATACTTACTGCATATAATTTTCTCTAAGTTAAATTCAGGCTTTTCGGTTACAGTACAATGTTGAAAGAATATTTTACACTTATTGTCCTGTACAAATCATTCTTTAGTTTATGTAGAGTAAAACAGTCATTCTGAAACCGGATATCCTAAGAACGTGTATTATATAATAAACTGAACAAAACCTAGCTGTACAAAATTTCATGCATGTGTCACTTAATAAAACTAAGAATCTTTTTTGCTAATTCACCCCAAATAATATAAAGTTACTTATCGCAAATATTAATTCAGCTCAAGAAATTACAAGTTTTACATCAAAATTGGTTTCAAATAAAAAATTACCTAAAATCACGGAGTTTTCCACATTTCTTAAGTGCGGATGAACGCGGTACATACAAGGACGTTTTTACAATTTAAAGAAAGAAAAATATTTTCTGGCTTGTTTATCGTTGTGAGAGGGAATGTAGACCCCGAAATTTGAAATCGCCGATATTCGAGGGATTGCAAGGGACAACCCAACCGAAGTACAATGGAAGTGCCTCGCTCTGGAAGAATTTGGTGTGAATTTTAGTAAATATAAATTATTTATATTTTGGGGTGAATTAACAGAAAATATCCAAAACTAATTTTAGCAAGTTTAATTTCCTCTCATCTGTAACATATTTTGTATTTAAAACAGTGACACTGGACAGAAAAATAGCTGAACATATACGACATATTTGATTAAAAAAATCTTCCTGAAGACAAATATGAATATTTTGCTAATTTGATCAGGATTTATTAACTAAATGGCATTTCCACTTCGTGGCGACAGAAAAAAAATTTACATTGATTAAATAAATTACTCCTCATCACATTTTCAATTTAATTTTATATGTTTCCGATTTCTCGTTTTGTTATTTTTCTGTATAATCCATTTCTAAATATATATGATTACATCTTTGCAGAGAAATATTTCATTAATCGTTTGTTATAGTTTTTTCTAGGTTGCCTGTTTTTTAGAATAGTTTTTCAGCATAACAGAATACACGAAACATATTCATAACATACTTCCGCTTTTTCAACTCGTACTTGAAGAAACTTATGCTGGCAGATTGAAATATATATATGTATGTATGTGTATGTGTTGACTAAATATTTAGTGTTCATAAAAGATACACATAAATAATGCGCCCCAAATATTAAAGTAAACTTAGATCACCGTGGAGAAATCCATTTTCTATAATGTGTAAGGCCTTAGCAAACACTGTCGAATGACCTTTTCAACGATTATTTATTTTTTATCTATCAAGAAGTCCGTTATTTACGAAAGGGGATTTTCATAAATAGAGAAAAATCTTAGCTCTGAAATTTACATGGTTTTTGGTCAGTTATAAAGAAATATACCGCTTTTCAGAAGACCTTCGAATAGATTTAGTCTCAATCTCAGCCAAGTGAAAATTATTTCACTAGTACTTATTTATTCTTCGTGTATGAAAATACAGAGTACGATACAGAAATACCTCAGACACATACCTCCCACAAAATGGTAAGACATTAGCTACATGATGACACTATTGGCCCTAATATCCTATTATGTGCGAAATATTTCTGCCGCACCCGGTATAACAATAGATAAATATACAATTCAGATGTCAATCGATGGAATGATTTTCCTTGGAATTAAGTCCATGCAAAATGCTGATGGAGAGCGATGAATTAATCCATAGAGATTATAACTTTGTCTTTTGTAGTATATCCCTTTTTACAAAGTGCAAAGCAACAGTTTTCCTAATAAAACACATTCAGACATCTAATGATAAACAAATACTTTTAATATTCCCAGAAATAGCAAATCGAAATTGTAAAGGTATTACTGATATTTCTGAACCAAGATGAACGGGTTTCTAACGATTGCTTCCTGCATGTATCAGTTCATTCGCTTGAATCAATTGATATAATCATTATCAAGCGCCATGCCGTTAAAGTGGGACTTTATTCAATATTGACTTACGATAATATAACAACATTCAGAATCCCGTGATGGTGTTTTCAGGCCATAGGGAATACGTTTTATTGTTATTACAAAAGTAAACTTGTTGATAACTCCGAGAATGTATTGCCAATCGGAACCAACAAAGCAGATGTCAAGTAATAGATTTTAATGAAATAATGAATATGTGGCTATTCAGAGATAACATTTCTGCCCTTTCTCGCATATTATGATAGTAGTCTGATATAAAGGTTAAACAAATTGACTAGGTTTATACAATGGACGGGCAAAAAACAAAAATAAAAGAAATCTGTAGCATACATAGTAAATAAAAGTTAAAAGAAGAAAAATTGATTTCAGAGATACACACATGAGACATGATACTGGAATGAGTGGCAAGTTTTAAGCATAAAATAAACATAGGTGGACATGCAGACGAACATCAGAATGCATAGATATAATGTAAAATGATACATATGCTAATTATTTATTTCATCTAAATATGGTTGTGAAGATAAAATGACTGGTTACTCGATTTATGACTAATGATAAAATACAACAATATCTGATCTGGCGGCTCGGCTTCGGTTACTTTCTCAGCAAGGTTGCCTCTCTGTATCTTTTTTTTTTATATATATATATATATATATATATATATATATATATATATATATATATATATATATATATATATATATATTCATGAACGCAATTTTTAAAAATATATATATATATATGTTTATTTATACTTAAATTAATCCGAAACTAAAATATAAATTACATTATAAAACATTCAACCACATTTACTCACTTGTTTATTAAAGATTAAATTATGTCACTTAGCCTCCTCCATAATTTACCAAGACTTTTCACTTAGCCTAATGAATATTTATGAGCAGTTCTTAAAACTAAAAATTTTTAAAAACTAAGATTTTTACTTATTGTTTATTAATAGTTGATGCAAAATAAAATCCTAACATTTGCCTTCATAAAGTCCATCAGAAGACGAAACGCGTCTGCTAAAATAAGATTTGTTTATTATTTAAAAGCATATATATATATATATAAACATACTTTCGTCATTAACTAAACACGCATAGTGCCTGTCTTGCATATATATCTATATGAGAGAGAGAGAGAGAGAGAGAGAGAGAGAGAGAGAGAGAGATTTAATTTTTATATGTAGATAGCTCAATCATATGCCTAATATTTGTTCTAGCAGAAACGCATGCTACTTCTAGACATTTTAAATTCAGCAATGCATTTCGGGATACACTATGCTTATTTAATGCATCAAATCTTCCTAACACATTTTATAATCAAGTGAAAAAGGTTGAATTTGTATCGAAAAGGTAAACTCTATAGCACAAAACTTTTGCTGAACACTGCTGCAAGTCACACGTTTAATAGAGCACTCGTATTTTATAAATTTTAGGATCTGATAAATCTTCTGCCCCTATTAATTAAAACAAAATGATTTGTTTTTCTATGAATATAACAAACTCATTTTGATGTACGTATGTAGACAGTCATACATTGTGGTCTACTCGATGAAAATGTAAAAAAAAAAAATATTTTATGAGTAAATATCGCTTGTTCACTAGAATTACATGAGAAAATTGTGGGTTTTGAGGAAAAAATGTGCCTGCAAGAAGATAAATTTATTGAGCGGCGGCTTGTTTATTAGTATGATTTACATTTATCTTACTGATTGAAGAGATTGCTAACCCAGTATAAAACCAGAGGCGTGTCTTTCTACGTTATGTGTGTAAAGGTAAAGCCAGAATGCTGCATACGATTTTGGAGCCTATCTGTAAAGTTTCACTAAATTTTCTCGGTGATTGACGTCGCTTATTGATGATATTCTTTTATCTCTCTATGTCCGTATCTATCTATCTATCTATCTATCTATCTATCTATCTATCTATCTAAGAGCTTAAAACGATTGGAAATTGTGGAGAAGCATGATCGCCTACGTTCTGAAAGTATATGACATACAGAAGAAAAATATATCGAAATTGTAATAGAAATTTAAATTACAGTACCATTTCATGAAGTAAACAAACACCTGGACTCTATGAGGTAAACACGTGACGCCCATACAAAATAGAAAGAGAAAAAAATAGTGTCATACACAGGGATTGGAGGCAAGTCATTTTAGATAAAGGCAGTTATTTGTAAGGGGGGGGCTAAATCAGGTTTCATGACTTAACGATCCGTTGAGGACACATTCGCCCTTCTACCGCAAATCACTGTTTGAAATGAAAATCTTTATTTTTAAAATTTTAGTTTGCTAATTTGTTTTTATTTCATACGCTTATTTCATTTTATAATTTGTATAATTTGTCAGTTCCGTAAAATTCAGCTTTCATCACACGGTTGCGATCGACTTCAATTTAATGCGTGTTTTCATTTTCTTTTGAAATAAACAATTTTAAATAATGTTTTTAATAATTCGTAAAATATATTTTAAATAAAATTTAGATTATCTTAAAATAAAACTCAAATTGTACTCATATCGTTAATTCACGGCAGTACTGAATTTTCTGGGTAATATATCCATAAGATGAGTGTGTGTATGTATGTCCGAAGCTATGCGTCATACTACATTTCAGTATGTTTAAAAGATAATATGTCACATTTCTTATAGGTCTCTGTGAATCCTCATGGGTTGTCAAATACAGAGTGCTGCATTAACACCTTTATTAGAAAAAAAATGCAATTTAGAAGGATCGTACTAATTGATATATAAATGCATACATATATGACTGTCGACTCGTTAAACTAGTATAGTCACCGCTGACAAAAATTATATCAATGTTCTCTTAAGATAGACAATAGCTCTTGAAACTGCTTATTGCAGGCGTAACAAACGAATGAACTGTTTTGCAAATTTTGTTAAGTTTTTTCTGGGTTTTTCTTGTGACAGGTAAGAACAGAGCAGTTACTGTAAGTTTTCTAACACTCCGCATACTAAGTTATTTCCAGCGTAAATGTAAACGTGTCATCGAAGGAGCTAAGCCTTTGTTTGCTGATAGAATGAGGCACTGTATAGACTCTAAAAACTTTGGCTCTCGTGACTACTGTCGGCTCTGTAATAGTGTAATAAATAAGAGTAGTTTATTCCTCCTCTCTCCACTCAATTTGAGGTGTCAACATTTGCTGATAACGCAGATTGTTCTGCCCGTAAATTCTCTCCAAACTCTCTTAGCTTAAATACTCTTAACTAATCTGGAGTATCTTTGTCCTGACTTTTTACTTAGAACTGAATCCTTTTTGAGTGATATGCATTTAACTCCTTGCTTGGTTTCATGCTATCAGCAATATTATTAGTTCTGACCTGGCATCTGGGCTTCAGTCACTTTCCCACCGTCGTAAGGTAGCTTCCCTGTACCTTTTTCTATAAATACTTTCATGTTAATTATTCGGATGAACTCTTCGCTACGTTTCCTAGACTTTATAAATTTAAGTGCGTACTAGATTTACGGCAAGGTCTCATCAATTCACAGTTGAAATGTTTGGATTTAATCGTAAGGTCTATGCTAACAACCTTTTCTCGCACTTCTCGATTGCAAAACTCACTTCAGGCATTACTTTCCAGCCAACTTTGATCTTTAAAAATTTGAATGCAATATCAATCGTTATCTACTGTCTTGTTGAATACTCTTCTATTGTTCTCGCTTCTTAATGTTTCTCTTTTTCCTTATTCTTTCACAGTCAGTATCCCCTTATGTTTTAGTGGCTTTAATGCCTTGCATAATGTGAAATTAAAACAAATTGTAATTTGTCAAATGTCTACCAATATAACTCTGGTCATGGCTAATGAGGGCTGTATTGGATAAACATACTCTTCCGCATTTATCACATTTATCTAAATTGATGGATTATTCCACATCTAAAATCTTTAATAAATAAATGAATAAAAAAATGAACACACACACACTTATATATATATATATATATATATATATATATATATATATATATATATATATAACAGATAACAAATCCGTTGGTAAGTAATCCACGGATATCCTATTAATATAAAATATTAAAACTGATCCACAAAACAGAGCTCAATATAATTTTATAGGCCAATTCTTACTCCCTCTCCTTTTATTCTTTCTTTTTTCCTTCTTTCCTTCCTTTGCCTTTCAAATTTCCTTTGAAGAAACGTTTTATTCACTTTAGTAAATATATTTCCATTGATAAGTACAGGGAAAAACTACTTTCCCATGGACAAAATGATCATCTGTATGAGGTAATTCGTTTCCCATGGACAAAATGATCATCTGTATGAGGTAATTCGTTTGGATCTCATTAATTGTAATTCACACACACACACACACACACACACACACACACACACACATATATATATATATATATATATATATATATATATATATATATATATATAAAGATGAACGTCTCTATTTATGTCTATGTGACTGCCTGTACAACTATAGGAAAAAACTACTTCACCAATCTTCATTAAATTTGGAACATAGATAGCACGCATAAAAGGGAGTGCAATGTGCTATGTTTGATTTATTTTTGAGGGGAGCAAAGGAGGCAAAACATCCTGATATTAATGTACCCAGTGGATTCAAAAACCACTGGATAGATTTTTATGAAATTTGGGACATAGATTTCCGGCATGAGAATGGATATAATATGCTATTATTTTGATCAAATGAGGTCCCTGGTGGTGGGGGGCATACTCCACCTCGAATTTTTCCGTTCAATTTAAATGAAATTTAAACTTAGGTAAATGATGCCATTCCCAAAATATGAGCCAATTTCAATAATTTCAAGACTTCTTATTGGGGTCTAAACCATCCCCCACCCTATATTGAACATTTTCGCAGCTCATAACTTGAGTATTTGAACCTCTATTGTCACGGTTTTTTTTTACCATATGGCTATATCTGATAGTTACGTTGATATATTTTGAAGCCAACTTCCAAAATACTTATGTAGAGTCTGAAGTAGTGGAAGGGGGTGCTTAGCCCCCTAAAATCTAAACACCGCAACAATTGGATAGATTCTTATGAAATTTAAACGAGATTCTATGTATGACACCTAATAACATAGACTATATATATCTAACTTATTTTAAAAAAAGGGGATTCCAAAATTCCCGACTCAAAAAGTTGTTTTCCTAGATTTAACTGAAATTTGAACAATACCATCTTTTTACATTCAAACATTTGATTGAGACCGCAAATTTAGTTTCCTATAATCAACGCAATAGCTTAATCTTATATAATGATCCAATTAATATGGACCCTAGTGTAGTTTTTCCATCAATTTTGTCTCTTTAAGACTGAGGAGGCATCCCATGTACCAATACAATAACTACAATTTCATTAATATGCAATTTTCCAATTTATTTGAATTCTTGATAAAGTCGTTCATCCTATAATGACCAAACTTAAACAGTTCTATATCTTTCAGATATCTGTTCTACCAGCTGACTATTGAAAATAATAACTATGCTACACTCTTAGTAAAATGCCCCTCAGAAAGTTCAGTTTTGGACCCCATAAGCAATTCCAGCCAGGGAAAAGAGAAAGAGCAAGAGAAACTGAGCAAGAGAAGGAGAGAAGACACAGAAAGGCATAACAGCTTCACGAGCATCACAGAGTCAAGAAGAAGCCTGATTTAAGACGTAGATTAGATGCTCATCGGATTGTAGTAACAATACAGTCTGAAAAATCAAGAAGAAGCTGACAAAAGACGTAGATTAGATGCTCAACGGATGCAGCAGCAAGACAATTTGAAAATCAAGAAAAAAGATGCCAGTAATCGTACATTAAATGCTCAACAGACTGCAGAAGCTAAACAATCTGAAACTCCAGAAGTAAAGGAGAGCAGACTCAGAATGAATCCTCCATAGAATGCATCAACCAGGAAACGGGATAAATTATACAGAAAATAAACATTACTATAATGAATTATTTTTATTACTGATGTTTGTTTTAATACTTAAATAAATATCGTAATATGCATATGTTTATAGTTTTCCTCAATGTTTTATTTGTGTGATGATTGCTTCGTTTATAGACCAAAATATAAAGATCACGAACCAGAAGGTTTTGTGCAACCATGATGGTTTTGGCCTGGAAGAAGCAACTGTTTGTTCTACATGAAAACTAGCAGTTTTTTCTATTGTGCTACCTGGATGAATATAGCTGTATCATCTACATGAATGTTAACAGTCATTTATTATTATATTATATTCAATATTATCTAATCAATATCTTTAAAAAATATAGTACAATTTTGGCAGCTTCTTCAAAACCCAGTTAATGACGGGTATTTCTGCTAGTATAATAATAATAATAATAATAATAATAATAATAATAATAATAATAATATAATAGCATAAATATATATATATATATATATATATATATATATATATATATATATATATAGAACATATGTAATATTATAATACATATATGCATATAATATGTAACATAATACATAATAATTTAATAATCTGTATATTATCAAAATCATAGGCATAACATTTCCAAAAATATCTATCCTCAATGTAGAGAAGATACTGAAGCAGTATATAAAAACAGCTTCAATAGTGGACAATGATAGACAGTGCCTCCCTTCAAACCCATTCATCACTCGACATTATCCTCTCATATTTTAGATAAATTTCCCGAGCAAACATTGATAATTTTTATAGAATTTATTCTGCACAGCGAACGGCAATAAAAATAGATGAGGATATTGCTTATTATATTTCAATAATGTCAGAAAGCTTTAATAGCCACTGTAATATTCGGTACCCAAGAAAGTGGGAAATAGTATGAACTAATTAATTGTACATTCGCAACTAATATAGGTTGCCATCTTTTTATGCAACGGTTTTTGCCACCTGAAAGTAATTGATGAATTATCCGTCTGAGAAGCCAAACCTGACAATTGATTATGGCTGCATAGAGCTGAATGTCGGAGCCTGGAGAGAAAGGTACGACGATAGTAAATAAAAGATGTCGTAAGTTGCTTAAAATTGCAAAATGTTTTACACAAAATAAAACAGTTAAATCTGAAATGAGAATTGTTCAGGTAGTGGGAAAAATAAATAATGGTGTTTTATACTTTTAATAAGGAAAAGACATGAGAAAAATTGGGCCATGAGATGTTAGAACTATTTTTACTTTTCGTGAAGTCATAAACGCGGAAATATTCCGAATGTTTATTCGCCAAGTATCTAAGATTTGTAATAATTTTCAAAAATATTTTGATAGAATAAAAATATGCAGAATATCTAATTTGTTAATACTTTTAGTCTCTGATAGTTTTTCCCTTCTAATATTCTGTAAATTCTTGTCTTACTTTGCTGACCAAATTGAATATTTCTCCGTAAAGTTAGAACTATATGAAGCGTTAAACTAAGACGTAACGTTGCATATAAGCAAAGTTGAAAACTTAATATGGTCTTTGAATTGTTTCCGTCTCCGAAATGTCTTTTTAATCCAAAATTATTCCACTTATGGCAAACGGATAGCAAAAAGATCCATGGAGTAAATAAAGTCAGTAGTAAAAAAAGGTTTTAATTCTGCTGGCTTTCCATTAAGATTTGACACTTTTGTATTCGTCTTTTTACTGGTGAACATGCATTAAAGAAGTAGACATTGAGAGTAAACCAAGTAAAAATAAGAGAATCTTGTTCGAAATCATTATTATAAATCTTTTAATTCTCTCAGCAGATTTAAATTTTATGCGTTTTCCTATTGGCATATTCTATACAGGCTTTACTTTTCGTTACGGTTTTTTGCGATATTCCTTTCCCATGACGCTGAGGGAAATATTTAACATGAAACCGTCAAAGCATATATATGTATTCTTTTTCTTTAGATCATTCTAGCAATCAAATATTTGGTCATATTTTTGTTTCTTTTGATATTTATTAGCTTACTTTATTTCTCAATGAACTCCATATACCCTTTCACAAAGTAAAAAACGTATATTTCATAAACTCAGAGAAATATAAAGTAAAAGCTTTTTATGCTTTCAATCAACACAGAGAGACACAGACAAAGTTTGGGATATTTAAAACATTGGTGATTTTATATCAATATAACAATTAGAATACAATCCTCTGGTTCAAACTATTCCTGAATTTTTGATGTTTGGATTCAAGTGTAGGTGTTTTCTTGATCCTCGTGATGCACTTGGGGAAGATATTACACTAACTATTTAGTTGTCGTGATTGGCTTGACCGTTTGCAACGTATTACGTCAGGCGAGCAATTCCAGAAGGAGGAAAAGAAGTTGAATTATGAGTTTCCATTTGATATATTTGGTTGTTAAAAATCTTCGTCGTTGGATGATCAGACAAAGCTTTCGGGAAAAACATTTTTTTAATGTCCAACCCTATGAAATGGAGACGGCTTTGTTGCTTTTCCCCGAACACTAACGAGTATCGTTGCTTCTTTTTCGTTTACTACGAGTACTAGTGTATTCCTTTAAACACTGATTATTTTTGTCTCACAATACCACACTTGCTTCCAGTAGCTTGACAGAACACCGAATTGCGTAGAAGTACATGATCGCATATATTATAAATTTAAACAAATAACCCAAAAAGCTTTCCAATTTTAATTTTCTAACATATGTCTTTAGTTATTTCAACTTATTCGAGGGCATCATGCATGTCTCATTATATGGGCATGAACTGTTCTTCTAAATCGGATATGAAGAACATGAGGTATTCTTTTCTGTTGTCAGTTTCTTTGTTTCAGTTTTGCCCATATCTCTATTTCATCAACCGTAATTCTCTCTTTTCATTTCAAATTTTATTGAGCGAATCTCTATTTTTAATATTTTTCTAACTACTCATCTGTCAACGTGTTTATATTGTATGAATTTCATTCGCTGAAATTTGAGAGCAAGCGTGTAAGGAAAAACATTTTGGTTTTACGGTGAATTTATGCCCAATACCACGTGTCACTTATTTAACTAATCTTGTTAACCTAGTTAATAAAACCTTCCCGCAGAATCCTATTTAGAACAGGTGGATGATGTTTTCACATAAAGGAGATGAACAGAAATCAAACGAACAGAAATAAAACTTCGATTTTTGTAGTGTTTGATCACGAAACTCAAATAAAACCTAAAGTCTATTGCCTGGACGTGTTTTGAGATGAATCGGTTTTGGCAGAGATCAAAATATTCTAAATCTGAATAACCAGTTTGACTTGCATTTGCAAGTTTAGGGAATCGATCAGTGAAACTCTTAATTTGTTCTCTGTAGGACCGGGTTGGAATTTCCACGGATTCATCTTAAAAATTGAATCAATCGGTCAATTTTCGCTTTCTGTTTGGACACCTTTTAGATATGTTTTTTTCGAAAGATATATTTCATGTCTTAACTCAAATAAAAAAGATCTAATATTGTCAAAATGATTACCATTTTTAATTTTCATTAACTGATCTAGTGGGACCATCTTCGATTATTTACTAATATTGTCAATATGTTGAAGCTTTTAAAAGTTTTGCGAATTAAAGTCACTATGCCTGTATTCTCCTTTTTAGCATTTTCATTATAGAGTAACTATTTGCAAATGATCTTAAACAAAGAAAACATAATGTGATTGTGAAACAATGGAGTCTGTCCTTATCTGATTTTTTATTAGTCTACGTTCTGAGAATAAAACATCTTCAGAAATCACATATACATTGGAGAATTGCTTATTAATATTTTTAATCATTTCACATCGTGTAAGGCAATAAAACCACTAAGACACAAAGGTTACTAATATGAAAGAATAAGAAAAGAAGAGAGAAGCATTATTAAGTAAAGAGAACAATAAAAGAAGATAACGATTGACGTTGCGTTAAAATTTTTGAAGATTTTTTGGCTGTAAAATATGGAACCGGAAGAGAGTTTCACAAGTGAGAATTGCGGAAAAAATAAATTTTTAGCATAGAACTTACGGTTGAATCTAACCAATTTAACTGTAAATTAATGATACTTTGCTCACCAAATTCATTAAGTTTAGTTACGGTGCTGGGAATGTAACTGAATCCGAGATGCCAGGTCAGGACTTATAAGATTGTAGATTATTCTTTGGATTTTATCAAGAATATCTAACTATATAGAAAGCATTAGACCATATGTGGCAGCAATATTCAAAGCAAGGACGAATGGTAGACTTATAAATATGTGAGATAGATTCTGCGGAGAAAAATTTTCTAGAACGCCACAGTGAACCAACTTTTCTATCAACAGACCTAGCAGTTGATTCAATATAATCTTTCTATTTTCTTCTTAACGGAAAACGATAGTTCGAGAAGACACAATGAATCGCTCCTAGAGGTTAGCATTAGCCATGCTGATGGGAGGCTGAAAGAGTTCTCTCAGATGAGTAAAAGAGAGCAGTTCCGTTTTATAGGCGTTAAAATTAAAAATCCATTCCTTTCCCAAGTTAACAAAAGATTGTAGATCATTTTTTAGATTAGTGCCAATTTGGCCTTATCAAACTGATCAGACTTGGTATTAAGACATGAATAAATGGTTGTGTTATCTGCATAGATACTGAGTTGAAAACTAATGCCAGCAGAAATGTCCAAAGTAGAGCCTTGGTGAAGATCGGCAATAATATAAAAAAGATCTAGAAGAGAGACCATTCATGAAAAATTCATTTCGCGATTTGATAAGGAAGTCTGAATCAATTTTTGAAGAAGACCAATATGCCAAACGCTGTCGAACGCCAAACCAACAGTCCGAATTTCAACAGCTTTATATAAAGCTTGATAGACTATTTCAGCAATAATAAAAAATACATCAGAAATTGATCTAGAGAAGCGAAAGGCATATTGCTTGATTGAAAGGAGGCCTGCGTTGTGAGATACTTAACCAATTCGGAGTTGATTAGAGATTCTAGTAGTTTCGCAAAAATGGTAAAAGGCTAAAAGACTGATAGAAAGATCAAACGGTTTAAGACTAAAACTAACGAAGAGAATTCCCAACAAGCAAGAGGCACGCAGGCATTTATTGCAGAGTTCAGGAGCACGTCTTAAGGACAATTGCAGCGATACCATAAGGTGCATATGCTGTGCAGGGTTCCAAATTAGAGATGATAGCATAAATCATGGACGAAGTTATATGCATATCACTCAACAGAGTCTAAGTTCTAAGTAGAAAGTCAGACAAGGATACACCAAATGAGTCAAGAGTAAAGTTTGAAGAGAATTTATGGGGAAAATCTGCTTTATCAGAAGATATTAACACCTCAAACTGAGTGAAGAGAGGAGGAATAGAAGACTTACTCTTATTTAATACACTATTACAGAGCCGGTAGTAGGCAGGAGAGCAACGTTGTTAGACCCTATACAGTGCCTCATTATCTCAGTAAACAAATATTTAGCCCCTTCAAGCACACCTTTACAATTATTACGCACAGTTACAAATAAGCGCCTGTTGTGTTCGGATCTGTCACGCTGGAATAGCCGGAAAAGTGATTCATGTGGGCTATAGCGGCTGAACAGACCGTTTTGAACGATAGAGAACATTGTGGTATTTCCTGGAATGTACAAAAACATCGATGCCGGCTTTAACCCTGGATTCAAACCTCACTGACAATTCTCAATAGGAAGGTTAAGAATCTCAAACCAATGGGTGTCTCGAAGAAACTCACGAAATGAATTCCAATCATTATCCTTATAATGGAAAAAAGATCTTTTAAATAGAAGGTCTCTCGCTCTAATAGACGGTTATTTCTCTCTTTGAAAACAATATACTCACATGAAAATTATCCATTCTCCTCTTCTCCGAATTCATCAAGACGTTATTACTTTATCCGTAGGACACAGCATATAAATTGGGAAAAGACAGAAGCAGAGGAATGCCGGATAATCGGGTTGGCAGAGTCTTATCAGTAAGCAATAAAGTACAATCTGGTCATTGGAGGAAATGTAAACACAAACCAACAATAAATAACGAATAAAAAACAACAAAAATCAACTGCATTATTTGCTGCTGCGGGTGGGTGTAGACTGACTGGCTCAGGTCGGGTCAAGCCGGACCAAATCATGCCGGAACTAATTTTATTTCTTTACTTTTCCACATTTTTATTACATTTGGTTGAACGTTATCTTTATTTGCCATCGTATAGCTGGTAGTGACCCGGATCATGAACATTAGCAGCCATCTTTCATATCGAATAGACATTTACAAATCGAAAACAAGGTCAGTACCACGCCACCCACATTCATAAAATCAATAGAAAAATAAGCATGAATTAAGAATAATATTCTCGTTTTTTTTTTCTGTCATAATGAATTTTCCTTTAAATGATGCATTTATTATCTGTTTTACCTATCACAATGACAAGTGACATTAGCACAAGAGCATTTGCCACTCTTATCATCATCTTATCAACTAATTAGAAATACTTTCGTCAACTTCTCTGTTAATAAACATAAAGTTTCTTAAAAGGAATTAGCTGTCTTATTTTACTGGATGATTTAACCCACTCTCACACATCTTTATATTGACGTAATCGAAATATTTCATGAATATAAGCTGACATTAAAGAAATACTTGCTTAATATTTTTCAAAATATCGACTCAATATTTTTTAGGTGCAATCCCTTTCATTAATTTCACTGTTTATCCATCAGATAACGCGTCGGAATGTTTGTCCTTAAATTTCTTTATTTTCTTCTTGACTTAATAGACCGTTGCAGATTGATAAAGACTTGCAATTATTGATTGCTAAATTTAATTTGCATGGCATAAACGTACGAAGATTAATATGCAGGGGAAAATGTAATGATAAACATGCGACATACTCAGGCAACTTTAATTATGTTCAATTAAATATATGCAGATAGGCACAAAAATGATCATTAATAAATGAGGAATATTTGACATCGTCAAAGACGACATTTTAACAAAACGTAAAAACAGTGTTCAAACTATTAATGTTGAATATGTCTAAAAAAACAGTTAACATTTTACAATAAATTCAACGCTGTAGAGAGAAAAACTATTTAGTATTTTTTTAGCTTAATAGTACGGCAAGGTTTCAGTCGTAAATATATTAAATAAAATCAAAACTTTAGGATTATTTTACTTAAATATTTAATTTTAAAGAGAAATGAATATTTTAAATTGAGAAAAGTACCTCTTCTGGCCTACTTTTGCAATTATTCTTAAATACCAACAGTAGTCATTCATCCTGTGTATGTTCTCATTTCCATTACATCTTTCTTTCTTGATGTCTAGGCGGAACGTTTCCCTCATGTTCCTCACTATCGATCCTACAGTTTTAGAGAAAGTTTTGATTTTGACAAATCTCATTTTCTTATCGATTTACACAAGAACCTTAAACCTTTACATCAGTTCAATAAAATATTGCATTTGGGGTTTAAAAAAGTTGATGGTTTGCTCTGCATTCTGCTGTCTAAAACATTCTCAGAAAATTATTCATTAGGAGCCTAATTTGGGGGCAACGAAAAAATCCTGAAATTAATTGAGCATAAATTATGTGCAGAAGTTTTATGAAGGAAAGTTTTGATTTTCTTTATTGCTATTACAAAATTACCCTTGACCCAAGATTGATATGCAAATGTGGAATCAAAATTTCTCGAGGTTCAACGAACACATAAATTCTTTGCATAGCTCATATTAGAAATATATATGATTGATTTGAAATTAATTTCGAAAAAGTTTATGCCTTTTTGATATTAAAATTGAATTTTTTTTATCGAACAATGAACAATCATATATACAGGTCACAACACAAAATTTATGTTACCTTCAAATCATCACAATACTTAGCACCTGAATTATATAACATTTAACCGTATTAGCTGACGAATATCAAATAAATAAATTCAAACGATTTCGCAACTTTCATATTAGAATAAAGTATTGTCTTTCAAAATCTCTGATAGAAATTCGATATTTTATTCGAATTTTTATATTTCGTTAGTTTTCGCCTATTTGTAAACTCAGTCTTAGACACATGTTCTGTTATCGAGAAAGAAAAAGCACAAAGCATCAAAATCATTGATAAATCCTTATATGTTAGTAAAAGTGAGCGTTTAATCGTCAAAACGTTTACTGACATTTTTTTAATACTGAGGCTATTTACATCAGTTTTGTTATCATATATTCTTTAAAGATGACGGAAAAAACACATTCTAAAGGAATTTATTTTTGTATTGCAATTATGTCCTTGCAGGATTCGCAAAATCAGAGGAACACTTTCAATTTGACAATGTAAAACTCATTTGAACGAGATAAAATTCTATTTGAGAATTAGACAAAGTTTTAATATTTTCCTGCGAGCGCCAAACTTTAAAAAAAAAACAGAAATTTCCCGAAGAAATCTGTTTAGGGCCTATATTAATTTGGTAAGTGGCTGGTATTTGCCGCCATGAATAAACTACGTACCCACTAAAAAACAGGAGTAATTAAGATCAACAAATAAGCTTAGTGATTATGGAAAGTGAATATCTGCAGTGCAGTATCACGTGAAGGTAACATCTGCAAAAGCCCAGACGAAAACTATATTCTAAACCCGGTCACCATCGATCAGAGCCAAGAATCTCAAAGAAAATCCTATGAATGACTTTTGACCTATTTGCTCACTTTAACCATCTCTGTGTTTTGTCTATAAATATAGACCTGTTTTATTCATCACTTAGTTTGTATGGTTAGCCATAGATAGCTGAAAAGTACTGCCGAATAACAGAAGAGATTAATGACTGTATCATTGGGTATGCTACAAAGAAGCAATCGTGGAACGAAAAATGGAAAGAGAAAAAATCTCACCGGAAATATATTGGGTACGAACATCAGCGGGGGTGGGGGGGATTTTTATAAAAACTTATTTACTTACCAAATTCGCCGAATATATATTTGTTGGTCTTTTATGTGTAGTAAATTTATTCACGATGTGAATATTTTGCGCTGCTCACACACATCTTTATATAATTTCATATAAAAAGTGTGGATCTTATTGTATATTTCTGAAGTTATGGTGCCTATCTTCATTTGTGTGCGTGTATAACCATACAGGTATTTGTGTGTATTTGTGCATAAATAAGTTGCGATGCAGTGATTAATTGTTTTGCTACATTTTCTATGTAAATCCTTTCAAACTATGTTCCCTTGCACTGCTATTTAGAATTATTGTTCCCAATTACGTTAATGGCAAATGAAGTCAATTCATTTGAATTAAGATCACAGGATTTTTTCTATCATTTCTTTTACTCAAAATTCAATGAAGGTTTATTTACAATCAGAAATAATTTTTTTTTAATTATTTTAATATTACCAACATTCAGATACAGTTGTTTCATAAAAACGTAATTGACGCAAAATCAATAAAATTACAAATTATTAAATCAAAGATATAAAATAAAATAGAATACAATAAAAAATGGCAGAATTGTGCTTTGTTTTATTGTCGTCTCGTTTGTGGTCGAAATGGTTAAGCTAATGTCACTGAAAGAGATGCTAGTTTAAGTCATGCCGGGAATTATTTTCTTCCGTTTTTTGCTCTATTTACTCTAACGGTCAAAATGTTTATCGACACGGAATATTATGATAAAAAGCGAAATATTTTCTCTATAATCTATTCTATGAAAGGATGACGTTTCAAAATAAAATCTTGCAGCGCTTCTTCGTATTACCTAGTGGAAGTGAAGCTGTTGTTCCAGATAATATTTTAACTAATTCTTGTAGAAACAGATTTTCAAAAGAAAGCAAATCAATTAACGTACAGGGATTAAGAAGGTTTGATCGAACCCAAGTCTCATTGTGGTGCCTATGAGGAACATATGAAAATGATGACTTGAATTAAAAACTTTATTCTGTACCCTTTCCACGCAACTAATTTAAATTTGCTCATTTCGATGTTACTTGAATCGTTATATTTTATTCTGTGGTTGATGTAAATATTCATGGAAATAAATTTATTCTTTCAAAACATTGTGAAACGTACTTTCGACGTCATCTTAATCAATAATAACAATAAAGCAACAAACCAAAGGTTTGTACGTGAATGATCAGCCACTTGTTAAATGAAAAAAAAAAAAAAAAATTAACACAAAGGAATCTGTTGCAGTAATGAAAGTAAATCAAAATAATCTTATCAGACAATGGTAACAAAAAGATATCAAAACAAAGAACATTTATAAAACTAAAATATGATGTTTTAGGGTAATTAAAGTAATTTCTGTAGACAAATAGAGAAAAAGTGGAATAAACAAAGAAAATTGAGCGCAAAACGAAACAAATTTCGGAACAAGTCATAGCAATTCAGCAGGGAACACTATAAAAACGACAGTTGTTGATAAACTAAATGGAAAGTAAAGTTGGAAATAACAAATATATATTCTATGTGAATAATTTTTTTAAGAAAACCTGGTTGACCGCTGAATCTTTTATATGATCCACTTCCCTGAATCACACATTGGGTGTTCCTTTCTTGTTTTAGTAGTATGGCCGAAAACGGATGTAGTAAGACATTTCATTGTTTGCCGCTGGTCTGAGGAAGGATTATCATTTCTTTGCACTTTGAACATATAGTTTAAAGTACCATTCCGAAATGGACTTCGGTTATCTCATACTATGGGTGGCCTTAACTGTTAAAAGTATCTGAAGTTAGATCTCAGGTGGCATCCATATATTTGAGATCGACTTCAAGAATTTATTCACCATTCTACTAATCTGGCAATGGATTACAGTTTCAAAATAAAGATAGGTACTTATAGGAATAAATTTAATATGTGTTTTCCGTTTGAGATAAACATTGGTTATGTATAATATTTTAGAACCTAGAGTCAATAAAGACTAATGGTTGAACTTGTAGAAGCAGGCAACGGTTAATAAAATAAAAATATTTTTAAATACCCTGAAGTGTATCACCTACTTATCATCTCTTTAACATCAGCATTCTTAAGTACAGATCAATCAGCTTACCTTTGTTTCTGAAACCAAACACTTAGATATGCAAGACAAAATATCAAAAGCTTCTGTACCAGAGGGAAGGGCAATCCTGCTCGAACACATCGCACTACATGATCATTTATTAAGCTCAATATAAACCCAAGAGGGCTTCGTGGTCAGTTCTCTCTACCCTTTCGTCAGACAGCGGGACAGTCTGGTCCCTTCCACTAACCACCAACCAAAGAACTAATCATGATGACTGCCAACTACAAAGGTGGATGAATTTCGTTATTTGTACCAACGTAATGCGAGCTAGGAAATGTCTCACAAGAAGTTTTTATTTGCATACAAAAGAAAACGAATCTTTCAAAACAAGATTCACTAAGTACTGGTTCATTTTAAATGTAAAAGCTAACATTTTGCGCAAACCTCTACAAATTGTCCTCTATAAAACAGGATGACTTTCTTTGATGAAGTATTCTCAGTGTGTTTATACGTTAAGGCGCAAACAGCTGGCAGACTTTCATGACACAATGGTATTTCACTATTTAAAAAAACAAAACAAAAAAAAAAAAAACAGAAATCCGATAATGCTAATAAGAGGATAACAATCTCCCGATGAACGAAAAGTCGATAAAAATTGCTTCAAATTAATGTATATTCATAAAGAAATGAAATGTTCATTCAATCAGGAAAATCTGGAAAATATTCAAAGCAATAATTCCAGCGCGTCATTTTCAATTATTATTTTCCTAAATATTGACTGTGATTTAAAAAAAAAAAACATATTTAGAAAAATTTAAAGATTAAAATTTGGCTGAACCATTAATCCAGGACAGAGTTATATTTTATGTATAATTTATATGCATTCGATATTATATAAAATTGACTGGTTTAAGTAGAATTATAGTTTTATGGATATTTGAATATGAGTCCCATGAATGCTAGTTAGGAACTTTATGTGCTTAAAAAAGAATTGTCCTTCAGTAAATGTTTTAATAGTTGCATAAAATTGTTTCCAATGCTTTGGACAAATTAAGTCAAGTTAAATCAACTTTCTATTTTAACCGCTCATAAAAGTGTTATTGTTTTGTATGGACATCTATGACATCTCTACATAATGTTTGATTTAAACCTAATAAAATTAGGAAAATAATGTTTGGAAAACTGAAAAATTCGCTGAAGTAGAAAAAATCTTAGCTGTTAACGAAATTTATTCAATAAAATGATGTAAAAATAGTTTTGCAAATACTTAGAGATTTAATCAGAGTTGCTTCAGATATTGCTTGCTGATCATAAAATGATTCAATTCATTAACGTTATTGAACGCACATCTACCTTTAAGCTGAAAGCAGAAGTGCCTTATTTAAGATATAAAATTTTCGGATGGAAAAGATTGTAATTCACGAGATATATATTATACACAAACACACACACACACACACACACACACACACACACACACATATATATATATATATATATAAATATTTATATATGGATATTATTTTATACAGCCATTACATGCACACGCACATATATATATGAAAATAGTTTTATACAGATATTACACAGACACACACACACGTACACATATACAGGGTGTGATGGGTAAATTGTCACCATTTTATATTTTAAATTTCGCGCATGCGCTTTCTTTGTTTTTAATTTTGTCGACTGCACAATATTTTAGGGTCAGTCGAACACCCTCTGTGGCAAAAAGAGCAGCGTGACGTAATTCACTCCGTTAGAAATTTGGAGACGGTATGCTGTAGCTTTTGTTATTCGCGCCGGAATCTCCTATAAGAACATTTCAGAGTTTTTGGGTGTCAATCAGAGGACAGTGCAGAGGATTCAGAAAGAATTGGATAAGTCTAATGGTTATTACAAAGGCGTTTGGAGTGATCACTAGTGATGGCGATGTTATACCTCCATTCATCTTCCCACAGAAGCCTCAGTCTCAACACGGAGGCCTACATCAAGTGCCTTGAGGAGGTAGTGCTGCTCTGGGTCAAGAGGGTGGCTGCTGGAAGACACTACATAAGCAGGAGAACTCAGTGATGGCTGTCAGACAATTTCTGCAACCACATCACCCCTTACATATAGACACCTAATTCTCAGGACTGCAAATCCCTTGATTATTATGTGTGGGGAGCTGTTGAGAAAGAGACCAACAAAAGATGAACTGAAGGCAAGGATTATGGCAGCATCCATCAACATAAATAAGGCGACCATCCAAAAGAGATGCAGGATATTGCGGAGTCATCTGGAGGTCATGGTTGAAGCCAATGACAATTTTATTGAATAAATGTACTCTTTACTATTTTAAGATATTTTTGTGTAATTTTGGTAAATATATCTGTTAAAATGGGGTGTCAGTTTTATTTTAATTTTTGCGTAATTTAGACAAGTTATTCATCGCACGCTGTATATATGAACATTGGTTTATACAGATATTACACACACAAAAACACACACGCATACACACACGCATACACACACACACACACACACACACACATATATATATATATATATATATATATATATATATATATATAGTTTGCTTTTCCACTAGATATTATTCCTACATAAATAAGTCTCTATAAAACATACATTTTATTCAAACTCCATTTGTCAAATCAAAATAAAATAAACGCATATTCATTTTATATAAAAGAGGCAAAACATCTTTTTTTCAGGAAATGCACGCCCACGAATCGGATTAAATGGAATAATTGCATAAAAATTTATCCTGTACGAAAAGGAATGCGAAGTAATTGAAGCGAACGTCCATTCGACAATTTTCATGATATTTCTAACCAATGAGATCGATTAATAGTTCAATTTTGCAGTACAGAGCGAAATAGGAAACAAATTGTTTGCTCAGGTATGGATTATATTTTACAAGTCATTTTTTTGTCAGTGTATGGTAAAATCTAATCTTTTTTATTTATTACTGTAATTATGTGAAGAAAGCTTTAGATTTTCTCCAGCGAAAACTTGATTGAAAATTTATTTTCCAATTTGGGATTTACCCTCTATTCTCTGCATATTATTTTTCTAAAGACAATTTAAAAAAATATATACTTTTATCGATCATTTTTATCTCAAACAAATAACTGATAAAACTATTTTTATTTAATGAGAATTTTAACATTTATAAAAGCTTATTATATTAGTTTATAATTTTATATTAAATGAAAGCATAAGAATGCAAAATCATATTTTATAGTTAAAAAGTTCAATGAGTAAATTCTGTATATTCTATTTTAACAACACCCGTAAAGAGGTTTACCAAATGGATCCACTATGGTGAAAGTACTAATGAACATAGTATTGACTTGACTCTCACCGTTTCATCATTTAATTTGGTTTTCGGCCTGATAACATCAAACAACTACAGGAAATTGCATACTTACCAAAAAATATAAAGTTTTATGTCTGCTATATCGATCTCACAACAGCATATGACCACATCAATAGAGACTTCATCATCTATTAGAAACCGCCTTCCAAGATCCACTTACTGTATCACTCTGATAGAGGAAGTATCAGTCCACAAATTAGTGTATATTGGATGAAGACCCCAAATGCAAATCATTTCAAATCTCATCAGGAGTACAAGAGGAAATGATGGCCCTAATTTATTTAATCCCTTCTTAGATTATGCCTATACAACGACGGATGTGAAAAGTCGGGCACTGATAATTTAAGCATCCCAAACATATCTTATAGAAAACCGTGTTAGTGCTCTCTCCTCCGAGGGGGCTATGGCAATGACCTTGAACAAAAAGAAGTCCTGTAGCAAGTGTCCCAAGAAAAAACTGAATTCTTTCCAAAACAAACTATGATCTGGAACTGAAATGAAAGCAGTAATGGAATCTACTTTGAATCCATCATAAAAAATTTAGTATGTGAACTTAGTAAATAGTAAACATTTCAATTACCTGGTGTATGGGTCATTTATAACAAGTTTAGTATAGGAGATAAAGAAATTGAACCTAGAGGTACTTCGCTCAACATTGCAAATTACTACAAAACCAAAAATTAACCTAAAAACTCGATTCATGCTGTTAAATAGCCTGGTTAAATCGAGACTTTCATATGGGTGTCATGAATGGTGCAAAACTTAGAAATGTTTAAATTGCTAGCAGTATACAACTGCTTTCACAGATCAATGATTACAAGCGAATTTCGAGCGAATGAAGACTGTATGTCTCAGCGAAGACCACCGACCTTCCAATTCTGTGGAATGGTCCTACAGAATCGCAAAAAATGTACAAAGTAACAGAAACCACAAAACTTGAGAGCATTCAACAATAACAATTATTTTAGTAGAGATCACATGGAAATCTAAGAGCAAATAATGATATAATACAGATATTGATGTTCCACATTACTTCAAACAAAATCTTAGGAAGGGAACCTCCGTCAATACTGTAAAGCACGGTAACAGGGACTGAACAAAACAAAAATTCCCGAAGAATCTGTTTTAATAGCAAGATTTTATAAATTTTAACCAGTAGTAGCACTGGCTGCTCGGTCAATGAATACCGATTTTTTCTAATAAGGAAACGGCTATTATTATCATTAGCTGCTATAATAATTATTATTATTTGTTTTAGAAATAAAAAGAACAATACATCATTAATGACACTAAAATAATTTAAAATGTTTATGATTAGTAAACTGCTGGAATTATTACATTTTATGTTTCCGTATTTATATGAAACGATCAATAAAGTAAAATCAAATGACAGAATAAAATAATCGCTCACCGAAATAGCTTACTAAAACTTATAAACACAAAATTCATCATTTTTCTCTTTCAAGCAATTAAACCCCGCAATTTAACGTAATGACATTTCATAGTAAAACAACAAACTTTATTAAAGTCATTAGTGTACACAATTTGGATATAAAGACATTTAGGTGTTAAGTTAAATATCATTTTCTTGTATACATTCCCAAAAAGGAAGTCACTCAGTCTATAGGGAGTGACAGTATATACACTACTGGAAAGAGCGATAAAAGTTACTGGACTTGAGGAAACTATTTTCTTGAAAAATTCTTTTAAAAGAAAGATTTTATAAATTTCAACCGACAATAGCACTGTCTGCTTAAACAATCTATGCCGAATGTTTTCTTATAAGGAAATGGCTATTATATCATTATGTATAAAAGCAGATTCCTAAGAATAAAATAATCCACGAACTTTTAATAATGATTTTGATTTTTAAATAATTTGTATATTATATTTTTAATATTAAAATCATCATTTTTGTTTATAAAAAACAAAAACAAAACAACAACATTCAAATTGGAAATCAATTTAAAATAATACTTCTAAACATAAAATTTGTAATTCTCCAGAAAATTGTTTTCGTCAGTTTTGAGTAAATTAATGACAATTTCTTTTGCAACATTTACAACTAAAAAGGACTTCATTTCATCAGCAGTCATTCGGAAGGAATGTAATAAAAGATGCCTATAAAAAAATCAGCTTGGCGTTTTTTTTTGTTTTTTTTTAAAACTACGTGTAGTATCCAATAAATATTAAGTTATGTGAAATGCTTAACTTGAAGATATCCAGACACTTATACGGTTAGAAATTCAATGAAAGATTACTTCCACCATTTTGGAAATTTTACTATTTATGGTTAAATTTGTATTTATGAGTTAAGTGAACTTTTCGAATTACTTCTTCACAAAAGAAAGATTATTGAATAAGTTTGATTTTTAGATATGCATTCGTCCTTATTTCCTCATGAAAATCGGATCAAAGATGGAAAAGAACTCACAAAAATTTAAAATAAAACAATGTAGAGAAAGCTGGTTTAAAAGTAAAAAAAATCCTTTGATCATAGCAAACATTCTGACATAAATCGTAGATTTTAGAAATACGTGAATAAAAGTCACTAGTGAAGTTACTAGCTGGAAATTCGGGATTTCTCGTTTCGCAATAAACCGTTTATGAATGGAAAAGAGGATAATAAAGAAGTTTGCTCTTCAAATTTAGCGCTTTATTATTCAAATATTTTACAAGTAAAAGACACCTATTGACCGGGGTCAAATAACTTGATTGGTTTTAAGGAAATTTGATATGCTTTCTTGTTCCTTTTCACAAAAATAAGTATAACTTTTATATAAACTGTAAGAATGAATGACAAAATTAAATGCATCTCTTCTTTCCTGGTCATTTGCAGCTCAATGTCAAAGCGTCATGTAATATTTTTGATAAATTCTCTTGAGTATAAACTTTTAGCATTTGGCCAACTCGAAGAACAAGAAAACGTATTTCAGGTATAAGAAGAGTCCACTGAATAATAAAATCTTCATTATGCCAAAGAATATAATAGGAAGAGGGTTTTTCGGTCTTATCAAAAAATATGTTTGATGATGTTTCTTAAATCACTAATGAAACCATTAATGCTCTCAAGTTTGTCTAATATGCATGTTTTGATTTTCACGAATCAAAAGCCTGACTCTTTTTGTTTCGTATTTGTGATGGATGATCACTAACTTCGTTTAGCCAGGTTTTCCAAGTAGATAACATTTGGAGCAAGTAAATAGATTTATGGTTGTTTTAAAGTGAATAGACATTCAGGCGAAAATCTGAAGCTATTCATCCTTAAATAGCCAACACGCAAAACACAGGAAGGGTCAAGTTTTCCTAATTGATTGATGGCTGATCAGTTGTTGCTGTATATTTAAGTCAGTGAAGCAGAGGATCGATTGAATCTCAAATTATAAATGTAGCTTGTGGTTGGCTTTTAATTCCAGGCACCAATTACATTAATCACATTTTGAAATTGCTTACTTACAGCAATGAGTAATGATTTTATGCGCAACATTTCAGCTTTGTCCGGTCCACTTGATGAAGATTAAAAAAAAGAGAAATCTTTATTTTCTGTGAAGTTCACACGTCAAAGTAACTAAAACCAAACATTGTACGGCTGTTGGTTGATACAGATTGTCTCTCATTCAGCTAAACACGTAAAATGCCTTGCCTACTTCAGAATAGAACTTCCTTTAGCAATAAACCAGACAGGAATGTAAATTTTAGCTTTTCAGGGCAAGAATCTAACAGAAATAATTAAGCTGAAATATATTTTCAAAACGTTATATCAATGAGAAAAAAGACTGAAATGTTAATTGAGCTTACGACAACAAATTGAAGATTAATCTGTCAATAACCCATTAAAATACAGCACTATGTACAACAATAGAAAAATATATATATATATATATATTCTCCACAATTGCCCCTGCTACCATGCATAAGTGTAAAACGAAAGGCATCATCTACTGCTGACCCTCATTTATCGTTCACGATAGGAGAGTCCGCCATATATATATATATATATATATATATATATATATATATATATATATATATATATATATTCAAATAGGTTTGGTTAAATAACTTAGACATATCATATCGAATATTTTTTTGTTGTGATCCTTTTATGTTCGCGGTAATTTTTGTAGCCTTAGAAAATTGATTAAGAAAAATACCAAAATGTTCTGTTAAAGTTTTTATTTTCCTAAGTATTTTCAATCACATCTGGGACCATCTTAACGAGTTAAGTTGTCTGTGAGTATGCATATGTGTTTCTGTAAATTCAAACATTTCCACTGTTCGTTTTTGCTGCTTATGCAGCATTCTAGATTTCAAAGTCCAAAGTTCACGTGTTTTTTCTTGTTGTTTTACCAGTGTAAGGGATGTAACTTTTTCACTTTTGCTCATGCATGTATACATATATTTTATAAGTATTTAAGGACTTTGTTTCTATACTCATAGTTCACTTTATTTATTATTTCTCTTATATAAACGACTTCAAGGATTTTTTGTTTTTATGTAATGTAGATGTATTTTCAACTAATCTTTGTCTAATCTGTCAATGTGGGCATGATATATATATATATATATATATATATATATATATATATATATATATATATATATATAAACCTAACATCATAATAAAATATAAATAATTATCATAAAAAGATAATTTGAAATGCAATTAATGATTTGTCAAGACAATGATTGTAGGAAATACACGGTTGACCATCTATAGGCTAGCATGATTAATAGGAAACTGATAAACACAGACAAACAGGCAGACAGACAGATAGATAGATAGATAGATAGATAGATAGATAGATAGATAGATAGATAGATAGATAGATAGATAGATATGCGATATTACAGTGAGCCGAGTAAACCAATAAAGAGAAATAAACAAAGATTCTAAACAAATGGTGAAATTAAGACCAACACTGGCAATGGGGCTGGAAAGTCACTAACGAAAATCGGAATTTTTGAAATACTAACACTTGTGCCTACCCTTTAAAGAAACAAATAAATTCAGATTTAAATAACTATAAATACATAATCCCATAGAAATTCACTATACTATGGAATATGCTTGTAAATCTGGTTGGACAGAAAATAAAGTTCACTACAAATAAGTCCACGTCAATTCCATCTTGCACAAAATTCCTTCATAGTCAAGATTGATATGACAGAAATTAATTCTCATTGTCTTGCTATAAACATAACTGCCTATTTATTGAATTTTCAGGATGAACGTTTGCAGTCACTACGCCAATATGACGGATATGCAACGGCCTTTTTGTGAGAAATTCAGTAGATAATGGTGGTTCTATTGCTTGCATTAAGTTATGATGTTACACCAGTATTTACAGAAGATAAATGGCGATACGTGTGCGCCATAAATTAACGGTAAATGGATGAAGGCTCGAAATTTAATGTTCCCTTGTGACCAATTAGTGTATTGATAAAATAGTGTAATACGTCTATATTACACACACATACACACAATATATATATATATATATATATATATATATATATATATATATATATATATATATATATATTTATGTAATATATATATATATATTTATAAAGCATTTTGAATAATATATATTATAATATATTTTTAAGGGTTTCTTTTATAAGACTTAGAATAACTATATTGATAGTCAATTCCATCACTTATATGTAGACAATGATTTATTTTTTAAATCGAATATCTATGCTGGTACAATCACAACAATAACATGGTTATAAATCTGTGAGAAGATGACAATATTTTACAGATAAAACTATTGAAAAAGAAGCAATGAATATTTCGGAAAAAATGATTTATTGTTAAGGTAAAACTAAAGAAATTATGCGAAAAAATAGACCCGTGATTACAAAGACAACATTAAATTCAACAAAAATATCAACTCGATTTCTTTTACAAGATGATGTAATACATAATGCTTACACACAAAGAGATCAACGGAACAATCGCACTTTTTAGTTATTGAGCAAAAGTACATGCAAAAGTTGTTTATCATAAAAATATTAGAATAATAAGAAAAGGTTATTTTGAAGCTCTGATTGTAGTTTTACAGTTGAAGGAAATTCATTTTAAGAACGTTAATATCAACATTTTTTTTTAAAAATGTAATGTTGAATGCTTTCATTATGGCAGAAATTCCTTGACTTTTACATTCAGTTTCCATCTTTATTGAATATGCGTTCAAACTGTCTTATTTCAAACAAAATTACCTTAGCATTAGTATTACATAAAAGCCCGATGTACCTTTGTACACTCCTAGAAATAAAAATGAGTTCACCAACATCATAATTTGATATCATTGAAAATCTTTATAATACCTCGAGGCTATTTATTTATTCTGACTCATAGCAATCATTATATATCTAAAATTAGAAAAAAAATACACACCAGTGACTATATTATAATATACATTTAAAACACATGTCAGAACCTCGAGTTGTATAATAATATTTCATAGTCTAAACAAATTATTGTAAATATTTCTAATAAAGCGATCAGATGAATAATTTATATCAGGTGAAATTTACATTATATATTTAGCATGTAAATATACAGAAAATTTGATCAGCATCTTTTAAAATTTTTTTTGCATGAACAGAATTTCAAAATATAATCAGATATAGTATACACCTCCGTGCATATATATGTACATATGTATAAACATGAATACTTAAACACACATAAATATATAATGAATATATACTCATGTTGTGTTTGCGTGTTTATTCCTAGTAAAATATAAAACACACACACACACACACACACACACATATATATATATATATATATATATATATATATATATATATAAGCACGAAAACCGACGGTCTAACGTTGCAGAAAATAGAGAAAGTTTTGGCAAAATATTCTCTGCATTATAAGCTCAAGTGAAATGTATCAATTTCTTCATGGCTCCAGTAAATGCAGTGACATCAGAAAGGGTAAAACATGTGTCTACATTAGGAGTATTTTCGAAAATGGAAACTTGCAAAGTCATCTGTGTTCGTGCATGCATGGTAATGGTAATAAAAGCCATTTCCTTGCAAGGGAACATTCGGCATTCATTGATCGATCAGTCAGTGCTATTTCCGGTTGAAACTGATAAGATCAGTCACTGAAAACAATTTTTAGGGAAAATAAGTTTCTCAAGTCCACTAAATGTAATCGGTTTCACATCATTCAATATTTATTGAATATTAAAATTATGTCTTTAAAAACGCTAAGCTGATTCTTTCATTATATTCCTTTCCAAAGATTGTAGCTAAAATCAAGTCCTTTTTTTGTTGTTAAAGTAGTATAAAAATGAGAATTAGTTTTCTCAAAATTGATAAAACAATTTTTACAAGAATTACACATTGTATTATTATAAGCATTATTTAAAGTGGCTTCTTATTGAAATGGTTTTTTTTGTTTTTCGAAAAAATAAAATGACATTAATATTAAAATGTTAATCTACAAATTATTTAAAACTCAAAACCAAGTTCGTTGATTATTTTATTCTTGGGAATCTGCTTTTATACACATGATATTCCTTATAAGGAAACATTCGACATTGATTGTTTCAACAGACAATGCTATTGTCGGTTGAAATTTATAAAATCTTCCTTTTAAAAGAATTTTTCAGGAAAATAGTTTCCTCAAGTCCAGTAATTGTTATTGTTCTTTCCAGTAGTGTATAATGCACATACGTATGTTATTTTTCAGGTTTATGAAATGTGTCTAATAAATGACATTATCCAGGTCATGAATTTAGACTATTTTAATTCGCTAAAATGACATATATATTATTTTACAACTCCTATGGCCATTTACCGTGTTCTTAAATCTTAGACATTTTTGTTAGGTCATTCATTGCTGAATATTTATGAATGTGCACCGTCTCTCATGAAACAGTTTGTAGAACACAGTGTAAGATCTGTCACACCTCATAGACTAAGTACTGCTGAGTGGCTTCCTATTTGGGAATCTATACAAGAAAACGACATTTGACTTAACACCTAAATGTCTTTATATTAAAATTGTGCACACTAATGACTTAAATAAAGTTTGTTGTTTTACTATGAAACGTCATTACGTTAAATTGCGGTGTTTAATTGCTTGGAAGAGAAAAATGATGAATTTTGTGTTTATAAGTTTTAGTAAGCTATTTCGGTAAGCGATTATTTTATTTTATCATTTGATTTTATTTTATTAGTAGTTTCATATTAATGAAAACATTTAGATTCCATAAAAAAGTAATAGTTCCAGCAGTTTACTAATCATAAGCATTTTAAATTATATTAATGACGTAAATGATATCTTGCTCTATTTAATTCTAAAATAAATAGTTGAAGCAGATAATGATGGTATTAGCTGTTTCCTCATCAGAAAACATTCGGCATTCATTGACCGAGCAGGCTACTACCACTACTACTTTCTCTCAAAACAGTTTTTTTCAGAAAAATAAGTTCAGTCCCTGTTACAGTGATTTACAGTACTGATGGACGTTTCCTTCCTAACATTTGTTTAAAATAGTGTGGAACATAAAATTCTTGATTACATTATTATTTGTCCTCAGATTTCCATATGATATCTCTTTTAGTTGTTACTATTGAATGTTCTCAAGTTTTATCGTTTGTTATTTGGTACGCATTTTGTTTGTGATTGTGTAGCGCCAGTACACAAAGTTGGAAGATCCTCGCTGAGACTTACAGACTTTCACTCACTCAAAGCCATTTTTAATAATTGATCCGTGAAAGCAGAGTTGTATACAACTAACAGTTTACTTATTTCTGAACAGGTTTTCCGCTATGCATATGAAAATCTCGATTTAACTAGGCCATTTAAGGACATTACTTTTTTATCATTACACAATAAACAAGGCAATAAAGCCACTAAGAAACAAGGAGTTACTGAGTGTGAAAGAATATAAGAAAAAACACTAAGGTGAGAGACAATAAAAGAACAGGATTTAAGAAGGCTGAAGATAACATTGCATTTTAGCTTTTCGAGATCAAAGTATTTTGGGACATAAGAAACCGGAAGAGAATCCTACAAGCAAGAAGTGCGAGAAGAGAAGCATAGAAAAGTTGCATCTAGCCAATTCAACAGTAAAATCATGCGGACCAACCGCCAATCTAGTCCTTCACTTACATTCATAAACTTTCAGCAAAATTACCCTGAGAGTATTTATAGAAAATGCACATGGAAGCTACGTTCGGCAGTGGGAAAGTGATTGAAGCCAGTCAGAACCTACAGGTTTTTAGATTTTATCAAGTATCTCTAAATATATAACCGGAGCACCAGACTAGATGTGACAGTAAGGACGACTGATAGACTTATACATATATAAGGTAGATTCTGGTGGGAAAAATTGTGAAAGAACTTTCCTAGCAGAAGACTTAGCAATTGATTCAATGTAATCTTTCTCCTTCATGTTAGCGAAAAGCGTCAGTCCGAAAAGTTGCAATTCCTGGAGGTTAGCACCTGCCAGGCTGATGGAAGGCAAAAAGGGTATATCAGATGACTAAAAAAGAACAGTTTTGTTTTTGAGGTGTCAAAATGAACAAGCAATTCCTTGCCCGAGTTAACAGATTTTATGTCATTTTTTAGAATAGCTGCCCATTTGATCTTATCGAACTGATCAGATTTACTATTAAGACAGGAGTAAATAGTTGTGTCATCAGCATAGATACCGAGTTGAGAACTGATGACATCAGGAAGGTCGTTGATGAAAATTAGGAACAACGTAGCTCCAAGATAATGCCTCAAGGAACAACTGCATTAATACAAAAAGATCTAGAAGAGCGGCCATTCAAGACAACATTCATTTCGTGATTTGATAAGAAATAATCAGTTTCAAAATTCATTCAGAAATACCATGACCTTTCAACTTGTAAAGATGACTAGTATGCCTGGTCAAATCACTTTGAAATGTCCAAAGCAACAGCCCTAGCTTCACTATTCTTACCTAAAACTGGATAGAATCATTCTGCAATAATTGGTAACACATCATTAGTTCACCCATAGAAGTGAAAACCATATTGCTTATCTGAAAGAAAACCCTGCTATGCAAGGTGATTGTGTGATATTATCATTATATTTCACTTTCCTCCACATTTCAACATATTGTTTATCCTTTCCGCCTTCATTAATCGATTTCTAGTATTCCAGGGATATTAGTTTCACAGAGCCTTAGGTAGTTTCTTTTTTAATTGTTTAATAATCTCAGTTACATTTTTTTTCCTCTTCGTTTTTATTTTCTTGTATCATTGTTTCTCCAACAGGAGTATCTTTTTCCGTCTAAGTATTCTTGGAATGGTCTCATGTACTTTGGCTAAATAAAATATGAATACATTATTTGATACCTCTATGTTGTTTTGTTGAAAATTCAGAGACATCAAGGTGCACTCTAGTTTATCAGAGAATCCCATTTTTACGCTTTTATTTTTAAGGGCTTGAATGCTAAGTGTTTTTCCTGGTATATTTGGATAGAAACGTGTTATTTTATTCGTTCGTGTTGTCAGCTTTTTCGACAAAAAGATTCAAAGTAGGAGCTGTAGAATGTAACATCTATCAGGAGCTGCCTAAATCAAGTGACCGTGATGACGAAATCAATAATCTTTTTGGTTAGATTATCTGAGCTAAGCCATGTCATCAGGTATTTCATAGGAGGCTCCAACTATGTATTGAGCATGGAATATCTTTTTAATTAACAAACATTTCACAAAAGTTTCCCATTGCTGTTTGAGGCTTCTGTTTCAAAAGGCGGTGTCTTCATTCCATAAAAAGGTGAGGTGTCTTCATTCCATTAAAAGGTGAGGTGACGTGACATTCAATAAATTAGAAGTCGCATTAAAATCCCCATTAATGCAGTTTTCTTTCTTTTCTTTTCTAGTACACAAAGCTTAGTTAGATGTGTAGAACTTCTTGTTCGGAAACAACACGTTTTCTGTTATATTATTATATGCTTATATTATATGCTTATATCACTGGGATTATGCAGCCACGAACAAATATATCGGCAGCCATCAGTCTTTCCGAGTGGTGTAAGATATTGTCTTAAAATATATAATGATATTCATATTCCAACTTTTCTCCTTTAAAAGTTACATTCCAAATGTTTAATGGAGTCGACGCACCTCTTGCATAAATATAATATCAAGACTTGAAATTTTGCATCGTTCGAAAATGAAATGCACGCTGAAATCATCTGATCCTGACTGAACCTTGATTTATCCTATTTTCCATTTGAAACATTTTTAAGCTCAGATTTTTCAGTTGCTGGTAGGTGTGGTGGCTGACGAAACCATTCCTATAGTAGCAGGCTTTGACCTCATCCTGGTGTGTCACCAAGAAATACGTCCCTTGAACATCCACGTGACGGACGGTGGGGTATTCAATATGCGTATGAAGCATTTTCATGTGGTTAAATTGGTTGATTTTATATCAAAATGTCTTTCTCCTAGATAGATAGCTATTAAGATTGCTATCTACCCATTTGACCTTCGAAATGAGCTGCCTTCATCACGATTGGGGGTGTTCATCGCAACTGCACACACCCACACACCCATTAGGTTATATCTTAAGCGATATGTGACTATGACAACAAATTGAGGGTACATAAAATTTTGACTTTCGTTAACTTTAATCTAAGTAAAAGAAAGTAGAACACCCGAACTACTTTAAATGCATTAAGTACATAGTGTTTCATAGACAAAAAAAGAAAATTTAGTAAGAAATTTTATAATTCAAAGAAAAATCTTACCAGGACTGTTCTAGAGTGATATTAAAAATTTAATCATAATTATTTACATCCTACAGACTGTTATTTTCATCTTTGTTGACATATACACGACGTTTTGACAGTTGTACGCTCCGGCCTTCTTCAGGCAATTGGAATTTCGAACTGAACCCTTTATTTCGCCCACCGGGTGTAGATTTTTGTAGTTCCATGCCTCTTCAACTCACTTTAACTCAACTTTCTAGGTCTTTGTTGGCCACTGTAGTTGCCAAGTAATAAACTCACAACTCTTTGGGTCAAGTCACTGGGTGCAACCGACGCTTTTATCCACTGGGGCATATGTCTTCAAGGACGAAATAAAAGATTCAGTTCGAAATTCAAATCATCTGAAGAAGGTCGGAGAGTACAATGACCGAAACGTCGTGAATATGGCAACAAAGATGCAGAAAACAGTCCGAACAATGTAAATAGTATAAATAATGACAGTACCTCTTCTCAGAATTATAGACAAACAACCATAATTCAAGAGTATGATCGGCTTCAGAGAATCCCGAATTAAAAAAATGACGTACTGAAGTGGCTGTCATCTGCATTAAATAACAATAAATCTGATGTCTCTCTTCAGTTAACAAAAGCTCGTATTAATAAAGTACTAGCATTTACTTCTTGTAAATCGCCAATTATAAAAACGAATAATATTTGAAATAATGTAGACGCAAGAGCAATACTTATTGAAACTAATATCAATTCTCCATAAATGTGTAATTGTATTAAAATATAAATAACTAACTGCTTGCAAAAATTAGGTGACTCTGGTTAATACTGAGTTCAATACAATGTGTGAACTTTACTTAAAAAGAGAAAGAATGACACACGCAACTCAGAAAAGATAAGAACGGCATAACTTATGTGTATATTAATCCGAACAATTGATAGAATTGATAAGCCTTCATTTTAGTTCACGTCTAACTAAAGAGATTTAATTACAATTAAATATTACATTCCAGGTCTCTGATGTTAAGAAATAAATTATTGTTAAACGTTTCGAAATAATAATAATAATAATAATAATAATAATAATAATAATAATAATAATAATAATAATGTGCATTGCAGAATTGGTCTGATAAACGCGCAAAATATCAATGACAGTTTTGAGGAAAATATTCATCTGTTAAACGAGAATGGGGTACAATTGTTTCCAGTATTTATTTGCTAATGTGCGTTATCTATATCATCAACAATTCGATAATAATAATAATAATAATAATAGTAATAATAATAATAATAATAATAATAATCTCACTCATAAGAAATTCCCTGAATGCATATGTAGAGGCATCTATGTAACTATAAAAATGTTGAAACAATCTTTGGTGTGTGTGCGAATATATAGTTACATATTTGTTTTTATTTGTAACATGTACCCACCAGTTTACATAAACATGTATATACGTATTGAATATTAATTAAAAAATACGATGTAATGTGTAACTGAAAAGATCCTGCTCAGCATAAATAGTGTGAGTTTAAAACGCAGTTAACTGAGTCCATGCCTTTCTTTCAACAGGAAGATACAGACAGCGTCAACATATGTCATGCTATATTTAGGAAACAAGCTGGACATGTTTTGCGCGTGTCTGTCCACCTCTACTCTGAGATGAGGGTTTTAAAAATTGAGTATTGTTATTCATAGAAAATCGAAGACAACATAAAGCAAATAATGACAAATTTCAAGGTAGTGAATATTTGCAGTGGAGTGTGGAGAACGCGCATATCAGTACAGACTCAAAAGAGGCCCTGAATGTGTGCGGAAATGTCTGTAAAAAAACAGTTGCATCCGGATGTTTTTCCGTTAACACCATATACGGGCCATTCTGCAACTGTTTCCTGTCAATAAAAGCGATTTGAAAGCCAGTAGTCAGCAGTGGGCACTTGGCGAAACTCGGTGTCTTGTGACAAGTTTTTTCCTAGGACATTTTTGTTCCTCAAGTTGCGTGAGTAATATGACAAATACGTTAAGGTCAACCTATGAAAATTTTAAGTTTTCTAGTGTCGAGGAAATGACAGAATCCAAGAGTTGGGAGACTCCTATAAGGGATTGCTCTTAAAGAGACGCCATGAAAACCAGTGTGATGTAATGTCTTCAAGTAGAATATTAAGTAAATAAGGTGGTGTAGATATGGCGGGTTCTAGATTTTACGATGAATGCTCACGCAGTGTCATTTTAAAGATAAAACAATTTAGAGTTAAAAAAGAAATTAAATGCTCTCAAGAAGAAGATGATTGTTATGCACAACAAAAAGATACGGTAAAGAAAATATCACTCATCTTGACATTTTTGAACACTTGTAGAGCATTCTAATCGGAAGGTATAAATTGGTGGACGATAATGTCCCAGTAAAGATGAGGTTGGATATGATATTCGACAATCGGTTTCTTCCATATAAAGAAACATAACAGTTCATCAATGGATAAATGACTTGAAACTAGTTTCAGAACATGGAGCATAACTTGAATATGACTGTTTTCACATCTTTATCTTTATTATACAATGATATTGTTTTCAACTTTTGATTTAAATATTTTATCTTTGTTAAATTTGCACAGATTTTAAAATGATTTTTAATTACATTATATTTCTTGGAACTTCAGGAATAATAATATGAAATCTGGAAAATCCGATAAAATTCATAAAACTGCTACCAAATCAAAAGACCAATATTATACAAGTCAATGTTTTCACTAAAATTGGTATTAACTAAACAACATTAGTCAACTTTTCAGTAAGTACTTATATCTATACAATAAATATGAGATAGGAATTTAAGCTTATATGTTTTCTTACAAATATTTCTAAATAATGTGGTAGTGTGAGATTCGATTTGCATATAAAATAATATAGTTAATTTTTTTAAAAAATGCAGATCTAGAAGTATCACCATTGGTCAAAGGGAAAATATAAAGTGATCAGAAAGACAAGATATAAATTTATTGATTTGTGAGAACGCATCATTGAAATTGCAAAATAAATGACGCAAAAATGAAAATAACACTGACATCTCATTTTAAGATAAAATATCCTGAATTACTAAAGAATAAATTTTTCATTTAAATCGCCATTGGCTTCAACCACGTATCCAGAATCTCCAGCATATCTTCTGAACGGTCTCCTTGTTTAAGTTGGTGAATGTTGGCATAATCCTTACAAGAATTTTTGTTGAGTCTGAAGCTCTGTCGAAAGATGGAGACAAAAAACCAGTGATCACTTCAAACACCATGATGTTGACTGGATATATCATCCAACACTTTCCGAATCCTCTGCACTGTCCTCAAATTGACACCCAAACACTCTGAAATGTTCGTATTGTAGCTTCCTGTACACTTTTTGAGAAAAATCTTTTTTCGATGAATAATGTATTTTTTCAGGAATTTTTTTCTTTTTTTAAAATTGTAATTATAATAATTTATAATATTATAAATCGTTTAAAATTCTGCATTGCTTTAACTCAGATGATATTGTTATTAAGTGAAAACTATATTTACGAATCAAAAAATAAATAGCTCATTAAAAGTCGTTTACGCCCATTTTTTTAAAAATTATGTATACGTAACGTGCCCCTACATAACATAATCAGAATATAAGAGCGATGACTAGAGTTAGTTTAAATTCAACATTTCTAAAATTATATTACAGAGAACATTTTCCAACATTTTTAATATTACTGAATAAGTAAAAATTATATAAAAATTGTTCACCGGTCATTTTCTTAAATTATGTTTTAATAGATATGGTCTTCTTAGAACAATAATAAAAGTGTCACCACCTCGTAAATTATTCACATGATTTACGAGGTGTTGACAAGCACTTAATCGCGCTACTGTTTGTTTTAAAAATACATTTCCCTGTTATTTTAAACTTAACGTAAATAATATTTTTCAAATCAGATTAATTATACTTTAACTCAAGTAATATTCCTCAAATAAAGTTTCAGAAAAGTATATTTTATTTTTGGAAGATTTGTAAAACCGAGAATTAACTTTTGTTGACAAATGTGTCAAAAATGGCTGAATTTAAACGATTTCTGAAAGCGAGCAAAAAGTTGAGATTCAAATCAATCTATTTTCTGTTTGAAATACACCAGGGTATTTTGCTTACTGAAAATAGTAAATTTAATCATTTAGCTTTTATTTAAAGCTAAAAACAAAGCTTCAAGAATGCTTTTTCATTTTTAAAATTTCATTTTAAACTACGATATCGAAACTGAGTGGGGTTACCTACTGTACAACATGCCGTTTCCAAATTTCTGTCGGAGTGAATTGGATCGGAGTGAACTTTTTCTCACATATGGTGTCCAACTGAAGCTACTACACTGTGCGGTCGACAAAATCAAAAGCAAACAACGTGCATGTACGAATTTAAAATACAAAAATGACGATAATTTATCCATCGCACCCTATATATATGTGTGTGTGTGTATGAGTATGTATGCATGTGCTTACATGTGTAGCGCCACTGTTTATGTAAATAAAATATATTCATATTAAAAATCCCTTTTCGAGGTTTTCTTTTTAACGATTCATATTTAATTTAAATATCTCATTGTTTTCATTATCTGCTCTTCATTTTATTCCACTTTTGTTCCGGCAAACTTTCAACTATTTTTTCTCTAATTAAATGAATAAGACAATTCGATAGATCAAAATCTTGTTAATAAAACTCAGTTGAGACAAGACTTTTTTTTAAAAGAATACATTAACCCAATTCTTGCATTCCGCCATTTCCTCGCTTCTAGAAAGCAAATGATACAATTTAAATGATTTTAGAGTCCATTTTTTTTCCTTTATAATCTTGAAGACAATAACAACGTCAATACAACGAAAACCAAAAAGAATATCAAAAACAATTATTTGATTGTGCATTTTTATCCGTGAAAAATATTTGAAAGTAAATAACATCAGTAATAAAATTCTTAATTCAGAAATGTTTTTTTCCGAGGAGGTGATGAAAAATCTTTTGTTCGACCAATAATCCTTGTCTAAGTGATTTTTGCCTATTTGGGAAGTGGGACGGGCTAAAAACCTTTCCACATTACTTTATAGTATTGTTAGTCAAATAAGCTTTAAATGAGAAATTTATTGAACTAGCATCGAATAAAGAAATCACAGTTCTTTGCAATTTACATTAGACAAGAAAATTCTATTGGGAGGTAAAAGGGCTAAAAGTGAAAAATATACAAAAATATGAATCTTAACAGAAATAAAAACTGCCGATCTCTTAGGAATTGTTTTAGAAATAAAACTGATTTGAGGGCAGAAGTGCAGCTCTATTACTGACAAAAATTAAGAAAGGAAAATGATAAAAAAATTCAAGAACATAACAAAGGTTGTCTGTCCTATTGCGTCATAACGGGAACGTCACGAATTTCATGATATATAAATACAACCGCCTTCAATGTCTTTGTCGTGACTCCTGATATTAACATGAATTACCTTTTAAAGAGACACAAGAGGATGATTGAAATTATATTTGAACAAAGAATCACTTTTGTTTACAAATAAATTCACTATTAAGAAGAAATACAGTACGCTTATATTTTTAAAATGAAAATTTACTGCAGATCAGTGATTGACAAATAACATACGGAATAGGATAAGCTACTTACCTTCAGCCACGGATACGATCGGCACTTTATCATTTTGCCAATCAGCTTTTCAAGCATTCAGATATTTTATGCAATCATCAGGTTCCTTTTAGTAAACGAAAATCAGTTCAATTCTCAAGCATTTCTAACGTAGTCTCTTTTACTCATATGAATTTTTTTGAGAAGCAATAAAATCGGAAAATGGTGTAATATAACAAGACGCCGAGTGCTTTCCCGGACATTGTCTATTGTTATTCTTTCCATGTTTCATTCAGTGGATTACCCGATAATAATGGAAACAAAAGGCTATTAACTGCCAATCACGTATCTATTGTTAAATATCGTTCACTTGTTACTTAATACAAGCTATTAATGTGCTCACACATCGATACATTATGCAAACTGATTTCGGACGAATCAATTATGTTTTCTTTAAAAGAATGAATTATTTCGACATAAAATTATTTAATATAAATCCCAAGAAATTCCAAGCTAATTCAGTATCCATAAAAGCCTATTTAATATTGATAAAATAAATCATTTTTATTCAATGGTAGTTATTTGATTAAAGCCTGTGTATTAAAAAAACGCCCCTTTATTGGATTTTTTGTTCTCTTATTCACATCCTTTCCTGAAATTGGGTTCAGATTTGCCGAAAGAATAATATCTTTTTCTGCCACCGGAAAGCCAAGTATTGATATTTTCAGTTTAACCCTGACAAGTAACCCAGCGAATGCGATGCGAACAAATAGTAACAAATAGATTTACTTGGCAATATTCTATTGACATATGCTCTTCCAAATTTAGTCGAACCGCATGAGAAACAAAAATAAGACTAGTGTTTATTTTTCTACAATATTATACGTTTAATGGAAATGTAATTTGCTTTACTATTGTTTAGCGCTAAACATTAAATAAAGACTCTTCCTTATAAATCTGTGATACTCTTACACTCCAGTGCAGAGGTTTGTAAAGAGGGCGCTAAAAATGGCTGTAAATTATAATTCAAATTGTTAGCATCAATTAATGTTCCTACTAACATCGACTTACTCTTGAGTATAATTTACGAAACACTCAAATTCTTTTTAATCCGAAAAAGAAAAAGAAAAAAATTAAGAGAATTATCGTGATTGAAGTAGTAGGCTTATGTATGTGTTAATTTATGTGCTTCGATGTATCTATGCGCGTGGGAGTGTAGTCGTACATTTGTAGAAGTGTATATATGCATATAATGCTTCATAAGTTTGCAAACGCATTACAGTAATCAGATTTTATGTTTTTATATAAGTTAAAACTTGTATTTATTTTTCACTAAACTTTTTAAATTACTAAAGATTCCATGTGTCATCGTTTGTTGAATAAAAATCAGAAAAATAGAGCTGATTTTATTGGCTATCTATTTTTATTAAAATGAAAAATTGAAGTATGCGCGGTGTGTTCATTTTTGTCATTTGCTACTTTGATTTGATACTGTTCAATTCCTCTTAATCTATAATAGTGTTTTTCAGTATCGAATTGTTGATTTCCTTTGATGAATTAAAATATGATATTTATCATTGAAGAAATAGTCAATTATATTTCTTCTGTAAAAGTAGTAAATGTTATTGAATGATTTTTCTCTCATTTCAACATTCTTTTCTCCAGAAATCTCTACGCATATGGAAAAACAATGTAAATGTATCTTATTTTCATTTGCAGTATCAGCAGCAAAAGAGATTGTTCAGGTGTCTAAAATTTCTCTTCAGATTTTAACTATCACTGTTCTTATATTTTGGCTTCATTTTTGTATTCATCAAAATTCCTGCCAAAAATTGATTCGGAAAGCTTTAGTAATTCATCCAACATGAGCTTGTTTAATTGCCATAAAGCTGACGAGAAGAAGTAGCGAAATTACTTCTAAATAACTTTCTTCAGATCTTAAAACTTGCTTCTTAATAAAGGTGTTAGAATCTGAATAACATAATCCTTTATACAGGCATGATTTTTAGAGGTATATTTTAAAAAAAGCAAGCGTCCGAAAAATACGCGTCCTGGGTATGACGATAAACTACATCCGCGTCCTGGGTAAGACGATAAGCTACATCCGACAGCAAGGCCTCTGATCAGGAGGTTTTGATCAGCGTTTTGAGAACCACCTCTTAATTGATGGCGTCCCCATGTGCACACTGACCTGGGGTGGTAGCACCTGTTAGGGTTCCAACTACGGGCAAATAGTTAAACCCCGAACTAAGGTCAAAACACCATGAAAGTGTAAAAATAGGTTTTAATATCAACAATAATTGTTTTGTTAAAATATTATTACCAGCAATACATTATTACCAGAAATGCATTTTCTGTTGCATAAGTTCTTATAATAATAATATAATAATAATAAGAACTTATGCAACAGAAATTTATAAAAACAAGGATCTTTTCATTCATAAACAGGTTCGGGATTTTTGTATATTATTTGAATTGTTCGCAACGATGGATTTCTCGCCAATTAAATCATTAACCTTTGTATTTGTTTTTGTATGAATAATTCATGAATTTGTAAATTAATTGCACCTTTATTGAAATATATATATATATATATATATATATATATATATATATATATATATATATATATATATATATATATATTTAGTTTATGCAAAACTAGTTAATCCGCATGAGTAGACCCAAGGAGGATGATATCCGGAGAGCTCAATGTAAAATTCAGAGCCGATATGTTTGAATAAAAACAGACCACTTTAAGGTTCCATGTAATCAGTTATTTCACCATAACCCCTTTAACGGGGCTCTGGATCATCAGACTTTACTTCCAAAGGTTGAAATGAAAAATGAAAAAAAATTCACACGTTTTTGACGGACCGCATCAAGCATATGTAAAATTAACGAAGTGAGGAAGTATGGTGGGAGAGAAGATAAGATATGAGTGGGTTAGATGTACCATTTCAATTCCTTATTCTTCCGTTAACATCCCAACAACAAAAGAAAATAATTAGGGCCTTCAAATTTCTAGGGTTTAAAATCGAGATTTCTTCCAACTTAAAAATAGTAAACTTCCTAGACGTTACATTTAATCTGAACAATAACACTTATAACCCCTTCCAAAAAGAAAACCAATCACCCATATGTATAAATATCCACTCCAATCACCCGAAATCAATAATTAAACAAATTCCAAATACAGTAAATGCAAGAATAAATAAACTCTCCTCCAGTAAAATCATTTTAACCAGAATAAATCGGAATACAATAAAGCCCTATTAAAAAGTAATTTTAAACAGACACTAAATTATATAGATAAGTCAGTAAATAAAAAATCCACTAAACCCAAAAATAGGAAAAGGAAAATTATATGGTTCAACCCACCTTTTTGTAACCTCTCCAATATTAATATAGGTAAATACTTCATGAAACTGATAGAAAAACACCTTAGCAAAAATGCATCTCTAAAAAAGATATTCAACAAGATGAATCTAAACATTAGCTATTCTTGCATGGATAATATGGAAAGAATTATTAGCTCACACAATAGTAAAATTTTGAGAGACCTTCAGGATAATCTAATACAAAATCATGATACAACCCGAATGGAAAAATCAACATGCAACTGCAGGACAGGATCAGAGTGCCCAGTTGAAGGAATATGCATGGCAGAGAACACAATATATGAAGCAACAATTTTCCCCAAAGAAAAGGTTAAGGAGAAAAAGATATACCTAGGAATATCGGCGGGAGATTGGAAACACCGACTGTACAACCGTCGCCAGTCCTTCAAAATTAAGTGTAAAAAGAACCAAACGGCACTATCCAAACATTATTGGGATTTGTTGGAGAGTGGCCTAACCCCACAAATAAAGTGGAAAATAATATCAAGAGCCAGAACTCAAAAAAACTTCAGAGACAGATGCGACTTATGCATAAAGGAAAAAATCTTCATAATCAAACATAAAGATCCAGACATATTACTAAATAGACACAATGAACTAGTTTTTAAATGCCGGCACAAAACAACCTAAACCTAAGTAAATACATTGAGAAATAATTATATAGGAAGAATAACATTGAATGATTTTTGTCCCTTTTGCTTTTGGAAATATTACTTTGCATGCATGGACGCCAACACATGACTATATGTATACAACTATGATATTGTACTTGAACACTGATGCACCTGTTGATATGTACATGTATATGTTTTTATATGGAAAGAGAGGCATATTTTTTTTATGTGAGTGTGGAGGTGTACAATTAGATGGGTACCTATATGTTTTACCATAGATATGAAAGAGCGGGTAATACATGTGTAAAGATAGGTATAATTATACGATTTGGGTATTCATAACGTAATTAAATATATATAGTCTTCGAATGCAGGCATAAGTGGGTGTATGGGTGGACATGAGGATAGAGACATGTACGTGTGCATATGTGTGTACGTGCATATGTACGCATATGCAAGTATGTATGTGGATATATTGCATATTATGTATGTATATGCATGTATGTGTGTGTATGTGTATGTATGTGTGTATGTATGTATGTATGCATATGTGTGTGTGTGTGCATGTGTATATGTGTATACATATATGTGTGTAAATGTATATGTGCGTATGTACATGGACGTATATGTATATGGATATGCAGGTGATTTTATGTGTGTATATGTATGTATGTGTGGATATGTATGTAGATATGTGGGTATGTGTTTCTCTGCAGGTGTATATGTGTAAATACGGGAATATACATATAGTTTTTCGTGTGGATGTGTGTGCAGGTGTATATAAGAACTCATATGTATATAGTGAGATATAGGTATGTGGATATAGATAGGGGTTCGGACATGTGTGGAAGTGTACATGAGTATGGATATATAAAATATTGTAAAAGAAGGACCTAATTTTCTCCTAGTAATATTTTATCCAAATTTCTCCTCTAATATTCTCCAATTGGAAGTGAGTTTAAATAACACGGAGGTAAAGTTTAAATTGGTAATTTAATTTAAATTGAAATATACTACCCTTTAACAATTAGTATTGACGATAAAGTTATTTAAATTGAAAGAACCTTTGATAATTATGTAGGTATATTAAAAAAGTCACGAGTTTAATCGATGAACAAAACTGAAACGAATAGATGTCAACTGAATAATCAACTCGAGTTTATTTAATTAATGAACAAAAATCAAACGAATAGATGTCAACTTAACAATCAACAAGATACGAGTTTAGAAAAATAAAAAAGATTACTAAATATAAAATGGATTACTTTTTCAATGTACTCTCTATGAGTTTTTCCAATCGACTGTTTCATAGAAAATACCCAAAACTCCAACGAACTTCAAATTAAATTCTTCGTAGATTGTTTAGACATTTAGATTTATATCAAACCTTAACCTCCCAAATATGCCCTTTAAAGTAATGTGAATTAACAGCGTCTAAGATTTTGAATGAAACCTGCCCTCGTGAAATGTAATTTATTAGGGTTGTTGTACCTTCTTCCTTTAATGTCGGTCCTCTCCCCCACCCCTTACCCACCTATATCTAGAGACAATACGCGTTAGCCGACACACAGTGGGGTTAAGAATAAGAAATTGAAATGGTACATCTAACCCACTCATATCTTCTCTCCCACCTCACTTCCTCACTTCGTTAATTTTACATATGCTTGATGCGGTCCGTCAAAAATGTGTGAATTTCTTTTCATTTTTCATTTCAACCTTTGGAAGTAAAGTCTGATGATCCAGATCCCTGTTAAAGGGGTTATGGTGAAATAACTTATTACATGGAACCTTAAAGTGGTCTGTTTTTATTCAAACAAATATATATATATATATATATATATATATATATATATATATATATATATATATATATATATATATATATATATATATATATATATATATATGAAAAAAATGGCGATTACTTTAATTATATATTTTAATTCGCAAATTCCAGTATTTTTGTCAATTGGCGCTTCGTGACGGACTAAAACATTTAAAGGATTAATAAAATCACAACTTTTTTTTCCTTTTTATGGAAGAGCGCACATTGCTGGTGAACCGGAAGTCATTCGGGATTGGACAATGACAATAAATTGCCAAGAATAGTCGCATGGTGTGTAGTTTGGAAGATGGAAAAAAATTGTAGCTGACTGAAGGTACACAAGCTGATACCAGATCAGTATCGGCTGGGTCACCGTGGAGAGGGTGTATAATGTTGAAAGACCCTGAAAACCCTAATGAACCTCGGCTAGAAACATCATTAATGATGCCTACTAAAGCATCCGATAGATGTATTTTACGATATATATATATATATATATATATATATATATATATATATATATATATATATATATATATATATATATTCTCTCTCAACTAAGAAGAAGACAGTCCTCAAATAAAAAAGAAAAGAAAGAACCCGGCCGAAAAACTCCGCAAGTTTGCGGGACCAGAGCCTATTTATGATTATAGATCTATCAAAATAAGACAGGCTCCACACATAACTTCCGTTATATAAAAAAAAATCCAAAAAAAAAGGAACGCCGGAAAATAATATAATTTTGTCTAATCAAAAAATGAACACACAGAGACTTTTGATGTTAGCCAAAACCAAGGTTCGCGCCACTAGTCTGGAAGACAAATCAAGAGGATATAATATCACATCTCTGAGATAGATAGGAGAAGGAACAGCAAAGGAAACCACTGAACAAGACCATCGGAGAAACAAGCCATGCGTGAAGTAGTATCTAATAAGTCATGATATTTTCTGCCCTTCTATAAAAAAAAAAATATGAAACACTGGCCAATTTCTATGATGATTACTACTAGCATGTTCTGATCCTGAAACTATCGAATACCGGGCCGAAACGGACTTTTCCCCGACTGCTACTAAGATTCGCCTTATAAAGGAACATTTTACTATTTACACTATTTACATTGTTCGAACTCTTATCCTCATCTTTGTTGCAATATCCACGACGTTTCAAGCATTGTAGGCTCCGACCTTCTTCAGGTGATTTGGATTTCGAATCGAACCCTTTACGGGGTACATTTTTCTAGTTCCACGTGCCTTGCCTTTGCCGGATATCCCAGTGTCCTTTTAATTCAATTCTCCAAGTTTTTGTTCAACTCTACTGTAGCCAGGTTATGAACTGAGAACTGTTTGGGTCAATCACTGGATTCAATTCGAAATTCCAATCACCTGAAGAAGGCCGGGGCCTGCAACGGTCGAAAAGTCGTGAATATAGTAACAAAGACGAGAACAACAGTCCGAACAGTGTAAATAGTGCAAATAATTACAATACCTCATCTCATAAATATAGACAGAACATTTATCTATACCGAATATTAAAGGGCTCACTCTAAATCAAATAAATGTATATTATTTATTTTATACCCTTGAGTCAGTTCGTTTTAATTCCGAAATAATTACCAAGAATTCTCTGACACAATAGCCACACATACCTTGTAAAATCAAAGATGACAAAGACTATCAAGGCAAACATATTTGAGGGGAATAATACAAATATTACCAATTATCTTTGGAGATCGTAATATTTATTTCTGAAATTCTCACACCGTATTTACTTCGATATATTAAAGCTGAGATGGCAATCAACGGGAAACTTTATTTGCAATTATGTTTCCTGCAATCTGGTGTTAGGCCAGCATACATAGCCACACTACGTTGTTAGAACTTCTTAAACTTTTTCTGAAAAAGAAATCGTTAACTTAACGATATTGATATGTTTATTTTTAATTAAACGCTTTGAGTTTTGATTTCCTATGTATTGAAAATGTCAGTCAAATATATGTAATCTTGGATGACACTAATAAGGTGATAAAATATTGCACATGTTTTACGTAAAGATCTGCCTCATTTTTTAAATTTTCTAACAAGGATTAAATAATCTAGCTAGATGCATATTAATGTACGTATTCCGCCATAAAAACACACACTTAGCAATGAAAGATTGTCCGCAGCTCCATTTAAGATGCCATTTCTCATCAGTTTAATAAAAACTTATCTATTCACTTTGTATTTGGAATTTATATAATTCTTAAAAAATTCATATAAAATACATACCTATAAAAACAAGATAACATTAGCTCAAGGAGCAGAATTTGGTGCTTTAAAAAGAAAAGAACAATTTGTTTTCTTAACATTAAACCTTGTGCCAGGTCTTTAGTTATTCCACAGTTTATTGGGAATTTCCACTGACGATTTCTTCCACAGGCATAATTGTACTTTGGAATATAAACCGATGCACTGGGCGAAGACCTATTCAAGGATTTTAAGCTAGGTTGTCGATACGAATTATAGATAGCCACTCCAAAATGTATAGCTGATGTGATATTGTATGTGGTCGGTAATAAAGTATTATATCAGTGTTGTTTGGAAGTCACTGAATTGGTCTCATGACTTGTCTGGAAAATATTATTTGAGTGTATTATAAAGGAGCGGCTAGAGGTTGCTAGCGATGCCCCGATTGTATAGTATAGATTATACGTAGTCAATAACAATGTTTAACTGCAGCGCATTGATCAGCAGTGTAGTATAAGTATCTTCATTGTAACTGGACAAGGTTTTAATGTTGATCCAAAATGCATCTATTTTTAATCGCTGATGTTTCATGATATATTGTATATCAGAATTATTTTATTCCTATTGTAGGATTGTTGTTGCAGATTTTCGCATCAGTTGCTTTTCAATTAGAAAAGAAACAGAGACAATAAATTTAATCTGATCAAATAAAATCTCGTGTTTTGTAGTTATTAAATTTTCGCTGAATTACTCGAAACAATTCTTTTAGATGTGGAATTATTTTGAATTGAAATTTGAAGAAAGATTTTCCAAACAGTTGTAAGTAGTCCGGCTGTTTGTCTTTCATTTAAAATATGAGTTGCCCTAAAAATTAATTCGTCTTATACAGTAAAAATATAAGATATTTTTCTTATTCCTATTAATATTACTAAGCAAGATATTTACTGTTTTGTTCTATCTTCTCTCATATTTTACAATTTGTTTTTGATAAAAGAACTACACTAAGTGCCTTTTGTAGTAGTAAAGGGAAATTATTTTTTCATGTAGAAAATCCAGTAAATAATGAATTGTACAAATGTGCAATATCTACTAACGAGTTGAAATTTTCCAGGATAGGTGTAGCAACTTTTGCTTGGACACTGAAGAACCATAACCTTTTCGGTAACTAATTTCGGATGAACCCATTGTTGTTTTAAGTTGGTCTAAGTGGGAGTGTTGCTTGCTTAAGCCAATCGTTTGTTTCTTCAAAGGGGGGGTCATTGGAGGAGTAATTCATTCCATTACGAGTATTTGTAGAGAATCGATTTTTCGATGGTGACCGATCTTTGGTATGCATAGGCGGTGGTATATTTCATTTGTTTCACAATGTTTTTACGTTCTTTGTTGTTGCAAAGTTACTCATTGTAAAAGACCGTTACAATTTGATTTAAAAAAAAACAGAACATTTTCTTCTATATAAGTAGTGAATCGCATATATCGAATATATATATATCAAGTTATATTGAAATCACACAGAGTAACGAATCTGGTGCAAATGATCATTAACAATTCATTTGAATTTTAGTAATATGTCTGTTATGCCTTACGTTATATAATGTTCATTATTTTCAAGTTCTCTTTTCGTATGATTGTTATCAAACTCAACATGTCCTCTCGATTGCCCAACATTATTCAGTGTGAAATCTTCAGCACCAATTTTCAAAACCGTCTCCATAAACTAAAAAACAAAACACGGTTACTTGCATTTGTCACATTTTTCAATTCAGTTATATGTCAGGCGATGCATGACTAACGGGGCATATTTTTCCCCGCAATAGGTTGCCGTTTCTTTCTGCGGTAGACCAGTTGCCATCCAAGGCTATAGAACCCAGTCTGTCCTGCTATTTATCCAAAGCTGGGGTTGGGGGAGAAGAAGAGGATTCATACCTTTTCCAAGGGTATTAACACGTAAGTGAATGTAATGTATTCGACTGGAATTCGATTTCGACTCTCCGATTCCGAGCTGTTATCCATTACTCCATCGTACCTCCACTGTCACACTTTTAGCCATCAAAAATAATTAAGCAAAACAAATTAGTTAGAAATTTTCCAGATCAAACATCACTCATAATACAAAGACAACTTATCTTTTTGAACCGAGTAAAAATTAAGCACACTTAATGTAATGTAGAAAATTTCTTTATTAAAAAAATCTTTTTTAAATTTTATTATTTTATGAAAAGTCATGTCCATAAATATCCTTATCACGTATTATTCTTGCATTTCACAACATCAGCAAAATAGTTTTACCATACTTAAACGCAACAGAATCTACGTGAATTTTATTTCTATAAGAGAATATTTAACTGAGAAAATATTTAGCATTTTGGAATAATATACCCTGCCAATCAATTCTTTTAAATTGGAGAATTTAGACTGTCAACATTTACCATTCTTTTGTTTTGGCACTTGCTTCATATCAATCCAAAAGTTAAGTTGAACTGTTAAAATGACCGTTTTTAAATAGTTTAAATCATTAAATATGATAATTTTTCGATTAAAATTAAATAAAGAAGATGTGTACCATTATATAAACAGTTATTAACACTGGAAAAATTAAAAGCCTTGAAATTACCTCGATAATGTAAAATGCAATGAAATAAAGTAGTAACTCCCATTTTAGCAGAAAATAAGAAAAAATCATCTTCACATTACCGAAGTGATAAACGTATGGTATTTAGGCAATTCAGAATTGAGTATATGTAGGCTCTTTATCCTCCTATTTGAAGTTTTTCAGATTCATCTTGAGAAATACTCATTCTAAGTCAAAGTAATTTCCTATTAAAGCGGAAATAAATAATGGCCTTAAAGCTATAATCTGTATGAAGAAAACAAATTTTACAAAGTTAATGATTTATTAGATTTCATGGTTATTATAGGTGGAACGTAAAGGTTAAACTGGTTGTAATGACAAGTCGAATTCCCCTGCAACCGGTTCCGATGTGTTATAAGGGAACAAATAAATGTTCTTATTATAAAATTCTGACATTCATTTTATGAAACGTACTTGACAGTTGGCAGCAATCGATAAGAAAAGCAAAGTTCAAAATTCTTAGGCGATATTTGATGGTCAAGGTGAGAAGTGAATAGTGAGATAAAGAGTGAAACAAATGGGATAAAAGACAATTTAGAATGAAAAATGACAGCGTAAATACAAGATGGATCCTTATCACCATCGTCAGCGAAAGAAAAATAAGTTGTCCAATAAAATATCGTGTCATTTCTTCCTATCTATTCTGACCAAAACGAAAGCAATGTTCATCTACTTTGTTTAAGCGTAATTATAACTTAAAGATTCATTTTAAAATTTATAAGCTGTCACATATATTTCTATATATTGAATTGTTTCATCAAATATGTAGTTGCACATTTTCAACTCGTGGAGATATTGAGGTTCTCTTATCGTTTTTATTTTCTGCATATAAAAATATAAAATTCAAACTTAAAATCTTTTTAGAATTCAAGATATTTTAATACAAAGATGAAAAATAAAACAACGTTGTAAATAAATGTAACGTTATTTTCCGAATAATTTTACAGTTTTTTTATTTTTAATTTCGAAAGGAGTTTATCAAATGAATCTTGAAAGACGTAGCTTCAGCTGAACGTACAAATAGTCAGTATTAAATGCTTTCATTCGTCAGAGATTTAATTCATTAAATGCAATATTTCTAGTCTTGTTTTTGATTCCAGATTTAACTAAAAATTCCAGATTTAATAAAAAATATTATTATTATTATTATTATTATTATTATTATTATTATTATTATTATTAACCGATTGCTTAAAACCTTGAACATGGAGAGATGAATTGGTCAGTTTTCAAAGGGCCTATTTGTATAAGTAATTTTAATTGTTTTTATTCAAGCATTATAATGGGAAATCCACCGTTGGCTTTGCTTTAAAATACACGCAATCCGACTAATTAACCTGTAAATCAAATTGAAGCAAGTCACCACAAAAAAAATACATTTTTTTTTTATCTTACTCTCAATCGGGATAATATCCGTTTTAATTAGGTCCAGCCGATAATTTTTCAATAGCATGTATATAGAATAAAGACGTACATTTCTGTAAACAGCTTAGAATAGCTTTAAAGTGACAGGCAAAAATGAGATACTCAAGTCGCAGCGCTTGAGTGGTTAAGAGAATCCAACATTCTGGCAGCTTGCCCAACATGATCCGGTCATTTTTTTCTATGTTATTACTCGTATTACTAGAGTACCTTGATTGCTTCCGGTCTTGTAATCGACTACGGCTGGAAAAACTTGTCTGACCAGCTCGGCTTCAAAGTATAACAGACGAGGAAGCTCTACAATCTAATTCCTATATTTAGAAGTTTTAACTTCACCACGTAACAGTTGTAAACTTCCACTGAACATGGCATATTACACACTTAGAAAATTTACACATTTATAGACAGTAATTAAATTACAAAAACCTGTTTCTTCTTATGATGCTAACTAAATAGTGCGATTTCATATGGAACAGCAGGAAATTATTAATACATTAAGATTTACGATTTAGATAATTTGTGAAAATATCCACATAATTTTTGACAGTGTCCACACAACACTTTGTTTAATAATTATTGTTCTGCAATGAGAAATAGTAACTTTCATACACGGAGGTTTATCTTAAAAGATTATATTTCATCTCTCTTTAATAAGTGCTGAAATATAATAATAGATCAGATAAATTTAATCACAAACGATTTAAATCGTGTCTGGGAAGAGAGAACATACTACAAGGATTTATTCAACAACTGTTGAACATCGCTCCTTGAAACACTTTCAGAGCATTTACATAAATGAGAATTTTTTTTTAACTCAGGGAATTTGTGAACACGCGTGTTTACTCGTTTGTTAGAATCTTGGAAAGTGAGGCAAAACATGTTCTTGATAGGTTATCGCACGAGGCAACGATATAAATCGAACTGTGTTTTATTTTAGAAGTGTGAGAAGATAAAATAAGAGACCAGCAAACATAAAACAATACTTCTGGGAACAGTTTAATAAAATAGATTCATTTAAAAACATTCTCCATCGATTTTTGTCAGGTAATAAACAATAATAAGTCATATAGAATACCTGAAGTCAGTAAGAATTGGTTTCGCATTTGATTCTACCAAACCCATCCTGGGAGATAAATGCTTAGTATTAAAAAAGGTCAGTCAGAATTGTCAAGGAGATATTTTCTTAAAGAATTCACAATAAAACCTTCCGCTGAAGTCGTTAAAATAATGAAATAATTTTATAAGATAAAACAATATGATTTTGTATATTTAAAATTTTGCGCTGCTGTTTCTCTTATGAGATATTTCATTATTATGGTAATCTGGCTTTTAGCTATTCACATGCTACGTCACCAGCTGGAATTGTTCGCGATTATACTCCTTTCAACTGGTGAACATTTCATTCCTTCGGGTATTTTATGTAAAGAGAACGGTTATTACACATTAAAAAAAGGAAATATACATAATATGGCGTTTAGTTTCTTAATAGAAAATCATTTTCATAAGTGAATAAGTTTTTGTTGATCCACTTAGACGCTGCTGGAGATGGCGGAGAGGGAAAATGGAGAAGGAAATGTTTTTCCATTTCAATCAAGAACTAACATTAAAAGAAAAATGTAGGCATGCTATTTCATTTTATTCGTTGAATATTTATACACGTTTCTGTTGTCGATGATGGCGGCTGCTGCCTTCGGCTTCTCCTCTTGAGTAGGTTTATAGTTGAACAATGGAAATGACCATTGATTGGTTTATCACTGTGAATCATTAAGTGAAACATATGATTGGATAGTTTTTAGTAAGGTGCAAAAAAGATTTACAGTGTCTGTGTTAAAACGATATATTGACTTTATTGTTATTCAATTATAAAAAGAGAATTTTAAACATAATGTGACTAAAGTATGTCACTCTCAGTGTGCGTAAGTAGCGTTCACTTAAACGAAAACAAAATGTCGGGCATAAAGGATTGAACTAATAGTAAGGCGAAATCGCATAATCACTGGAAACCCCTCTCATAGATTCGTTTACAATTAAGATGCTTTGGCTAACAATACAAGGACTTAAAATTTCCACATTTTAAGATGGTAATTGAACGTAGAAATGCGTTATTTATAAAATTTAATTGCTTCGCAATGCCTACTTTTGCATGGATAAAATTATCTTAATTGTCTCGACGGCGCTGCTGTTAAAGTACTTTCTTCTGGAATTTGACATTGTGCAAGTTATAGACGACTTTTTAAATGGGTAATTGAAGCCTAAACCAGGGTTTTTTCTACAAAAGATGCTCTTACATTTGCAGGGATTTGTTCAGTTTTGTTGCCAAACAAAATTTCAAAAATTTTTTTTGAGACGAAGTTACACAACATCCAGCTTCCGGTTTGTAAACTTCACTGAATATTATTTTTTCATCGCGGGTATTCAATATGTCTGGCTATCATATTTGATGTTTGCAAGACAGTTTGCGACATAAAAAACAAAAAAAACATCGTAATTAACTTCGCGTGCAAAAGTTCAATGTACATAAATATTGCGTTAAAATTTATCACTGGCAAAAAATAAGAAATATTTTCAACTATCGAGTTCTTGAAAATACCTATTTATCGGTGATACTATGGTTCTTTTTGCTTTCAATGCTATTATAGTTAATTTACATAAGATTTATACGAAAACAAGTAAGTTAAGTGGGTGTGTGAAATGTTTTCGACCTGACCAATTTTCCCAAATCCCTATGTTCTTCTATATTGCAAAGGATCTTGCGCTTGTTTTTAAATCAGTTTACCTTAAGTATAAATAATATAGTCTCGTCATAATGTTCCTGTTCTTACAGTATAAAACCTCCAAATGAAATGCAAGAGTGTATGACACAAACACTGGGGATTAAGTGCTCATCATAGTTGTGAAGTAGTGATAGATTAACTTCTACTGTGTGAGAGAGCCGTTTATCTCCTGAAATTATTGATCATTGTCATGACTTAGCTTGGGGAAATCAACGAATCTCTGTCAAAAGAAGAGTTGAGGCATTAGAGCTATCAATGAAACTCGTTGAGTGGTTGCCTATATAGAAAAACTTCGATCAGTGGTCACCAACATATTTGAATTCCAACCAGAAATGGCATTGCGTGGACATTTTTCAGAAAACTAGTGATAATTTTTTGAAATGATATCATTGTCGATGAAACATAGTTGCAACACTTATGTTCAACAAACTCAAATTCTAGGGTCAAAACTTTGCAGGAAATATAGACATGATCTTTTACTATAAGGAAAGTATTGTGATTAAATGAACATCTTCAGAATAACTAAAGAGTTAATGAAGAAGACTTTAACTTGTATCAGTTAAAGGAAACGTGAAAAAAACTGGGGAGGAATGCCGTGGAAAAAGTATTATCGTTTTTTCAGGACAATAAAGCAGGAAATACAATGTAGGTTTGGGGGAAAATTCTTGGTTTTGTTCATAGATCATCCAAACTACTAGTTAGATCTTGCTTCGTATTACTTTCTTGTTTCAAAACATTACGAAGAATTTGACTGAGAGAATTTTTTGAATGATTCCAATGTAATAGCAGTGGCAGGAAAATAATTAAATGACCAAGTATTAGGATTATATTTTTAAAGTTTAAACAAAATTTGTAGAACAATGTGGCAAATGTGTTGAAATTCGGGCGAAAATGTGAAATGGCATTAACGTTTTATGGTCCTAGAGGATTCCTTTCTTGTTCGGGCCGAAAACCTTTCAGCAGAACAGAGTACATATATTTACATATCTATGCCTGAGTGGTTGAGTGGTCAGAACGTTCGCATTTAAACCGTGTAAACCTGGTTCTAATCCCACCATGGTCGATTTTCCAGGGATATGACCTTGATGTTATCGGACTGGGGAGATGAACTCAGCGTGATGAAGATTCGAGAATTGCCTGAAATCCATACGATAGTTTGACCCAAGACATATGAGCGAAATTGGGTCGACAAAACTCTTTGTAAATCGTCAATGGTTGTGCTAGTAAGAAGACATCGCGACCAAGGATTAACGTAGTGACATTATTAAACTATTGATCACACAAAATTATGGGGAACTCTCAGTAACAGTTTATTTCTGTTCAGCATAGTTGCAGTATAAATCACATAGAATTGAATAAAGAATAATGTGTCTGTAATATGAATTAGACATCCCAGTAGATGAGCGTAAAAAGTCATATCTATGCGTGAGTAGCTTTATTTTTATGTGCATAATTCTATAATATATTCAATTTATTGTTTTGCTATTTATGGTCAACGAAACAATGAAAATTATTTTAAATGTTTATTATAAAACTATATTGGAAATGACAGAAGTTATATTTCATTGATTGACAAGACTTCGAGCAAAATTTGTATATATATATATATATATATATATATATATATATGTGTGTGTGTGTGTGTGTGTGTGTGTGTGTGTATAATTATATATATCTATTATAAAACTATATTGGAAATGACAGAAGTTATATTTCATTGACTGACAAGTCTTCGAGCAAAATTTGTATATATATATATATATATATATATATACAAATTTTGCTCATTGCTATATATATATATATATATATATATATATATATATATATATATATATATATATATACAAATTTTGCTCGAAGACTTGTCAGTCAATGAAATATAACCTCTGTCACTTCCAATATAGTTTTTAATAATATATATATATATATATATGTATGTGTGTGTGTGTGTGTGTGTGTGTGTGTGTGTGTGTGTATTGAAAAAAAGCACCTGCTTACAACACCATTACAAAAAATGCCTACTTTGCCTACGCGAAAAGGTAGCAATAATTTCTCATACCCAACAAAAGAATTTAATAAACATAAGATCAGAAATAATTTCCAAATGCAGGCACGAAAATAAATACCTATTATTTATGCCAAACGGATAAAAAAAATTACCAACAAACACTACTACATATACCACCATTGACACTATAAGCATGAAAAGGAAACCACTGACACCATAACACCATCTATTATTTTCTATTTCAAACTACCATCATAATAATTACAATTATTGTTATTATCATTCCACCACCATTACTACGATCACTTGTACCAATTTACAACAACTATTTGCTGCTACAATTGTTATTATCATCACCCGCTTTCCCAGCTATTACTACTACATCACAATTACCATTGCCTTATTAGTCCACAATTACCGTATCAGTCCACAATTATACTTACTTCTCCCTCCCCCAGCAAAATTAATACCACCGCATAAATGCTAATAAATATTACAAATTGGAATTTCTATCATTTGCATATGCGCAATCGCCAAAACAAGCAAATAATCGGCTTTAAAATAATAACAAAACGACCTTAAAAAATTAAAAATAATAGCAATTTTTACCTATGATAGTCTTACACAGACCCCATTATACGTATATGCGTGCGTACGAGTAAATATTATTCAGCGAACAAAATAGAAAAACGGTCTGCTCATTGACAGCGCAACAGACAAGAAAATATTTGCTACACAGTCCAACATTGAATACAGCGACCAAATGCGTACGTGTGTGTGCAACGACACATATATAAGCATATATGCCCAATCCCACACTATTCACATATGTTTATGTTTGTGTGAGCTCCGGTGAGTGAGCGTGCGTGTGTGTGTGTCTGCGTAGGTCGACGAGTGTACGTGCGTGTATGTATGTTTGCGTAAGTGTGAATGGCGTCGCGACGACAATTTTTTCTCCCACTTCCATAAAAACAAAGATATAGGCAACCATATATAAATTCAAAAAATTAATCAGTTTGTCTGACTATCGCAAATAGCGTGAAACCCAGGGTCACAAACCCATACCAATCCAACTATATATATATATATATATATATATATATATATATATATATGTATAGTTAACAAATCTATACATTTACTTGAACACTTATTTGTAGAAGGAGAGCGAAACCTTTCGTATGGAAAAGGGCCTACACTGTTAATGCTCTGGGCCAATCAGAATATTTTTCAAAATTTCTTGAAATTTTCTTTAACTCCTTGCTCTTTGAGAGTTAGTGGCCCAAGTGATTAGCCATTGACATTGTCTTGTCTTTGGGCAAAACAGAAAGTAAACTCATGACGAGTTCCTAGAGCGCTATCTCCGTGGTAGAGACGCTTTACTATAAACAAGTGTAGGATTAGCGAGCACGCCCTGAAACTAGCATTATTCTGCTGATGGAAGTGAGCTTTAACGCCTACAGTAAAAAGTCTATGGGACTGGGTGATTTCTGATCCCAGTGAAAAACGTGTGTAGGTTTCAAAATTAAAGTCGATCAGGTTTCGTATTTATTCACTTCGTGGCGGAATAAAATAACGCCTCTAGCATTGTATTTTTGTATAGTTACTTTATACTAACAATCATATATTCTAGTAGTTTGTGTTACAGGAAAATATAACTCAAGACGAATAATGTCTTGATTTGAGAAAACGCAAAAATATTCTCTGAGTAATGTGTATACGGGTAAAAGTATTTTAATTGGTTGCCTCCAAGGTAATGCACTTGTGATATAATGGTTGGTGGCTCGGAACCTAAAATCAGTGAACTGAGATCGAATTCAGGTTGAGATTGTTATATTCATTTTCGCATAAATACCATTGTGAAAAGTATGAATCTATCTATTTTTCCCTTCGTTTATGAATTAAATTGTAGGGCAAACTGAACTCTCTAGTTGTGATTGGTAAGCAGTATAGGAGAAGAACAATTCTCAATGCAACACCGTATATGTCCCTAGTGGAGTGTATACTTAGGTCCCCTTTGGCATAGTTGCAGTATAAAACACATGTTGGCTCTGAAACATGATTGCAATTATGAAAACATGATTATCCAAGGAAAACACGGAAAATGAATTCAAATGGTAGCAAACATATTTCAAAACATGTTCCAAACATATCATCCATTTGAACAGCTGTAATAATGATCATAAATAGAAATATAATAGATAACATTTTGATATGAAACATCCTTACCAGCCCCGACAGAAAGAGAGGAAAGTGCATGCTGTGCTATAAAGATACTTTTTGAAAAGAAGAGCAATTAGGCAAGAGATAGTTGATTTCCTAAATGGATGTTAATCTATTCTTTCATCTGCTAATTTCTAAATGAAAATTCTGAAGATAAAGTAAAATTTTTGTCAACAGGAAAAACCTTTAGTCAAACGATTTGCTTAATTATGTTTTCTTTTAATCGAAAGTTTTTAAATTGCATTCGTTTTAATTCCATACTTTGACTGGATGCTAAAATATTATCTGTTGTATAATTTCCAATATCCTATTCATAGTTTTTAAAATGTGACTCCAAATGCATTTGAAAAGTGTTTTACTAAACCAAACATTTAAACTGATTGAAATTTAAATTATATTCTTACGTGACAAGCCATTCATTCGTTCGAACGTGAAAAACTAAGAAAATCATTCAAACTAAGAAAAGTATGATGTTTTTAGTAGTCAATATCTCTTCGAATTAGTAAAGAAAGATTTTTTAAAAATAGTTTATGGTTAAATCAGTTAATTCATATTAAACAAATGAATCAATAAAATGGTTGCATATAATATATATAGAGAAAATAGAGTGAAATTGAAATGATGGAAGAAATTCTTGTTATTTCACCGTGACAAGGTGATACAAGCAACGATGAAACTAATATTGATTTTGATTGTGATTGGTTCAAAATTATTTAACAAAATTTCGCGCAGAATATGTTTATAAATTTTTTTTTTCAAGGAAAAAAATGATATGTGTTTGTGCGAAATCTTGTTTTTCATTTGATGCATTGCATCGATTTTGAAGCAAATCGCATCAAGATGCAGGTAAAAAACGAACGAAAAAGAACTCACGCGCAGAGAGAAGGAAATAGAGAAATGAAGAAGAGGAGGAGGAAGATGAGGAGGAGGAGGAGGGGGAGGAGAAAACGAGCCATACCTAAAATTCATTAACTCTATGAAGAAATCGATTTTCAAAGATTTGTCACTATGATCTGTAAACACAGATCATATCTAGCTCAATTCAAACATGAAGAACAGAAATTTGGTAAATGAGAAAATGCATCTGAAAAAAAAAGAAAAAAAAAAGAAATTTCAAAGAATTTTCAGGTTACGTGTTCCAGTGTGTCCGACTCAGTATCACTAAATATTCTCGAACTTTAGGTGAGACTTGATGGAAATAGCGGCTAAGTAAGTACTAAATAGCGGCTAAGTAAGTACTAAATAGCGGCTAAATAAGTACTAAATAGCGGCTAAGTAAGTACTAAATAGCGGCTAAATAAGTACTAAATAGCGGCTAAATAAGTACTAAATAGCGGCTAAATAAGTACTCTTTATAAACGCTTCCATAATAGAGTGAAATTACGTAGTTTTTTTTTTATCAAAGCTGTTTGCAATCTCTTATTTTTTTTCATGATTTTTCTGTAACAAAAAAACGAGCACCGGTGTAATGAGACATGGCAAACAAAAAAACAATGATAATATGAAAGTGAAATGCGGAAATTAGTACTATATTAAGATAAAATGTGCATTATTGATTCAAGTCAAATCATATTCATTTTTATGCTCGAATCCCCTTGATAATCTGAAATGAGCAGCAGGAAAGAAAGGTAACCATACCTTAATTAATCTAGAATTTGATTTAATAAAAATACCCTTACTGAAATTCTAAAAATTCATGTTACTGTGAGATGAAATCTTTACAATTACACGTTACTGTTCTCTAGTAATAAAAATACTAGTGTAACGGAGAATATCATGTAAAACGGATATTTTTTGATCTGGGATTTTGGGGCAGTAATAATTTGCCTGATTTTTTATTCAGTTTTCCCTTGAGTAATAAATCAAATGTATTTTTATCTTGTCCTACTTTATTATAGTTTTACTGGGAGTAATTCTGCAGTATGAAACTTTATATGGATTGATATGGTTAATATTTAGTATTTTATGCATATATATATATATATATATATATATATATATATATATATATATATATATATATATATATAAAAGAGCTTTATTTTGCCGTTTATGTTTAGCTCTAATTTCACTTGAAGACTTTTACTTGTTCTCCTCCATTAAATCATAGAGAAAAATTCAGTTGCGAGTTGTTGCATAAATATATTAACTAAGGCTGATATAGTATAAATAACAATTGCAATAAGACCTCTTACAGCAAAACAATCATTGGTGTGCACTGATTCACTTAAATGGTTGATGCATTCAACATCGGCCAACTTTATGCTTTTGACTCGTCATATACAATCAGAAATGTAATAAAAACTGATGCACGAATGCTTTTGTTTATGAATTCTTTAGCTTAAAACTGTAATGGATGTTTTTAGATTTCTGCTCAGGACATTACAAAAATTGTTCTGATAATAATTCACATTCTAGAAGATTTGTATTTACGAAATAGGATTTTATCTTTAGTATGTCCGTGAGTAAAGTCTGAATATAATGTCATATTAAAACAATATCTTTTATTCTAAAAGATTTATGAATAAATACACTGCTCCTTTGCGTAACTGAAGTTCATTTCTCTTGTAAAAAGAATATATGGATTCTTTACACGTCAATTGATATATTAATACATTCAAAGTGTATAATCATCGTGAGATTAATTTATTAATCTTTATAAATGTAACTCAAAGAACACGACAAGATTATTATAGTCTCATTCACAAAGAGTATTGTGAGTTATTTTCAATAATTGTAAAGATCTTTTTTCTGTCAGTAGAAATCTGCCAACGTTTCTATCTATGGAATTGAACCAAAGAAAAAAAAAAACTTAATGATGATTTGAAGGTTAATTTGAAGATTTCGATAAATTAATTTGAATAATTCCACACATAGCTAAATTGATCGTAAAGTTTACTAAAGGATAAGTAGAGATAATTAAATGGACACTTGTAGGCAAAGAAATGGAATGTTGAAAGTTTGCTTATTGAAATAGTGGAATGACTAAATATGACATATGGAATCATTAAAATAATTTTCTGCGTAGATTTTAGTGTATGTTATTAGGTTCTTATTAAGTTATTAGGATATTATTAACGCAAAGTAAACTAATAATGCGAAAAAAATAACGTGCCATTAACTGCATGAAAAATGTATGTTTATCAGCAAAGGAGATAGCACACACAGGTGCAAAGATTTACCTGGGGAGTTTAGTAACAAATGACGGAAATTAAGACACAGGAATCCAAAGATATATAGAAATAATGGAATACGATATTAAGAAACCAAACAAAGAATTAAGAGATCTGAAAATGTCATTGGAAAAAAAAGTAAGATGGATATGACATAGCAGTCTTAATATACAATATCTATTTTTCGACATGACAGTGAATGCTAAGAAAACTCACAGATGAAAAAAAAAATTGAAGCATCAGAGATGACGTTTCGTCAATGAATGCTAAGAATAGGAATAACAAGTAAACTGCTGTTAACAATAATCAGAAAGAAGCAGTTGAAAATTATGAAACAATGAAGAAAGAATGAATGGAGAATTTAACACACGAGTCAAAGGCATGAAAAACTGGGGAAACAACAAAATAAGCTACAAGTGAGAAAATAGATGACAGAACAAGGAAAAATAGTGGTGATAAAGGGATATTGGTTAATTCTGAACAACAAAAGTTGTGAAGAGACATAATCTACAAGGCCCTGAAAAGAAACGGCTCATAAAAAAATACGTATTAAACCTAGGTTCTACAAAAAGCCATGTCGAAGAAAAAGGTATATAGAAAATTTAAAAGCAAGGCCCATCGACATCTAGAACCATTTGCCAACGTGCCTCCAGCTGCGGAATGCCATGGAGATAGAAATTAGGTGTCTTGGACGCAAAGAAGTCTGAGAGTGTTGAAGGTAGTTGCCCAGAGAATGGAAGAGGAGATAACTTGTTGGCACAGGAGTAAGGTGGAAGGCACAGTGTCTCCTATCCAAGTAGACGTATGGTATCCCTCGCCAACTGCACCAAATGAGACCTGGTTGCAAATAACCAATGCTATCTCCTTCTGCTTCAGGACTTATTGCACACGTTCCAACTGCTGCGACTAAATGTCCGCGGTGATATTTTGGCTCGTTGGTAGCACTTACCTACTAGTACACCAAATACAGACACTGATCTTGCATTGGTGTAGAGGCGGTCTTGTGGTGTGAGCCACAGGGCCCCTTGCTGACAACCGATGACTGGCTTGGGATTGTCATGCATAACTCACTTTTTGTCAATGGTGAGCACTCGATGCAGACAATCCCACATTAAAGTCAGAAAGTAGACAACCCCGAACGAACTGTGCTCGACACCGCCATGTTTCCTCACTGCTGCTCGATCTATGACTGATGTGTGCGCCTGCATTAGTCAAGAGCAATGGCCCCACCTCTTTCCCGGCACGTGATACACTCATTTGCATAAAAGTGATCTCTTCTTCCCACATGGCAAGGAATTTTTTTGATTGCCTTGTATTTAATTATAATTAATTTTGTCTCTTTAAGTCTGTCTGTTTCTCACATTCTCTCTGTCTCTGTCTCTTTCACTCTCACACACTGTACAAACATAAGGGCTGCCAGTGGAGCTTTAATAAAGTAAAAGCTTGGACACATGTATGGCAAAACATTGCAAATATATTCTTCATTCAATGACGTGGCTAAAGATTATATTTTACAAGCATACACACCAAACTTGGATATTCTTTTAAGCAAACTGCCTATCTTTGTTAAGTGTAAGAATAACATGATGAATTTGGTTCAACAGAAATTTTAATATTTTGTACAACGTAAATAGAAAATTAAGTCGGTTGCTACTAATCAATTGCAATGGGACTTACCAACTGGAACAATTCGTTAAATTGATTTCCTTTTTAATTTGTTTTGATTAATGAAACGTTGAAATCAATGAAAAGAATTTGGCGACACTTTATAACATTTTGCATAATATTGATTAAAAAAAAAAACAAAATAAAAAAACGATCTTTGACAACCTGTTAATAAGTCAGTCAAATGGATGAAGATGGCATAGAAAGAAAAGTGAAAGTCAACAGCAGATTTATATTCTTAATGAACTTGAGCAGGTAAAATTGGCACTCATCAATTTCTGGGTAAATAATTATTGATTTTGCTATTGATTATTTCGTTAGTTTTAAAATAATTATCTTTTAATGAAAATCTGTCATTTTTCAATATCGATTCAAGACGCAAGCAGAAACTTCCAAAATACTTAAATCGAAGAGAAAGTGTAGAGCAAAAGATAAAAAAAACATCTTTGCAATAAAATATATTCCAACTGGTTATTATATATTTTACAAGTCTATGATATCTGTTAACCTTTACCTTCAGATTATAATTTATAAACAGACTTTTAGCATTTCATTCAAGAAAAACAAATATTTAGACTTTACAAATATATGTAATTCTATATAACTTAATGTGTTTTTGAAATAAAAATCGTTTAACTGCAACTTAAAGGTTAAAATTAATTGAATCATTTCACTTCAAAATAACTAGCTAGTCTTTTTATGCCTTTTGTATTATTTTGTTTATTTGCTTTTTAATAACAGCGTCTTGTTGATTCTATTTTCATCATTTATGAGTTCTCGTTAGAGAATGATAATCTTGGAACGTCATGTAGTGAAAGTTACAATATTCTTTCATCAGAAATATTCAACGATATTGAACTAAAAAGAGATAAAAAAGAAGGTACTGGATATTTTCAAGACGACCAACAAAATCCAAAATATTCAAATCAGGATTGCTATAGGATCATTATTTCATTAAATAATGACTGAAGAATAATTTCAAAAGAAAGCAAAATCTTATTTTATTATTTTTCGATTTTGAACAAAATAGCTATCGTAGGAATGCAAACAACTCTGAAAAAAAACACACAATACGCTGTTATGAAAAGCGGTATTCGTTGATTTTTGTTCGAACTAATTGATAAGATACATCTATTTTGATTATTTACATTCTGACTAATGTCCACATCTTTGTCGTTATCACAATGTTTCGGCCGTTGTCCTCTGTAGACTTCTTTTGGTGTCTGCCAATTCAGGTAAGTTACAAGGAATTTCCAACTGAAAAATTGTTGTAAATTTTTCTTGGTTCACTGTCTATATCTAGTGATATCTCATTTCATTTTTTATTTACAAAATAATTATTCAATTCGAAATTCTCGGAAAGTTACCCGAGTCGACAGGTACCTGAAGAAGGCTAGTGAGCCTGATGACTGAAACATTGATAATAACAAAGATGAGGACTTTAGTACAGATGTAAATAATTTAAATAATAGCTTCACGTCCCAGAAATTCAGACAGAAAATATTTCTATGAAAAAGGAAATATCTAAATATTTATATTTTCCTTCGCAATTATGACAAAATGTCTGAAATCAAAGTTGCTATTATATTTCTGAATGGCGATTTATAATGTCTGATATAAAAGTTTAAGTGCAAACCTTTTGGGCAAAGTAATGGACCGAAGACTATAGTGATTCAGATACATGAGGTAAGAGCCGTTTTTTCTATTCAAAACGACTGCTGCTTATTTTTATTGACAGCGAATCTCTAATGCTTTCCAAGTTCGCTTTGAAAATACTTGAAATAAAAAGTCAGAATAGCGACTTTGTATGACAAATGCATTACGTTTTGTTTCATGGAAATACAGAAAACAATGGTGAATAAAATATAAGCAGATTTCATATTTACTAATTCATTATCTGACACAAGACAGATTTATAGTATGTTACAGGTTTGCCTGAAAGAAAACAAAAGTAAAATGTTCGAATAAGAAAGATGTTTCTTCTGCATTTATGATATTTGGTATTTTGAAATGAACAAGTGCCTGGACATTAAATGTGTATTACGATTCGATAACCAACGTGAACAGGTATGGCGTCGCTTAAATTATCTGTTAAATTATTTAAACAGACCGGTAAAATATTTGTCATTGTCATGGTGGTCAATGTTATAGCATAATTTTCTTTTTAAAAACAACAACAAAACAAACCTTTCTGTGTTTTAAAAGTGTTTGAGACGTTATCATAGATGAGAGAATTCCACAAATTCTTACTTATTTTATTTCGATTGCTAGAAAAGTTGATTTCAGAAATGACAGATGAATTCTCCTACCTTCAGAATGATAATATACATAAAAAATATTTCCGATATATGAGTTCTGTGATTTTCCCGCCTCAGCCTCTTTCTCAAAGCGTGTACAAGAGAAAACATCGATGATTTGTTGTTTTCAATGTAAACATTATTTTGCATCAAATGAGTATTCCTCAGAAAAGTATTTAAGTCAGAACAGCGACCATGTAAACATTCAATTATATGGATTGGCAAATTGGGATCAGTGGTAAGGGATCGCCTGAAAGAAATACTATATAATCATTTCCCCGAGTTTTTAATTTGCCATATCAATAAATTTATACATTAAATCTCCCTTTTCGTTTTCATATAAATAAGTGCACTAAACTTGCCAAAGCACTATACTTGTGTCGCTCATATCAATTCCGACTTGGCGGACATTATCTTCACCCAAAAGGTGGAAACTGAATTCTACTCTCCTGTGGATCTTCAGTTATGTTGTGCCGGAAACCTACCACCCCTCTTGAAGATGAACTTGTCTGCGAACAAAGAAATGTGGCATGTCAGTTAACATGGGGGAAGACAGATAGACAGAGAGGGTAAGACCTCCGAGTCTAGCTGAGTCGTGATACAGTCTTTGACTGTAAGCGTCGTCTGTCGAACTCTCTGCGTTAGCAGAGATGAACCCGGACGAAGCTTTGCCGAAGGGCAAGGTTTCGTCCGGGGAGGTAGACAGGGCCTGAACCCGTCTAGGCGGGTTCAAAGGCTATATTTACAGCCGAGCCTACGGGCTCGGAGATACCTACATTAAACCGGCCTTGTGCCACATTCAATCCTCGTGGGTGGATCGATAAATACTAAGACAGATAGACAGAGAAGTTCTTAGCTGAGCTAGTTATTGACTACTCAGGCGATTTCTGTACCTTTTTACCAACCTATTAAAACCTTTTTTATTGTTACGTGTTATTTGGCGTTTGTCTCTACCAACCCCAAATCAACATCATAACAAGTTATTTGATAATTTTAAAGATTTAATGTGAAACAAAACTTAAAGCTTTCAGTCAAATTAAATTATTAAAGTATTTTCATGTATTTGAGCGAAGACAAACCATGAGTTAGATCAAAATTAAGATCACGATTATTGTGTAAAAAAAGAAAGTTAAGCTTTATTTTATTTAGAAGAGTGTATTTTGAAAAGGAAAATGATATTACATATGTTTTAAGTTCATTACATTGACAATCTCCGGTAATAAAAAAAAAAAAAAAAAAGAAAAAAGTGAAATATTGTTATCAATCAATAAAAAATAAAATACCGTAAAAAAATAAATATTATTCAAGATAGAAAAACAGTTTTACTTTTAAAAAAGCCTAAACAACAGACACAATTTCAAATACATGCACATGTAAGTAACGACAACACAGTAGCCTTTTCAAATATCTTAAAAAATAAAATCGAGATTTGCATTTGTGAACGAAGATTAAGAAATACGTTTATTGCAAGTTTGCTTTTATCCATCGACACCCACATGGGATGGATTTTCATGAGTGGCTTCAGTATAATGATTTTACAGAGTTGCCATATTTCTTCTTATATATATATATATATATATATATATATATATATATATATATATATATATATTCAATTCAGGCCGGTAAATGTAATTTTAAAAGTTTATTTAAAAAACAGGGCATTTACTTAAATAAAATGTATATATTAAAATAGTGTATAAATAGAAAATATATATGGACATTTTAGCGCAGATAATTTTTTAGCATAGCTAAAATGAAAGTGTCTTTCTTTGTTTTCAACACATGCGGTACTTCCGAGCATATTTAGATTAATTTGAAAGAAACGCTCATGGAAGAATTCTAGAAAGTATAGACGTTGTTGACTGATTTGTTTTTTACGTTTTATCAAACCGTTCTAGGTTGCTTAAAGCCGAAATATAATTTGGATTGTGAGAGTTTTCTTACAGTACCAGAAAGTGATGAAATCATACCCTAGCATCAGTGCTACAAAATTTTGTAGAGAATATCATCAGAGTTATAAAATAAATGATAAGCAATTGAAATAGATAGCGATTCAGAGCTTCCGTAATTTTATAATCATTTTTTTCAAATATTTTAATGCCAATATTTTTATATTTCGTTGTACACTTTTTATTCGATGCGATTTTGGAGGTATCTGCTTATGCCTTGAATCGATATTGAATGATAACAGATTTTAATTGAAAGATTTCTTATTTTTTGTCTCACATGACGTGCAAAATACACACACAAAATCAAATCTATATATATATATATATATATATATATATATATATATATATATATATATATATATATATAATACTCTCTCAAATGGAATTAAGTTAACGTTAGGTAAACCTAGTAAAGGTATCTTAATTCCAATTAGCATTTTACCCTGTTTAATGAAAATAAACATTGAGCCCTCTTTTGTGAGTCAGTTTTAACATATTTCAAATTCTATGTTTTGTTAATAGGAATCACCTGGATTATACCAACGGATTACTACCTGTATATATATATATATATATATATATATATATATATATATATATATATATATATATATATATATATATTCGACTGACCCACTTTAAACTCGGCCTTGTGCCCCATATATCCCTTGTCGGGGGCTGTTAAATATTTAGTGTGTTATAGACTGAACGCTGGTCAATCGACACACACTCCCAAGTCGTGCAACACACTTCTGTTGCATTTATTGTTCAATACACTCTTTATCTGCAACCTACATACGACCCTCGTGGGGGCGGGGGAGGAGCCGATAAATATAACGGTGATATAAACTGTTCTACTGAGGCTGTTCACAGCTTCTGTCGAACTCTCTGCTTTTGGCAGAGAGGAACCGGGACGCGGCTGTGCCGAAGGGCAGGATTTTTGCGTTTATGCCGGTTCGACGGGGATTTTTGGCCAAGCCTGCGTGTTCGAATGACCCACATTAATCTCGGCCTTGTGCCACATATATCCCTCGTGGTGGGGCTGTTAAATATTAACGGTGATATAGGTTGTTCTATTGAGGCTGTTCGAAGTTCCTGTCGAACTCTCTGTTTTGGGCGAAGAGGAACCTGGACGAAGCTGTGCCGAAGGGGAGGTAGACAGACCCGAACCTGTTTATGCGGGTTCTACGGGGTTTTTTTGTCCTAACCTACGGGTTCGACTGACCCACTTTAAACTCGGCCTTGTGTCCCATATATCCCTTGTCGGGGGCTGTTAAATATTTACAGTGTTATAGAATGAACGCTGGTCAATCGACACACACTCCCAAGTCGTGCAACACACTTCTGTTGCATTTATTGTTCAATACACTCTTTATCTGCAACCTCTTGTTTTGTTATTTCTTAACCATTACTTGGTCACAACAGTATGTTGTTTAAATCTCGATAAATTGTCTACTTACCAGTTATCTACTAACACCCGATGACTTCTTTCGACTAACATCGAAACATCATTGCATTTGTGTAGCGTTTTTACAAGAATATTGCTCTACCTTTGTATTGAGGCCACTTTTGAATTTAATGTTACGAACGTTGGAATTGGATTCTATTCGTTCTCATTTCAAATACTTTTACAAACTTTGGGGAGGGTTTCTCACATCAAAACAAGGATAAAAGTCCAAATAAACATGACATTAATTGGTGTGTGATGATACCTGGATCGTCTCCACAGCCTGTAGATTGTGTTCTTTGTGGCCAGGCATACGAGCGGATCTCAGTCTTACTCGATCCATAGTGGTGCCACGGATCCTGTCTCAGAAACGCGACGATAAACAGTACCAAAGCTTGGATGACTCGTCTGACTTCGGTCTGCAAACACAATCTGAGACCACCATGCAGCCTCCCGTCCATTACCATTATCGTGGCCGTATGTAAAAATCATATTTGCCTTCTCACTATATGATTATCCTACCATTGTTAAAAGGAACACTTCTCAATTAACTCACTACTACACACGTTAAACGCTGAAGACAGACTAGCCACAAATGTACACGAATGACAAATGTAACTTAGTCTACATGTCAACACAGCGCCATCTACCTTACACTTCCTTTAAATTTAATAACTCCAAAACGAAGGATTTGCAGACATAGGTTTATATGAACTTTTGCCCTTGTTTTGGTGTGAGGAACCCACCCACAACGTTTGTAAAAGTATTTTGTGATATATTCTTTTTGTATATATATATATATATATATATATATATATATATATATATATATATATATATTATAATTTTCGCAATAAGAAAAGGTTAGACTAATTTTACTTTTAATGATTATAAAAATATACGAAAAAAAAAAACTCAGCCGACTGGTTTCTCCTTCACTTAACAGCGCTAGATCAATGGCATATATATTGCAATAAAGTAAAGCATCTAAAACTATATGTAATAATTATGAGGTCGGAATACAATTTAAATTGAAATCACGTTAAGTCCTAACAGACACTCCCTCTGTTTACAGAGGGATGGCAGTCTGGACAGAACGTAAATTGTTTCCAACTTTATCTGTAATATAGTGCGAGCACGAATTCAGATGGTAATTAGTCAATGCTAAAGATAGTGGAACAATTTGGGTTTTTAATAAGATGCTCCGTGATGGAGGGTCCATAAGTATTGTTCAAAACGACCTTTAGTTGGAATGTTCCATTCTTGATCTACCTAGTTATATGCTGCTGTATTGTAGCGTCTAAATTTTGGGTTGTTGTGCCTATGTAGTCTGCACTGCAACTACATTTAAAATGATAAATAACATTATTAATATAGTGGGGGGTAGAATATTCTTTCTGGTAGACCTCAAAATAAATCAATTTTAATATTACGTAATTTGAAATAATATTCATGCATTTGCTTCATACAAGAATTTATAATAAAATTTGAATATTTTAAGATAAGTTGTTTTGGAAGAGCCTTTGTTTGTAACGTCCGAGAGTACTTTTTGTTTCTAGACACAAAAATAACAAAGCTGTCAGAGAAATTAAATTTTATAATGCAAAGCCATGCAAACGTAAAACTTTAAAATCGATAAAACGTTCAAAATTATCTTCACGACATTGACATATGCACATTATATTTACAATATAAGCGTAATGATATACTATTAAAAATATTCTTTTCTGAAATTTAACCTTGCTGATTACTCATATAAAACATTTTTATCTTCAAAAAACTACTTTAAAAATGCGTTATATGACCTAAAATAATGACTTATTTTCTCATGTCTGTGATCAGAATTCAATAGCTTAATTCAGAAAAGACTTGTATGAACAGAATACAGACCTTCTTAGGGCCATGCAATCGTTTTTTTTTTGTTCTTTTAAACTTAACTATGGTAGGAATCAAAGGTTTTCGACGGCAGAGAATTGGCCGTACAAACAGTAACAGGTAGAAAGTAAAATTCAGAGACACTGAAATAGGAGAAGAATCTTAGATGTTGATGTTAGATGAACAAAATGAAATAAATCGAACAACAATGATAAAGCCATGTTTACATGCACATGAATAGCAAAAAATACTTGTATGTGCACTTGTGAAAAAAAAAGTTCTAATCTCACCGGCTGCATTTATACATAAATGTTTCCGTTTCTAAAATCAGTAACAATTGACTGGAAAAATGTTACAAGTTGCGTGTATTTGTTAATTAAATAAATTTGTTTAGCATCCGTATATTACTGAGATGAGGTATTGCACATTTTTACACAAGTTACTTGGTTCCAACTGTTGTCCTCATCCTTATTGGCATATTCCAGACGTCCCCCCCGTAGATAAAAGCATTGGTTGAAGTAATCTAGTAACTTGACCCAAAGAGTTGTGAATTCAATACTTGGCCACAGCAGAGGTGAACAAAAATTTTGAGAGTTGAGATACTAAAGGGAAATAAATGAAACAGAAATATCCAGAAAAGGCGTGGCACGTGGAACGAGAAGAATCTCCCCCAGTTGACTAAATAAAAGGTTCGTTCCGAAATGCCGCTTGAAGAAGGCCAGAGCGTACAATGGTCGAAACGTCGTGAATATGACAGTAAAGATGAGGACAAGAGTCCGAACAATATAAATAGTGTAGATTTAGTGTAATATGTATAAATGATTATTATTATAAATGATTTGTTTAGTGGAGACAATTGTTTGATTAGACAAGTCTGTTTTAAAGCAGCGTTATTTAGGTCGAATCTACGTACCCATGAATTGTTAAAGAAAAACCTGAATCAAGCTAAGTGAGTTTTTTGATAGGCCATACACGAAAATGATTCACAGCAAAACGAAGCACAATTACGCTTTTTAAAAAATGCTTGAAACACACTTTTCTTGAAGGTAGTGTTTCCCTAACACAATGGAAACACTGTTTGAATCCCTGCCGAGTGGATTTATTAAGACTTTCGATTTGCCCAAACAAGTAGACATTAATTACACTGTTTAGAAAACGGGGATGTCTACTTAAATGCTTGCGTCCACATAATAAAATGTTTATATTATCAATTAATACCGAATTTAATTTTCTTGGGAGCATTTATTTTACAAAAATGTATTTCTGGTAATATGTTTTTCCTTACAGTAATAGAAATTTTTATTTTTATTTTTTTTACAAAAATGCATTGCTGGTAAGTTTTTTTACTAAGAAAATATATTGCTGGTATTTTTACTATGAATTTTTTTATATTTTCATCGTGTTTTGGCCCCACTTTGAGGGTCAACTATTTGTTCCTAGTAGGGACCTTAACCGGTGCTACAACCCCGGGTCAAGTTGGATATAGGAACAATAGCAATTAAGAGGTGGTTTCACTCCCCTCAGAAACCTCCCAATTGCTGCCAGGTGTAGGCATACCCAAAACGGTCCATATGTATCTGAAGAAAGACGAAAACCGAAATGTTGTGATAGCAACAGCAAACACGAAGTCAACTGTCTAATTGTAAATAGTGTAAATAACAACATCTGTTAATTCTTATATATATATATATATATATATATATATATATATATATATATACTGACAAAACTAACCACAGTTCTACAGGAGGCGACGATAGTTTCTTACTGTACGTAGATACGTAAACAGAATTATATAAGGAGACATTTACACGCGTTTGCAGATGCCAAGACATGCGAACAGTTGGTGACGATAAAACTATGCAAGAGAGAGACACAGAGAGAGAGAGAGAGAGAGGAAGCAGGAGAGAGAGAAGTGTTTTGTTGGTTTGTTAATCTGTAGAGAGATGAAAGTAAAACATGAAGGTGTGTGGAAAGAAGGAATAGTAAACAGAAAGGGAAATATGGAAGACAGACAGCGATAAAATACGAAAAGTAGAATAAACGGAAACTTGTTTCTATAAAAAGAAACAGACTGACATGAAGATAGTAGTGTCGGCTATATAAATATGTTACTTATGCCCTGATACCGAAATAAAGAAACCATTAGGAAACAAAAAAAATATTCTTAACACATTGTCAACCGGAGAGCGAGTAAAGAACCGAGAAGTAAAACGATGAGTTAAGAAGTAATTCTTACGTAATCTGTACATTTGCTTTTCTCCGTTGGTTTGACTGACTGAGAAGAATTGAGAAACACTAAACGCATGAATATTTAGTCAGCGTATATTTGAAAGAAATGCACAAAAAGTAAAATAAAGCACAAACGCATGCTTACATCCATGTCTAAATATTAGACTTTGTATTTTGTCTGTATAATTTAAACACTAACACACACACACATATATATATATATATATATATGTATATATATATGTGTGTGTGTATGTATATATATATGTTTGTATATATGTATGTGTATATATATATATATGTGTATGTGTCTCTATACTTACATATATATATATGTATATATATATATATATAGAGAGAGATGTTTGCATATATGTGTGTATATATGCGTGATTTTGTGTAAATGTGTATTAGTTTTTGTTTCCCTAATATTCAGTCTGTCTATAGGACAAAATATATTTGAAACAGACATGAAAAACGTAAACTTAGTTTATAAGTGGAAGTGTTATAAAACTTGGCGAAAGTATTTGTAACGTATTAGACACCTTTATAAATCAACATGGTAGAATAGATTTCCGCTTCTGAAAGTTTTTCAGTCCAATTTGAAAATCTGATTTCCCTTTCCTTTCTATTTACATAGAGCTGGATCTTTAAACAATCCACAATTCGTGCATTTTATTGCATGTTAATGATAACATAGAGACCTACATCAGTGTCTTCGGTTAAGAGGGTGACTACCGGAAGATCCTATGTCTGGCAGCAGGGCTCTGAAACACAAGCAGGAGAATCCAGTCATGGCTGTCAGACAATTTCTGCGACCACATCATATGTGACCACCTAACTTCCCAGACTTCAACCTCTTTGATTGTGAGGGGCGCAGTTGAGCGAGACACCAACAAAACTTCTTATTAAATCCAAGATGAACTGAAGGCAAGGATTCAAAGGCAATTTTATTGAATAAATGTACTTTCTAGTAATCCAAGATATTTGTGTCTATTAAAATGAGATGTCCGTATTATTTTCATTTTTGCGTAATTTTGACGACAATTTATCGATTGCATATATATATATAACCGAAATATTCAAGCTGGATAATACTGTAAATTATCTAACAAGATAATGGACAAATTCCACAAGTAAGAAGAAACGGAAAAGATATCGTTCAGAGAATTCATAATACCTGAAAGATATTTCTTCACTTGAGCGCAATATCATAAGGAACGCTCACATACAAATACCTACACACGCGCGTATAAACGCGTATATGTTTTCATTACATTATTTACATTATTCAGACTATTGTCCTCATCTTTGTCGCCATGTTTATCACAACGTTTGGGCCGTTGTACGCTCCGGCCTTCTCCAGGTGGTTGGAATTTCGAACTGAACCCTTTATTTCGCTCACCGGGGTAGACTGTTCTAGTTCCACATGCCATGGATGTCAGTTATCAGTTATCTCCTGCTCTGAAAGTTCTCAACTGCCTTAAACGGGTATTGAACTCACACTGTCACTGGATCTATCCAACGCCTTTATCCACTGTCCTTGGGGACATCTGGTTATGAATTTTTGGGTATTATAAACCTAATGTCTTCAGCAACCATTTTTTACCAGTGATCATATTGCCATTTTCCTTAATCGCTTAAGGAAAATATCACATGCAAAATAGAATTTACAATGTCAAGTTCTTAACCTATTTGTTTTACTTGTGTCACATCAATAACTCCATTTTGAACGGTAATTTTATAAGAGTGAAATATAGAATTTTATTCAATTTTAAGATATTTTGAAATGTCTTAATGTTGCGTTAAAATTTCGTTTATTGTTATTACACACATAATTATGAAAGTCAATTATCAAACTTTCTTGTCTGAAAGTCAAGTTGTTTTCTATTGAAACATTGCATCAAACGTTCATACTTGTTACAAAATGAATGGAGTTGTTTCAATTCAATTTGAAGTAGTTTTCACAGAAGTAGAAAGTAAATACTTTCGGACTAAACTTCGCAGATCCGATTCTGAAGAATGAATTTAATTTTGTGATTCAAATATCATCGTCAGTCTCGTATATCACTGTCCTTTTCGAAATTCTTAGAAAAAAGACACATCGAAATTTTATTGACAAATAAAAGAGAAGAATAGCTTTTAGGGATGGTGTTTATTTGATTCGACGTTCTTCTGTTCATGCAAATATAAATACAAATAAACCAACTGTTACTTAAAACTTCCTATGATACAAGAAAAATGAAGATAACAGAAATTTGAAATAGAAATAATATCAATTTTCTTTGTGATCTGAAGAATAACCAATACTATTGGATTTTTAAATAGATCAAATCCGATTGATGAACCTTGTTAATCAAGATCGGAACAAGAAATAAAATTATGCTATAAGTAAAGGATAATTCTACAAGAAAACAATGTCTTTAACCATTTTTGCAATTCAAGTTCGAATGTTTGTCTAAAATTTGTATATTCTGTGTGTAAATTTTATATATTTTATAGGTTAATCACTGATATTAAATATATGATAAACTTCAGTTGTAAACAGTATAGGAAATGTCTTTAATGTCAAAACAACTCTTGAAAAAATTGTATGTGTGTGTGTGTATATATATATATATATATACTCACCTAGATTGTAAGTGTAACCTTTTTACATTATAATAGCAGTTTTATCTGGATAAACTTGACTATTGATAAATTATAAACACGGTATTAAAATATTTAGACAAATATTTTTTCGTGTTTCTTTCTTTGGAAGAGATCATAATAAACATTTCATCTGTATTTAATTATTTTTAAAAGAAATCGAACATATAATCTCTAAAAAGAAATATGAACATCACTTCAGTTTTCTTTTAATTGTTTAGATGAATATCAGTTTTATGACTGAATATCAGTTTTGATGACTATCCATCAGCTTTTAAAAGAAGGATGCCTTGCATTCCGGTTAGTGATTCGGAAATGCCTTACATTGATTTAGAACGAACTAATTGTATGCCAGATTATGTAAAGTTTATGAAAACTGATACAAAGACAGATCTTAATATAAAATAGAAGATCACTGGAAAATTTCCAATGGCAATTTTATATCACCTTTTATTTTAATTGGAACGGAGAAAAATAATTGACTTAGGTTATTGGCTACTTAAAGAGATCAAGAAAATAAACAATTCATTTGAATCCTGTTGTCTATTTAACAACAATGTTATAATTAATTCTACATTATGATAATTTATTTTGCAAATCTATTTTTATTTAAACTATTTTTCATAAGTAAGATGTTTGTAAATTTCTCAGGATATATATGATAACTGTTTGTTTTTTTAAATATTTACAGTAACTTATTTCGTGGTGTGAATTTTTATGATACGCCTCGAGATTTTACATCACATAGTAAATAACTAAGTATAATATTACTAGTACTTATTTTTTAATTTCGATATATATAAATATTGCAATGTCTAGTAAACAAAGATAACATTTAAATAAAAAAAAAATAATTCTCAAATTATCGAGTGATGGAAATCACAAAGACAATGAGCAGGGCTCTCAGTATTCCCAAGAAAATGAAAACACTGGTAAGATTTAAAAAAAAAAAACTGGCTTTATATTTTATAATAGTCGGTTATAAAAAGAAATTAAGAAAAAATTTAAAAAAAATGTATTAAGTGCAAGAAAAGATTTGAAGAAGCTGATATTGCAAAAAAAAGAAAAGATGCAGAAAAATAAAAACATATTTAATAAGAAGAGGAAAGAAACGAAACTGCCATCTTTAAGTGAGCATCATAAGTAATAACGCATTAGCGGGACGAAGAAGTACATGAAAGCTAGTTCCTCAAATGTAATTTTAGCGATGAATATAGAAAAAAAATGGATGAACGTGATGGATTAATTTTGGCATGGAAATAGTCAACTAAAATAACTTCAAAAATACTATGAGAAAATTCAGAAAGGTTTTGATTTAGTATTGCAAGCAGCAAAATTGGATGTTCATTCAAAATTGATTGAGGTAAAAGATAAATACAGGGGATTAGTTCATATTCCTGGAAAATATTTTCTTCATCTTTACAGTTGACAAACAAGAAACTAAACTCAAGAATATACTGATGCAAGACGATAATTTTCTTACAAATTCTGCGACGTTGACTATTACCCCATTTCACAAAAATGGTTTCAAAACACCAATTAATGGAATGAGTGTCTCATCATTACAAGAGATTTATATGTGAACGAAAGACAATTTTGAAGCCATGAAACAAAAATTTCAAAATTACTCAAATATGCAATGTTAAGTTCGAAATATAAGAAGAAACATTTTAACAAAATCAATAGTTTAAATATCTCCGATGATAAAATAATAACCTATTCATGCATATATGTAATTTATTGCAAAATAAAAATACGTTTAACTTTTCTTGCATAATAGCATTTGACACGCAGCAAATTTTCAATATATTTCTTAAATACATATATATATATATATATATATATATATATATATATATATATATATATATTATAAGCATTATATAAGTGTTTATAAGCTAGAACAGGATATATTGCTAATAAATATATCATGAAAAGTTACCAACGATTTTTAATATCAATATTATTACGAAATATTGACCTGCCTAATAAAATGTAATTGTAAATACCTTGAAATTGTATAATAAAATATGACACTGGAATTAATTTTGTTATACTATTTTTTTTAATTTCCATACATTCATAATCAAAAAATCAGTTGGAAAACCAGTGAGCAAGGAATTCTATTTGATGTAAACGTCGGATGAGAGCAATTCGTATCAAAGAGCGATTATATATGCACGCCAATGGTCTTTTGTAGAAAATTAAGCAATAAAGACGCTTTATTAATCATCACAAGGTATTCGAATTTCTTAATCCTGAAAAATGATGATTCGTTTCATGTTCTTGCCTGCAATAATTTATTGCGCAAATGTTTATATACTTATTGGAGCAGTCACTGGAAAACGTTTCCTATATATATATATATATATATATATATATATATATATATCCACTTGTTTAAAGTAATGATTTATGTAATTGGTTAATCAAGAAGCTGATGATGCTTGTCTGTTCGATGTTTCCTCATTCATGTCTTTGTTGAAAATATAGTTTTAATTAAAACTACATAAAATCATTAATGGATGTTTCAGATATTAAGTTCGCAAATTCGTCTAAACTAACTAAAAGAAGAAATTGTTTTCATTTTAAGTGACATTTTTAGTATAATTAAAAACCCATTTAAAAATTAATCTCTCATAATTACTCAATACTAATACTCTTGTGTATATATTATTTATTAATGTTATGGCAACATATAGTGATTTCATCTTTAATATTCTATGAAAGCATGTTGTCGATTAACGTTTTAAAGACGAAGATTTCTTTGCCTTTCATCGTATTTTCTACCAAATAGTGTAGGAGTACTATTTAGGCATAAATCGGCCATACTGATCAACTTCAGTAAGAAAAATACCAGTACAGATATTGATGAATTTAGAAAGTTGTACATATCAATCGTATTGTCTGCAAAATCATTAAAATTTATCGAAAATACATAATTGAGATTAAAAAAATAGTGAATCAGAGAAAAAACAGAGAAAAAGAACAATTAACAGAACTCATTAGACACAATAGAATAAAATAATTTTTGATTACTTCGTAGAATTACGTTTTATTGAGTTTACCGACACATAGCTTTGCAAGGAAGCGTTTATGATCAACTTATAGCAGCTGCGATTTTAGTAATACATTTTGTGCATTGCCGAAAAAATTAAAAAGAATATTATTTGCCATTTGATTGCACCATTAAATTAGAACTATTTTACAATAACAATAGATTTTAAAACATTAATAAATAACCATTTAGATAAATTTCGTAAGTTTTTTGATTTTAAAACATTAATAAATAACCATTTAGATAAATTTCGTAAGTTTTTTGATTCAACACAGTGAATTTGTCGTCGAAATTTATTAATTTGAAAATATTGAAAGACTTTATCTTAATTTATGTTTGCATATGATTTCACTTGTTACAAATTCCGTCGGCAATAGCCCGAAATAAAAATTGCTAAGTAGCAGTCTGTATTATGGTTGATAAAATACTAAAATATCAATGAATTCATATTGAAAGAAGCAAATAGATTTCAACAATTTTCAAATAATATGATAAATGCAAATAACCAATTACATAAGCTTTAATAGTGGATCAAAAATGTTATGTCTACAAATATTTTGATTTTAGAAATTTTATGACTGTCACTAAAAGAAGAATTGAAATAGGTAAGTCTTACTTCCTTAATCTCTAAAATGACACTTTATTATTGTAAAATCTTGTATAACTTAATCCAATAGTTTAAAAGATTGAGGTTTAAATGTGGCAGTGCTAGGCCACTTGAGGCAACAGTGATGTTGTTCTACAGAAGGATGCTGATTGGAGCAAAGAGATACTTTCAAGGACACATACTTTGTATCAGAATGAGAGATGAAATTTCTGTGACACATAATGAGGAAAGAGTGCTTAGAAAATTTGGCACTCACAGGATGTATTGTAAGTAATTTACCTAATGAGCCCGTGTAAATGGATGCTGCAGCATAGCCTAAGATGGCTAGTAAGGAGACAAACGTTACTTAGAGCTAGGAAGGATGGAGAGCTATGATCACTCATTTCCTGAAGGTGCATAGCATAAAACTCTTCTATTAGAATTGTGGGTTACTTTTATTTCATGTCATTGAACGCATACATGTAAAAATGAACAAAAGTAGAAATTAAATTAATAGAACCTTTACTTCAAAAACATGCTTTCTTTCTCGCCATATTTTCTACAGTTCTTTGGTTGCTTAGAGTTTTACTTATAATTGAAAAACACACTGTATCAAAGTCAGTTACGCCGAAGAAATCGAGATGTGATCGAATTCATGTTTGACATTTTCTCCTCGAGCACGATCTCGCCACTGCTCTGTTGAGCAGGAACTTGTGACCGCTGAAGTGAATTAAGCTTTACACACTGGAACAGAACAGGGCTATGAGTTCCATCTATGAGCACCGAGTCAACTTTCTGAATCCTGGCTCTTTACGATGAAGTAAATTAAGAACGTTATTGAACTTTTAGATGCTGATCAGTGAACCACTCACTACTTTATTTCGAGTCAACGGTCATGCATGTGTATAATAAACGACCGGAAAGATCAGGTGAATGGAAATTAACATTTAAATGTCTAGTTACGATTTCTTTCATTTTCACGTCGAAACTGCTTTGAAGAAAATATAATTTTGTCTCGCTTCTTTTGATTAAATTTGTTCTATTTTTCAAACTTTTAAATGAAAACTCATAAAACCTAAACTGCTATTTCAAATTAAGGAGTCCGTCTAATCGTCTGTCACTCCTTCAGCAGAATTAATTGTCACATATTAACATTTCTTATTACTATAAACTTTATATTTAGCGGATAGACAGTGATGTCACGCGTATCCATTAAATATAACATAAATAAAAGGAAAACTTATCTTTGAGGACGAAACGCGTCAGATAAGATAAGTTTTACTTCTCTTTATTCATACTGTCATTTAAAGATATATTCTATTTAAATTTTTTACACAACAATTATAGTAATACGAATTAATGTTGGTCTATATTAAACATATTCTTTAAGAAATTAATTTGTTTACACTTCGGATACGAAAATAAAATTAACAGATATTAGCTTTCAGGATATATGTACATTTCTCAGAAAAGCGCTGATCATGGTTTGCTTTGCTGCAACGTCTTTCGTGGACGTACGAGTTACAGCATATCCGATCTGTGAGTGGTTTTCACAATATGGGAAGTTGCTGGTTTGATCTTTACCGAAAATTAAAACTTTCTTTGTTAAGACTTTCGATTGTCAAGACCTGGAGAGATTAATTACGAAGTTAAAAAAAAAAAAAAACGTAACTAAACAGGGATCACGTGTATCTACCAAATATAAAAGATTTTAGTATAAAGAATGCATTAACTCCTTAGACATTATATAATAGCATTCACTATGATATCTGCCGTAGAAAATATCTTTGTATTTAAAAAAAAATAGTTTTTATTGCAAGCATTCGCGACTGCTGATTAGGTTAGAATGTTTGAATTTCAAAACCCATTATAACTCGTAGGTTTCCTGATTATATTAAACGACGGCCATAGTATTTTCTAAAATTTGCAGTCAAGTCCTGAAATATATTTTCATTATACTTACGATATATTTTTTCAAATGACACGATTTGAATTAATACAAGAAACTCTCCAATTATGACAATTAACTTTTAAAGTTTATTATAATTTATATATTGTATAAGGTTGAGCAACATAATTATTTTATGGTATTGTGCTTGATAGATTTTATTTTGGAGAATATTGTCTTGTAATCTTATATAAGGCATCATGTATTCATACTCACAAGAGGGCATGTGATGTATATTGTTTAATGTAAAGACATATAAGGATTCGTTATGCGATAAGGATTTTTCTTTCTGAAAACAAAGCGAAAAAATCTATTTGAACGTATGCAAGAAAGAGATATCGGTTTTATTGAGTTATTACTTGCCGCTTTGTTGTAGACAAACCAACGCACGATTGCTAGCCTCATGTCCGTGCCTGCTGTGAAAAGGAACCCAGTTTGCTTTGAAGATTAATGTTCACTTACGTTATACTGTATGCAGTATGTGTAAAATTACTGCCACGTGTTCTTTCAATAATTTCATTTTGCATATCACTTGAAAGATCATCGACTGAGCTGAATGTGTTAAGGAGCCTAAAACATGCGATTTTCAAAAACTTTCAATAAAATCAATGAAAAAATTTTGATATTCAATATAATAACCGGCTAATCTTATATTTCAAATGTTAAGAACTTTATGGCGTCGAATAATTATTAAAAGTGCTTGATGAAAATAATGACTGAATCAAAAGCATCTATTTAATAAATAAAGATTCATTATTAGATTGAAAATAATTAGATTGAAATACTTGGAAAAAAACATACCTTTTTATTTACTGTAGACATCACTTAATATTTCTTTCATAACATGTAATATTGCCTCAATATATCAATATAATTTACCGCACCCATTCACTGTTCTCTTAATTAAGTACACGAGTAGAAATCTCCTTTTATACAAATTTGTAATCATTCAATGATGTGCAAAAATTTGATGGGTGTAGGCATTTAAAAAGGATCATAGCAACTTGATGATTTTTATCTCGTGAAATATTATGAGAAAGAAAGGTGACTTAATTGACTTTGAATGCAGCATGGTCGTTGGTGCCAGATGGTCGGGTTTGAGCATTTCAGAATCTGCTAATCTCCTAGGATTTTCCCGCACAGCCAACTTTAAGGTTTACAGAGAATGGACATAGAAAAAAAAAATCCGTGAGCAGCATTACTGCAGGATGCAATAATAACAGCATGGACCCAAATTTCTAAAGCGTTCTTAATGCAAAAAGGAGCCTAATTAGGTAGTAGAAATATCTAAGAAAGAGTCACTGGTGAGAGAAACATCTGGTTATTGTGCTAAGGTAATTAAAAGAAAAATATGCTCATCACTTTTCAACCTTAGGCTCTGAAAAACCTTGTTCAAATATCTGATAGAGAATAGGAATTTGAGAGCTACAAGTTTTCACTATATCAATGCAAATGTTAAGCTGCGAGTCATAAATTTAGAAGTTTTCGTATTATAATTATTTTTGTCGACTAGAACTGTATTTGATGATATACGACCAATGGACAGCTATAGCACACATTTATTTAGGGAGATAAATAGTTGGATGGAACTTCGAATGTTATGGAATTTCTTCCAAGTTCCCCACGTTCAAAAAACATTTCTTTTCGTATATTTATGACACATTTATGAAAGAGTGGGCTTTATATGCCATACAATTTGTCATTTTTAAGCCCTAACTTAACTTGCTTTTTCATGACAACACCCAGATCCTCATTCTACAACTGTTGGTAAACGATATGGATCAGAAATAAAGGTCTCTAGAAACTTATTTTTCCTCGGATAGCCGGTTTTAATACAGCAGCTATTTTAAGGATTCAGTCAGTTATGTGCCATACGTGATACAAGCTTAGGCGATCATGTATCTTTCTTGTTTCCGAAGTAGTTGCATTTCTTTCTGTGGTAGACCAGTTGTCATCCAAGTCTATAGAACCCGGTCTATCTTGCTATTTATCCATAGCCATTTTATTGTTTGAGTACGGAAATCACTGGCATTCATTCAAATATAATCATATAGATATTTCTTACTTATAAGAATATTTAATAACAATGATAATTAAAAATACTTCAAATATATTCAGATAATGATCTTACTATTCATACAACTAGTATACATAAACACAAGTTCTGGTGTTTCAGGCTGTCGGGGAAGATAAATAGAAGATATATCGTTAAATTTAGACGCGACTGCAGCCGGTGAACATTTCGGATAAAGTAGCTTACGCGTTATGACATATTCCTCCAGGTATGCGAGTTCGTGTTTCGTTGCAGAACAACTCGTGTTGTTTATCAATGACCATAGAATAATAAATAGAATGACAGCTTGAAAGTTGAAATAAAAAAAATAAAATGAAGATGAAAATTTCAGACAAAAATTCAGCTAATATTCAAATATTATATACTTTACAGAGTTATTGATCCTTCTTATCGATAGTTAAATTGCGAGATAACACGCGTTATATTATGTTTGTGACGGCATGGTTCGATGAGAAAGTACAGATAGAGATCAACGCAAAATATCGAACAAACTCAGTCGAGTGACTGTTCATATTCCTTGCCCCTGAGTGGTCCCAATTAGCAAACACTAAACGCCGCCTTATACAAGTAACACTTAGATTTAAAATAACTGCTTTTCGTCAGAATATTAGTTACATAAAGTAAAAGAAGAGATAACAGTTCTGTTCTTTCCGATAGGCTTGCTGTGTCATTACGAGCTTTTTTTAAAGTTATTAATAAAGTGGTTTCAAACTTTAATGTCTAGTATCTACGCTTGAAAGATTCTTTTCCTTATTTTCAATTACGCCAAATAATACGAACAATAACCGACACAAATATCGATTAAAATTTGTTCGGCAAGATGACTACACAGTTTATCTGTGATATTATGTCGGAAAAAAATTTCACACCAAACCGTTAAATGAAGCCTAGTGTGGGGTTGAGATTACTCCCGGCTGCCAAATGCAGAAGTACGTAACCTCATAACTTCATCCGATATCGCAAGCGTAAGGCAGAGCATGTTGGAAAGTATTATATATAAACCATCGCCACAGAGATGTTTTGGTTAGTCTCTCATACACAGCAAATGGAAAATGAATGATCCTTGTATCGTAAAATGTCTCTAGTGGGGCGTACTTCACACCCAAATTGGCTGAGGTTAATTGACAGAATATTGGAGGTTAAGTAAAACAGATGTAAGTCTCGTTTTATTTTATTTTTTTATCGGTAACCGCATTTCACTAGACTTCTTTATGCGTAGCATCATTTCTTTTCCTCTACATCAGTGATACTTCTTCGGTTATTTCTTTCCGATATTTGTGTGGGCTGACGCTTCCTGTATTAAAATTGCATTGGTATATGGAGAAGAGTTAATGCAACAGATTGGATGCCACGTGTTTACGTTATGTTGCGTTTGAACAGAGACAATCACTGGGAGTGAAGCTGTGGCAACAACATCAAAGTGACTGTCACCAGGCCACACTATAGAAACTGATTCTGCTCCATAGACGTATGCCAACAGCAGCTAAAATTTACGATACACCTAAAAATATCCTTAAATCCGTACATAAAAATATAAAGCACAAACGGGTTTCATATCATCTTACTGTTCAGCTAAAATTATGGTGCCCTTCTGAAAACTAACTGTCCCTCCTCGAGAGTTAATAATCCCCTAAAGAAGCTTTAATGATTTTGTTGAGAATCATTTTCCTATATGCTATCTCCTAAATTATTTGGTGTTAAGTATACAACAAAATATTCATGTCGCTTATCAGGGAAATTGACAATTTTATTTTCACGTAATTACAAATGCAATACAAAAGAGATGAAAAGAGTATTTGAAAATTTAAATCTCTCTTCGTAGAAATGGCAATCATCGTGCAACCTGCATCAACTTCAAATATAGACATCATCAGCTCACTTCTCAGAAGGTAACATTGGATCAATTTCTATTTTGGCTTATCTCACGCTTGGTTTAGTAATCTTGAACATACAAGGCATTAGCATCTGAAGGCAAGTGAGCAGAGTGTTGTACTTTCGAAAACACCATTTTGCTTTTTATCTAATTGGAAAAAGAAATGAAATATTTTCATCAAAACTATCATTCTCTTTTAAATTGAAAGAATACTTTATAATAATCATGCTTTCCATATGTAAACTGCATTATTCAACAATTATTTGATTGATGCTTACTTCGCTGTTAATGAGCATTTAAACAACCAAATCCAATCGATCTCGTTCTTTTTCTACATTCCTTTCAAGCCGTTACACGCGTAATACGACATTTAGATGGAATCGACATTTTACACTAAACTACTAACTTAAAAACAGGCTAGGACTCGAGATAACGGAAATACTATTTATGAAACGTTTCTTTCAGAAGTCAATGAAGCTGCCGTTGATTAAATGCATCAACAGACATTTTACATTCACATGTTGGCATAATTGCTGATTTCATCAAAAGGAAAAACATTTTAACTACTGAAAAGCTGAATTTATCTTTAAAGAAACGAGTGAGTCATTTAAGTTTTGTGGAAAATTATCCCATTTTATATGAATACTTGATAGTTATAATCTATCACAGGGAAGATGCGAAAATTTAGAGATTTGCTCATATGCAGTTTATTATCTCGGCAACATATTTCAAGGGTGAACAATCTGAAACCCGCAATACAACAGTGAAATAGCTAGGTTTACAAAAGATGCATTTTAAAATCATACCCGTCTATTGAACTTCCCCGCATCAAATTCTAAATTGTTATGAACTTGACATATATATATATATATATATATATATATATATATATATATATATATATATACGTGTTCGCTCGCGCGTGTGTGTATATGAATTATATATGTATACGAATATATATATATATATATATATGTAGAAATTTTGAAAAACAAACAAAAATCCATAAATGTAGTTAAAAATGAAAGAATTGTCGACGTCAGACGTTTCGGTTTTAATAAACCATTTTCAAGACAAAATTCATTAAAATACAAATTCAGTTCAATATGACGAAAACGATGGACATAAAAACACAAGTCTTATCCAAGAGTAAAACAGATAACTGAAAATTTTTAAAAAGATCAGCTTTCCGTTTAACGTGGTCACGCCGTAGTCACATGGGCGACGCTTTCATAACGTATTCCTAAAAGTTCGTGATTATTTTAAAATTCCTGTATTTCCGGATAAGCCTGCAATCTTCCATGTTGTAAAAAACGAATTTAGGTTTGTGTTTTCAGTAGACAGTATATAAGCAAGTGTAAATGGATAAAATCCGACAGAATGTAGAAATTTTGAAAAACAAACAAAAATCCATAAATGTAGTTAATATGAAAGAATTGTCGACGTATTTGTATTTTATTTTAATTGTATTTGTATTTTAATGAATTTTGTCTTGAAAATGGTTTATTAAAACCGAAACGTCTACGTCGACAATTCTTTCATTTTAACTACATTTATGGATTTTTGTTTGTTTTTCAAAATTTCTACATTCTGTCGGATTTTATCCATTTACACTTGCTTTATATATATATATATATATATATATATATGTGTGTGTGTGTGTGTGTGTATACAAATTGAACTTAGAATTTAGTTACAAGTGCATTAAATATGTGAAAACCTTTTTTTCTGAATTAACTGGTATCTTAAACTGTGTGTCCTGTTTTTCTTTCGATACGCAGTCTCGGCCATGGCTCCCCATAGATACTGTAAGACTACTTAAAATCTAGTGGCGATGTTAAGAAATGTTACAGAATGTGTTGCCAAAGTCTTGTAAAATTGAACTTTATAAGATTTTCTATGAATACTAACAGAATCTTATCGTTTTTCTAAATTCATACCTGTGCCCTTTTTAACAATCTTTTATGGTCTACTTGGATAAATAAAAAAAATCTGTTTAGTGATGTCATAAGTAAACTTGGTCATCACTATTTAGAGAATTTGTATAATGCGTGTCTGGATGACCTAATCGCCAAAATGTAAAGGTAAGATTTAGATTTGAACAAATTTTTGAATGATGAAATTACCCATTTAACTTTCACTATGGAAAATAATTTTGAAAATAAAAGTAGAAAAAGACAAGAGATTTAGAATACTTATTTTATCTTATTCGAAAACCCATTTCGAAATCGTTCCAATTTAGGTAAAAGTAGGCGAGATGCTCCATTGATAAGTTAAAATAATCATTTATTATTATCTTCTTGTATAATATCGATAAATTAGAGAAAAAAGTTTGAAACAAATCTATATTTGATTCTACAGAAGGATACTCAGAATTCTATGGCAGGAGAAATTAAGCAACGAAGTACTCTTAAAGAAAAAAGAACACGTACACAGAATGAGGAAGAGAGCTGGAATTTCTTGGACACAACGAGGAAATAGTTTAACCCTCACATGGCATATCGAGGGCTAGAGATATAGAGGAAGACAGCGAGTCACCTAACTGACGAGCTTGTGTAAATGGATGGCGGAACGAGGGGGTCTTTGCAAAGGGAGAAATGCTGCTAACGGCCACAAAAGATAGGAAGTTGAGGTGAGCCATGACCGTCCATCACACAAAGAAGAAAAAACTAAAACATTTGTTTGTGTTCTTTTCAACAATTTAAGCTTTCTATAAACACCGTTTTTTAGACACAATATGATTCTTTGCTAAATTAAAAAGTGTAAATTAATATTTTTTAAAGAATAAATATACTGGACAATTTACTCAGGAAACTTGGGACAAAAGAAATGTGGTTCTGCAGAAAGATATTGAAAATACTATGGTCAGGCTATTTGAATAACAATGACGTTTTAAACGAAAAAATTATTAGAAAAAATGTTATTCTATAATTAGAATCAGGAAAAATGACTTCAGGGATACCTAATGGGGTAAAATGGGAATAGAGAACTTGGCACTCAAAGAATGTATTAAAGATGAGAGAGGCATAGAAAAACAGCGAATAAACCTGACAAGTTTGGGTAAATGGATGTCTGAACAAGGAAGGACTAGGTAGGGATAGTAAGGGGACAAAAATTTCTAAGAGTTACGAAGAATAGGAAATTGTTGAGAGCTACGAAGAATAGGAAATTGTTGAGAGCTATAATTATTCACACCCTATAGGAACACAACACAAAATATTTTTTATCAAGTTTGCGACTGAAACTGGGATAAATTAAAAATAATATTTTGACACTTCTTATGATATACATAACCAGAAAAATTATGTCAATGTTTTGCAAAACAGATCGAATTTATCAGTAAGTATTATATATGATATATGTAATAATATAATATAATATAATATAATATAATATAATATAGTAATGTATAATAGTTATAGCCAAACAAATGTCTCCTATTTGAATTTATCTAAAAAGATTCATTGTAGTGAATCTTTTTAGTCTATTTTAGTGTAATTAACAAGGGCTTTTTTCTTCTGTTATGCGTCACCTATTGTGAGCATTTTAGCCGTTTGGAGGGTGAGTGTAAAGTTATTTCAATGACAGCTGCTTCATCTGCTGTTGCTTATGTTGTAGTTAGAAGTAGCGTGCAGTCAACATGCATCCGTTGTGAGCTGTCTCTTCGATGCAAACTAGTAAACGAGAAGCCGTTTCGATTGTCCTATGTTTTTACTCCAATTCTTTAAACATTTGTGTGTGTGTGTGTGTGTGTACGTGCGATTTAATCTTTTAACTAGGTGGGTTATACAAATGGAAAATATGACAGCTCTCAAATGAAGTTACAAGAAATATAATGGAAAACAATACTCATAATAAAACAAATAAGTTTTTTTGTTCAATTCATATAAGTTGCTTGTCTCACCTCTTAACACACATGTACAAAAATAACTTGCATTTCATCAGGTGTATTCGGACGCACACATACACTAAGATATGAGAGGGAAATAAATGATATACAGCTGTCTTCCGTGTAAACCCCCCACTCAGCAAAACTCATCTGCTTATATCTTTCTTTCCTCTATCCCTCCAGTTTCTGTTCTTTGAATTTTCTATCGTAGTTTACATACTCAAATTCTTCATATATTCAGAGTTCGTTTATTCTTTAAATAAGCCTCTCTCTTCCTGCTTTTACCACCAACAACCCCCAAGAAAAAGAAATGACATATTTCGCGCCTTTTCATAATCTACTTTCACTTTCTCTTTAAACTGATGCGCGTTTTAAGACTTCACTTTTAGAGTGCGCATTTCACTTATTTTCTTTCTTTAGATAGTATTTTATGCTTTATATTCTGCAGCCAATATCATTAAATTATTTCTATGAATGAAAATAAACACGAGCCGTAATTAGAATTTCTTATGTTTTCAGTTGTTCGATTTCTTCATTGAATGCTTATTGTTGTCACTAAAGTGAAAGTAGAAGTAGTAGGAAGAAATGGCAGTAAGAGAATTCAGTAACAAACGAACAGTGGTAGGAGAAAAGTAAAAGAAACGAGATGTTGTTGATGCTGATGATGAGAGGAGGGGAATGAGGAAGGTTTGTTTAACATACTACGTGAGCCAGCAGCCAGAGCATATGTGGCCCTGAGAGTGAACAGCCGCCTCTCCACACCACGCGATGGTTCAGCGTCAGACCGACCGATACTTCATCAATGTAATGCTTGCAAAATGGAGATAATTAAGCAGATATATAATTAGTAAGATTATCAAACTCATTGAGATAATCCATTTTTTGTGTGATTATTAAAAGAAATAAGAAAAGAGGAGTGAAATATTTTCAAACGAGAAACGAAAAAAGTTTGTACCACTTTAAGAGGAATAAAAACAAAAGAAAATTATAAACGAAACAAGAAAAGAAAAACATGAATTTACTTTAAACCGGATTAATTTATTCCACTGAGAAAACAATACAAGTTTCACTCTACAGGGGAAAAGAGGCGCGCAAGTCTTCCTTTTTCTTTTCTTTTATTCTGTAAACCTCACACCCCATATTAAAACCGAAATTCTCACTGGAGGCACTCACATATTTTGCCCGCCCTGGAATTAGGAGAGTTCTTATGGGTGTTGCTGTTATGTCCCGAAGCAGTGATGTAAAAATTAAATAATTTAAACATATAAAAGGAAAAGGTAAGTGGATATTATCAAACTTAGACAATAGGAGAAATTACGATCGATTCATGGTTACTTTATGTCCTTACTAATAGAATATTCAGTACAAAGTTTGAAATAAAAAAGTTTTAATAAATAATACTGAAAAGATAAATACTTCTAAGAAATGTTTTTATATTTATATGTTTGTAACACACGAAAAGGTTTATTTATTTTTGAAAGTAAGCATGTTATCATGCGCCTTTATGTTTAGTTGCTATTTACAAAATATTTCCTTTCAATGTCCCATCTCACGTGAATCATTCCCTCTTCCAACCAACCCAACAGTCCTTTCCAATTTATTTTTTAAAACTTCTTTTTCATACGCTAGCTTTTTATTTTCTCTTCTCCATGCATAATCGTCTCTAACAATTCGCATCTTTATTATTATCGTCTATTCTTATCGAAAATGTTCTCTCTCTTTCACCAACTTTTCTATCATTGTATTTCGGATTAAGAAGACTTTCTATTTTCGTTTTTCCCCAACCTTTCTTTAGAAAAAAGGAACCCTACTGCTTTCGAAATGTATACATGATTTTTTTTCTATTCTCTTATCAATTATTAGCAAATATAAATCTCTGATTTCTTTTTTTTTATTTTTCATTTAAATTTTTTCAACAATCATTAATGAGAGGTTTTAGTAAACTCAGTTATTAGCTGTGCATATTTTGATATTATCATTATTGTATCTATACCATTAAATTATGTGTGATATATTTCTATCAAAGAAGAATATAAGCTAAAATACTTTTTATCTAACTCTAGGTCTTTTGAAGCACACGTTTTTGCCACTTTTTACACTAGCTAACCCGTCTAATAATAATTTCAATTATTATAAATATTATGCAAATCGGAAGCTATTATTGAAAAGTACTAATTTAAAAATGAATGTCAATATATAAGCATAAAGACATCGCTTTGTTTTTAGATACATTTATCTGAGAAACATTTCACACTGTCAGAGACAATATATGTGCGTGCTCGTGTGGGTGCGTATGTGTATGGCTATATATTGTTTATATGCATATTTTTCAGTGCATTTGCATATAATTTCAGCTCTGAATATGCATGCGCGCGATCAGACACACACACACGTTATGAAGACCTATATAGATATTTTGTATAGTTCAGCTCTGGAGATAAATGTCATAAAAAAAGATTAGGATAAATATTTATAAAAGAGGGTCACTGAGAAAAAATATAAGCAGTTAACACTAATATAAACTTTTTAAAAAAATTATTGCTTCCTATAAGTGGAAAGAAAACCAGATAACAACGGAATGCTTTAAATCTGATGTAATGATGTGCTACTTGGGGCGGCCCAGCTTCTGAGAATCTAAACGTTAAGTGGCCAACACGCAACTTTGACGAAAATTTATTGAGAGAATAATATCAAATTTCCATGTATATTCAATTAACAATCAACAATAAATTAAAATCATGCTAGAGATTTTCATTTATTTGAATAGGTTTTAAAGAAAACTCGTTAATAATAATTTAGTCAGTTTACTTCAGTCTTCTCAGCATAATAAAAAGAAATTTTTTATTGCCACTTATTTTTAATATATATATATATATATATATATATATATATATATATATATATATATATATATATATATTTGAATAATTTCAAACTATATTTAAATTTAATATTTTTCTATAAAAGCTTTTTATAAGAACTGTAATCTTTCACGAAAAAAACGTATTAAATCTTTCAATCCAAAGGCCAAAAGAAAAAGTAAAGACTAAAAATCAGTTTCGATGACTTTTACAATTCTAACAAGAAAAATGCGCGGAGTGGACGATAATGTTTGTCCGATGCGATTTCTATTAATTTTATATCGGAATACAAAGAAGCACACGACAGGAAAATCTTTTAATAGAATAATAATCTCATTTGAGCGAAGCTGTTAGGCCTCTTTTTAATATAAAGTTATGCAAATATCCGTGATCACGGAATAATATATAATACACACATACACACGCACGCACACACACACACACACGCGCGCGCGCGCGCACACACAGGCACACACGCACACACACATACGCACACACACAGATATATATATATATATATATATGTATGTTTGTGCGTGTGTGTCCGTGTGGTGAAAAGATTTTCTGGTGTCACACCATATAAGTAGTATTCTTAAAACGGAACATTTTATTAATCAAAACGACGGATACAAAAGTATCGTATCAATTAAAAATAGAAATTTTAAGGTACGGTTCGTCTGAAAAAATCATCGGTATTAAGAAAAAACTACTAGGAGGAAAAGAAACCCTCCTTGCAATAGAATTAAAAGAGACAAGGGGGAGAGGAAATATATATATATGACAGAGAGGGATAGGGCCCCCTGAAAGGTTCACAAGCAGAACAACTTCCAAAAATCTCACTAAATAACAACATACTTAAAAAAAAAAACTTCCGCTGTGAACAGAGAACATTTCACTCCTCCCGTTGTGTGTGTGTTTGTGGCAGGGGAGTGCGTTTGTATAATGTGTTTGCACTGTTGGTTTGCAATCAGTCAAGTATATATAATGTCATATATATTTCACCATTCATATATATATATATATATATATATATATATATATATATATATATATATATGTGTGTGTGTGTGTGTGTGTGTGTGTGTGTGTGTGTGCGTGTGTTTACGTGAGATCAGGCACCTACACAAAATTCGTGCATGCATAATTAAAATCAAATAAGGCCTTCAAACTGACAAAAATTACGAGTATCTCGTTTTTTCACGCAAACCTCTCACACAAAAAAGATGTTTATTCATTTAGTCGGAATTCAGTGAGTACATAGCTCCGAAAAGATACTTCCTATATGTATTTTAATTGTTCTTATCATCTGTTTTTTTATTTCTGTCTCTACTGCAGGACACAGATATGCAAGAACTCTCATAAATAAATATGACTACACGCATGTATATATACAAAATATGCTCATGTAATCAGATATGTATTTTGATGTTTATATTCTCCATGCATATAGGCGAAATGTATGTCTACAAATATATACATACATGGAAACGGTTTATCTCTCTCTCTCTCTCTCTCTCTCTCTCTCTCTCTCACACACACACACATATATATATATATATATATATATATATATATATATATATATATATATATATATGTGTGCATGTAAAAAGGATTTCTGTATTCAACATAAAGAAATAAAAAAGAAAATAAACAGGTCTTACTGACATTTGATTCTTTGCTATGTGAAATTTCCACTTCAAAGTGCCGTCATTCTATTAAGTAAATTAATATTTTAGTGAATTTTTTTGCAGGAAAATATTTTGCCAGAAGAGAAAATAAAGATAAAAAATATCGGCGTAACTCAAATTTCACTGTACGTGTCTCTCTTTTCCTTTTGCATTTAAAGTTTCAATAAAACGAGATGCACGCATGCAGCTGCACAAATGTCGGCACGTACACTTGACGAACATTTATGCTTTGCATAGGCGGAGACACTGCGTAAATGAGAAGAAAAATGAAAACATGGACAATGCATAAGCTTTCGAACACAATTTCACAACACACATCTGAATGACGCTTTGTATATACAGCGCGCTAAACGCTTTTCTTCACTATTCACCAGCATATCAAGTGAACTAAATTACATTTGGAGTAAAATTTATCTGTCACAGATCCACTGAAGTCTTTAAATGCGGTCAGGATTTAAGACCAGCAGAAAGAAAAGTTTGTATTCGAATAGCCAACGTCAGAATATTAAGTAATACTTATTTAAATAAAGAACAAACATTTACTAAATTTAGTATTAGAATGATTAAAATCTGGACAAAATCTGTATATCTCATACTTAGGTCAGAAGTAGAAACTAGTATATTTTGACAAACAGACATGAAAATCAATCATCAAACATTGAGGTTGAGTCGACGCTGATATTTATATAAATTAACATACTTCTACTTACGCTATTAATTTAATATTAAATTTGAGAGAAATTAAACGCGTTATTTGGCTGATAAAATTCCAGGATGGTTGTTTTTTTTTTATTTATAAGAAGACGATTAAAACATAAGAGCAGAATGGCGGCGAGTATCTGTTATGCAAAATCTACTGACAAAAAGCAGATATTGGGGCTTTTCTTTCATCTTGCACACCGCAAGTTTCAGTGTGTCGATGCAAGAATGTTTTACTACATTTTATTTTTGTTTTTGCATCGCTGTCTCTGTCAACTTTGGTTAAGAATCATTTACGTGTCCCGCTACCTTTGATTTGAGCGATACAAACGCATAGCTAAAACTAATATGAGCAGAACTGATGATTGTCGATAAGAGGAATATTTGTTTCTCTTCAATGCTATCAGCAAACAAAATTTGCCTTACTATATGTTATAAAATCAATCGAACCTTTGTTGTCCTTAGCGACTTTTTTTACTTCAACGAAATTGTGAGAAAATGTATAGACGTAATTTAGAACATAGAAACGCTGAATTCTATTATATTTCTGACGAATGACGTAAAAATGTTCCATAGCTTTTCCTTGCAAAACAAAACCTAATATTACATAAGCATAAAAAACAAACTTGCAAGCATAATATAAAGTATTGTTATAGGCGTTGTCATTAAAAACGACATTTTAAAACATTTAAGAATGAAAATATTTCATTTCTGTTCTCAGTTTTTTTTCATTTTCAAGCGTCCAACATTTATTTACATCTTATAAACTATTCCAAATGTATTAAAAAATAATATAATCTTCATAGAATAACATATACGCATACTGATTGGACATACGTATATATTGGGTTTAATTTATGTAATATTAATTTTGATTCGTTTTTCTATGCCAATGAAAGCTGCATATAAATGGTTTTGCTCTCGTTTCTACATAAAAATGATTCACCTAATCATAAAGAGTTTCTGATCACGCGATAAATTTTAAAGTAAAATCCATCCATTAAAAAAATATATATACTAATTCTGAATGCATATATTATATACATTATATAAGCACTTGATTTTTTCCTGGGTATATAAATACTAGAAACTAATAAAATCTCCTATTTTGTATCAATTGTTTTAAAAGGACGTTGACAATCTTCCCTTGTTCCTGAAATGTTGAATCAGATTTTTTATACACAAACAATTCAGAAAATATTTGTTTTAATTTTATGAAGATTGATGAAAAACAAAATATAAATTATTTTCTTACAACTTTTAAGAAAATAGCTCTTGGAAAAGTACCACTTTTTCGAAATAATCTACTAATTTACGTAATTATTGTGATAATTTAAAAAAAAATCAAGTCTACATTTACATATCACCTGCAGCATTTTACAAAATTCTTCGAAAAAGACGTTTTTCAAGATGGTTCTTTTTCATGTCATTCCCATAGAGCAATTCTTTTCCCATGCCTTAATCTTTTTTCAGTTTCTCTCTTAATGTTCGCGGGTATACGATATTCTTGTTTTCGCACCTGTTTCCAAATCTTGAGAAAGAACCATATCTTTCTCATGCAAGCCGTGATATCGGGGCGCTTGGTATTATGAATTTAATGCTTCAAATTTTCCCTTTATTCTGATCCTTATAGAGAGACACATCAAATTCTAACAAGAAAAGACATTTTCATTTTTTTCTTACGTCTCCTTAACTAGCCTTTATTCTACACTATAACACTCACCTATCGTCAATTTATCAACAAACAAAAAGTTTAACGATATAGCAAAAAGTATTTTAAACAAAATTTATTTTGTGTAAATCATTCTTGTTTCATTTCCTTGTTCATAATGATTTCGAATTTACACTGTTTTTTGGTTGAATTTGGGTGAAAATCAGCCTATCATCGCTTTCAGTTAATCATAACATGAAATACACAAATGCACATAAACAAAATAATTCAGTAAAATATTAAACGATTAATTATATCTCTCTCACCCGTAATCTCTCATTTCGCTATCTACTTATCTAAATTAGTATATCTTCTAAAGAGCACCTGATTCATAAATTCTAAATTTAATCCCACGCCTGTTTCCACGACCCCCTAAAATCAAAACCTTTTTCTTTCCTCCACAAACTTCCGTTTAACAAATAATCAACATTCAAAAGGGAAGTCCTAAATCAAAATTAGGAAATCCTTTCTTTTAACTATTCCAAGTGTGTATAACCATTTCCTTACAATAAGATGACATGACATGAATATATCTTAATGTCGTTAAGTTTCTAAACAAAGCAGAAGTTAAGATTATTTTTCCAGTGAAGTCATAATTCTGCTTTTTTATTTTTACATTTTACATACAAGTTGAACATAAAAGTTAATTCTACATCTAAAAATATTTCTAAGACAAGCAGGACCGCTATTATAGATTTTCAGATTCAATCTTAGATTAATTTTAGACAAAAATTGATTTAAAACCCACAGTTCCTCTTTTTAACGATATATATTCCGTGACAATTGTTTAAACTATTTTAAGTGATTCAATTATTTTGTCAATCGTTCATTCAAGATGAAACCAAAGAAAAAAAATGGCGCCTGTTAAAGAGATACCTGTAAGTTTAAAATCAAATGTGATGCAAGTAGAATCAATAGTACAACACTTCAAGAATCCACTTAATGCGAGGCGAATATAACAGCATCTTTTAGTTTTTAACTTTGTGCAAAGAGAAGGAAACAGCAAAGGAACTTCTTTGACCTACATTATTTGTAATGACTTACTCTTTTTAACCTTCCATATCCATTCATTTGAATGATGCGATTAAACTTGGCGAAGTGATGAAATAGAAGAAAAAAAAGTTCGTGCGATCTACGATTTCCTTAGATACGAATTAAAGTTATCACTTCAAAAGGTGACAACTATGCAAACTCACAAATGTGAGGATAATGAAACAGATATCGACGTGAAAAGTAGAACCAGAGAGTAGAGTTCAAATTCTGGGGTCGTCTACTGTGTTCCTTCTTACACAATTTCTTTTCTCCAGCTATGGCTTAAATAGGATTGCAAAGAAAATCTCTGAATTTCAGACCATGGAGGAGGTAGTAGAAAACGCCTTCACATTATGTTCCATGAAAACTTGGCATTCCCCAGGAACTAAATAAAAGAAATCTCTGGAGAGTACTACTAACCCACGTCCTGAAAGGATATGGCACTATAAAGAAAATGCATATAATCAGATTGGTCATGCAAAGTCGAAGGCCTGCATACATACGCACAAAAACACTTTGAAGCAAATATATATATATATATATATATATATATATATATATATATATATATATATATGCATGTATGTATGTGTGCGTGTGTTAGAATTTATTGAATACTTAAAAATATGATATTAATTTAAAAATTAACAATTAAATCCTTTTACTTTTGTACAATATATCATTCTTCCCAGATTAATATTGTTATTACCATACTTTTTTCTTAATTCAAATATATTATAAAGCCTAGGGTATTCGCTATTTCCAACTTGCATTTGCAGCAAGTGGTAAGCAGCATTAGAAACCATCGTATTTTATGACATTTTTTATTTCGCAATTAATAAAAGCATGCTTTCAAATTATTAATATATCAGAGCAAATTATTAATGTATAAATTTGCTATAACGAACTGACATAATCTGTCACAGTACACTTGCATGAGACCAACAGCATCTTCAAATCTGATGGTCTATTTGAGGTTAAAAAATATCAGGTAAACTGAAAACTATAAAATCTAAATTTAGTCTTGTGTATAGTAAATGATGTGATGACTCTAGGATATTCAAACAATTTCGATGTCGCGAAAGAAATAAGCTGATCATATAGAAGTGGCTTATCTGGTGTTTAAATTAATACGCCTACAGATAATGGCATTCTAAGTGTAAAGCCTACAAATAATGGCATTCTAAGTGTAAATAATACAAATAATGGCATTCTAAGTGTAAAAACTACAAATAATAGCATTCTAAGTGTAAAGACTACAAATAATGACATTCTAAGTGTAAAGCCTACAAATAATGACATTCTAAGTGTAAAGCCTACAAATAATGGCATTTTAGGTGTAAAGTCTACAAATAATGGCATTTTAGGTGTAAAGCCTAGAAATAATGGCATTCTAAGTGTAAAGCCTAGAAATAATGGCATTCTAAGTGTAAAGCCTACAAATAATGGCATTCTAGGTGTAAAACCTACAAATAATGGCATTTTAGGTGTAAAGACTACAAATAATGGCATTCTAAGTGTAAAGCCGACAAATAATGTCATTCTAAGTGTAAAGCCTACAAATAATGGCATTTTAGGTGGAAAAGCCTACAAATAATGGCATTCTAGGTGGAAAGCCTACAAATAATGGCATTCTAAGTGTAAAGCCCACAAATAATGGCATTCTATGTAAAGCCTACAAATAATGGCATTCTAGGTGTAAAGCCTACAAATAATGGCATTTTAGGTGTAAAGACTACAAATAATGGCATTTTAGGTGTAAAGACTACAAATAATGGCATTTTAGGTGTAAAGACTACAAATAATGGCATTCTAAGTGTAAAGCCGACAAATAATGTCATTCTAAGTGTAAAGCCTACAAATAATGGCATTTTAGGTGGAAAGCCTACAAATAATGGCATTCTAGGTGGAAAGCCTACAAATAATGGCATTCTAAGTGTAAAGCCTACAAATAATGGCATTCTAAGTGTAAAGCCTACAAATAATGGCATTCTAGGTGTAAAGCCTACAAATAATGGCATTTTAGGTGTAAAGACTACAAATAATGGCATTCTAAGTGTAAAGACTACAAATAATGGCATTCTAGGTGTAAAGACTACAAATAATGGCATTTTAGGTGTAAAGACTACAAATAATGGCATTTTAGGTGTAAAGACTACAAATAATGGCATTTTAGGTGGAAAGCCTACAAATAATGGCATTCTAGGTGGAAAGCCTACAAATAATGGCATTCTAAGTGTAAAGCCTACAAATAATGGCATTCTAAGTGTAAAGCCTACAAATAATGGCATTCTAGGTGTAAAGCCTACAAATAATGGCATTTTAGGTGTAAAGACTACAAATAATGGCATTCTAGGTGTAAAGCCTACAAATAATGGCATTCTAAGTGTAAAGCCTACAAATAATGGCATTCTAGGTGTAAAGCCTACAAATAATGGCATTTTAGGTGTAAAGCCTACAAATAATGGCATTCTAGGTGTAAAGCCTACAAATAATGGCATTCTAAGTGTAAAGCCTACAAATAATGGCATTCTAAGTGTAAAGCCTACAAATAATGGCATTCTAGGTGTAAAGACTACAAATAATGGCATTTTAGGTGTAAAGACTACAAATAATGGCATTTTAGGTGTAAAGACTACAAATAATGGCATTCTAAGTGTAAAGCCTACAAATAATGGCATTTTAGGTGTAAAGACTACAAATAATGGCATTTTAAGTGTAAAGACTACAAATAATGGCATTTTAGGTGGAAAGCCTACAAATAATGGCATTCTAGGTGGAAAGCCTACAAATAATGGCATTCTAAGTGTAAAGCCTACAAATAATGGCATTCTAAGTGTAAAGCCTACAAATAATGGCATTCTAGGTGTAAAGCCTACAAATAATGGCATTTTAGGTGTAAAGACTACAAATAATGGCATTCTAAGTGTAAAGCCGACAAATAATGTCATTCTAAGTGTAAAAACTACAAATAATAGCATTCTAAGTGTAAAGACTACAAATAATGGCATTCTAAGTGTAAAGCCTACAAATAATGGCATTCTAAGTGTAAAGCCTACAAATAATGGCATTTTAGGTGGAAAGACTACAAATAATGGCATTCTAGGTGTAAAGCCTACAAATAATGGCATTTTAGGTGTAAAGACTACAAATAATGGCATTCTAAGTGTAAAGCCTACAAATAATCACATTCTAAGTGTAAAGACTACAAATAATGACATTCTAAGTGTAAAGACTACAAATAATGACATTCTAAGTGTAAAGACTACAAATAATGGCATTATAGGTGTAAAGTCTACAAATAATGGCATTCTAAGTTTAAAGAATACAAATAATGGAATTTTAAGTTTAAAGAATACAAATAATGGAATTCTAGGTGTAAATCAAGGACAGCTGACTTCGAAGTTTCATGACTATCTATTTTTAAATCAATAAGGTCCAAAAAAGAATGAAGTTATGCTTTGAAAATTATTAAGTATTAGTTTATAAAATCAGTCCTTATTATTTCAAGACTAGTAAAGTTGCTTATTTCACTTAATGTTGTCCTTAGTACACTTGCAGTGTTATAATCATATTAATGTATGAGGCGCGCATATAAATTTCATAATAGAATGATGAATAAAAGAATCTCAAATACAAATTAGAAGCTGGATGAAAATCCTGTGAAAATTCGGATTTCTCTTGCCATTTTTTATGCTTAGACTTTCATTAAAATTACTTGTTCATATTTTTGATTTTTGCTGGTATTGCTTGATGTTATCAATAACAAATAAAAATCAATATCGCCACAAGATTACTTTAGTTTTCCTCGAAAGCATTGCATTCTTGTAATGTGTACAGATTCATTTTATATGGAAAAAAAACGAATGAAAAAAGGAAGGAAGGAAGGAACGATCGGTCAATATTTAAATTAAACTATGAAACAAAAGAAATATTAAAAAAATTATTTCTTCCAGGCAATTTAAAGAAAAAAAACAAACTATCTTACGAACAATACACATTTGGAGTGCATTCGAAATGATTTTGATCTCTACTGCATATAAACTCATTCACTGCTTAAAACCATAAAAAATAAAATTTGAGCTATACAAGCGTGAAACAATAAATCTGTAGCCTGATACAGTTATTAAATTAATTTCGCTCTGAAACTTTTACTCTATAATGTCTGATCTGTGATCTACGTAAAGGCTACAGACTTATTGATGAATCTATATATGTTAAACTACTAATTGCAACAGTGTTTCAGAGCTCTACATTGATAAAAATAAATTTAGAATTTTAGAATAGACTTTCTGCTTTTAGCATATTATTGAACTTTGCTTAGTATAATAGAGGATAAGGGTCTTTATCAAATATTCATTTTATGCATTTTCAAAGAAGTTCTTGAACAAAATTCACATTGCCTTCGAGAAGGAGAACTTTGATCTTATCCTTGCAATTGTTTATACATTTTCAAATTCACATTAATACTTCAAACAACGGAAAGAGTAAAATTGAAAAAAAGGAAAATAAAAGTCCCACAGAATGTAGTAAAGATAAGCAAGAACGGAGTAGACATCAATTGTAAGAAAACAAAATGTATGGTTGCCAGCAAAAAGAAGAACCCAACATGCAAATTATAAATTGAAGATATCAAAATCAAGCAAGTATAAATCAGATATTTAGGAAAAGAGGATGAAAAATGTAACACTGATATCTGAAAGAACACCAGGACAGAGAAAATTATTGAAAAAAAAACTAAGCAAAGTATTAAGAAACATCAAAAAATCGTTAGAAACCAGATAAAGATCACTGAACTATTATGTAATATCAGTTTCTCCATATGGCAGTGAATGCTGGAAAATCTCATCACATATCAAGAAGAGACTTGAAGAAACAAAAATGTGATTCTACGGAAGGAAACTAAGAATCCCATGGACTGAAAATGTCAGCAAATTTTAGTTGAAAATTGAAACAAAAAGAGCACTTATATTTAGCATCAGAAATATACAGTTGAAATATGCAGTTACATAATGAGTAAAGTTGGCTTGAAGCATTTGACACTTGCAGGATATATTAAAGGCAAAAGAAACAGGCGGAAGCAGCGCATAACCCACATCACGAGGCTGTGTAAATGGTTGGCAAAACAAGGATTAGGAGATGTAGTGAACAAACAAAATATACTTAAAATTTCAAAGAGATTGTGGAGAACCACGGTCGTCCATCACCTGAAGAGAAAATATACATAGAAGTCATAATTTAGGCGCAAATGAAAAAAAATATACTTTTCACAAATGTTATTCTTTGGTATTTATACGCATAAAAATGTGATAATTTCTGCAAGATCAAAAGATGATTTTTACTACATACATACATACATACATACATACATACATACATACATACATATATATATATATATATATATATATATATATATTATAAATATATATATATATATATATATATATATATATATATATATATATATATATTAGTTGAATTACCCTATGCCTTTGCTGCGTATCACACATTTTTAGAAGAAAATGATGATTGATTTTAAATCATTGTTATAATTTGTGGAGAAAAATGATGCATTTCAATATTACTCAATGACTTTGCTGATGTGACCTCCATCTTCTGGCTTTCTCCTATATTTTGGATAAGAGTCCTTTCCATGATCAAATTTAAATCAAAAAGAAAAAAAAAAACTTTGAGTGGGGTGTAGCAAAAAGAGCTTGATCTGACCTCTTTCAAATATATATGATGAGAAGATTTCAACATTGATATGACAGTTGAATTGTCGCAACAAATATGTTTTGTAAGGTACTACCCACTGATTGATGATTTCTTGCTCGATTTGATGTCCATATTGTCTCATTTTGTTCTTGTTGATGTGACCTCTGTCTTCTGACTTTCTCCTTCTATATTTTGGATAGGAATCATTCCTTTTTCAAATTTGAATTTAATTTAAATCAAAGGAAAATAAATTTTCAGTGTGTGTGTGGGGTTGTTCACCCCACTCCAGGACCCCCTTCATCAAAATGAAATATACTTATTCAAGTACCCTAGGAATCATTCCCTTGTTCAAATTTAAATTTAATTTATATCAAAGGGAAAAAAATCGATGGAGGGTTTAGCCCCCACCTCCATCGGAACACACTTTGATCAAAATGAAATATACTTATCAACGTACCCTGGGTAACGCAGTTTCAGAATATATATGTTATGGGGTTTTATCTCCAAAACCCTAGGAGGAGTTCGATAACAAACAAACAGAGAGACAGTAACTTGTACGCACGCATGTACCCATCGGATCACTGACTGGCGGACCTTTGCAAATACACGGCGTCGAATGTTTTCGCATGCCCCATGACATGTTGATGAAGCATCTTTGCATTATCAATATCTGCTGCAATTGTTTTAGGTGTCCCCCCCCAGATAAGACCCCAAAGGAATAAGAGACGTGCACGCCATGGAATCGATCCTCCCCTACCTCTCCATCTTTCCTGTAGACAGGCTCTTGCAATGCGTACTGTGATAAGACACCTACCAGACAGACAGACAGACAGACAGACACCTACAATTTTAACCCACGAATTAATCGTAAAATGATGCTGGTGTCTACATTGCAACACAGCGCTAGCTATCGTAAATTTTCTTTAAACTCTATAACTCAAATATGATGAATATGCGGTCATGTTTATATGGTCTTTTGTCCTTGTTTTGGTGTGTGGAATCCGCCTCAAATTTTGTAAAAGTATATTTAATACACCATGTATGTGTGTGTGTGTTTTAATGAATAGAAAAAGAATGTAGAAATGGATAATTCGAAAGGAACTTCCTGAAATTAGGTGTAATACTTTCGAACATCCTTTGTATTTTAAAAAAAAAAAGTCGTGATATAGCTAGTTCATGGCCTCCGGTATTAAATGAATGTTCTATAGATTTTTGCTTTCATATTTTCTAGAATATTCTTTTTCTTTCCTTATTGTTTATAAACATTAATGAAAGCGTTAATTTCTATTAGTTTCCTATGACTCATTGATAAATGGAGAGTGATATATCTAAAGTTAATAATATCCATTGTAAAAGCCTTACATTTTGAGGAGAGAGAGAAAAAGATGACACGTATATCTGTTAAGTGTTAATAGTAATACTTGTGATCAACAGTCCGCCCGATATACGCAACAGGCTCCGCCCAAGTTGAAATATTCTCATGAATATTTATCTCAGAAAAAGCACGAACAAACCAATGGCTCCCAGCAGTCGGAACCGATGACTTCAATCGACAGTAGCCGATACATTGTTGTTCTTATCGGCGTACGACAGCTCTGGGATTTTGAGTGGTTTAGTGTGGCTGCGTTGTTTGAAGGCATTACGTCCGAGCTAAAAGCTATGGAACATCAACTGTAGTTACCAAGTAATTAATGTCTAACAAAAAACGCAAAACACAAAAAAGTATAGTGTTTTCACTCGTAGTATTCAAATTTCTATGTAGTTATCTATCAGTTTTGCTTGAGGAGTTGCTTCAGTGTGTGAAGGGGGAGTGTCTAAATAGAAAGCTGAAAACCTGGTATTAATTCGAACTAGACGCCAGCTGACAGTCATCACTTAAATATTACGCGTCTTTCATACTGATATGTCAAAGTAGAGACAGTCCTGAGTTGCGCTGCATCGGAAAGTGATTTAAAGGTGTATGAACGTATACTCCGACACATACTTACAAATAAAGACAAAAATCCCCACACGTTCATGCATACATTTATAAATAGGCAACAATATACAAAACTTACGCATACTCGTGTATAAAGTCAGGGCCTGAGATAGTAATAAAACAGACAAAATATGATAAATAATCTGTGTATATTTCTGCTCATAGAGTCACAAGGTTAACCTATCATAGAACAAAAGCATTCTCCACTTTAAAGCCATCGCTGCTGATTTGGTCATTAAATTTATAAAACTATTCTATACATATATTTGCAGAGTACTACTCAAAGGTTTCTTCGTTGTGACGTCATGGATATTGGTTCGGAATGATAAATCGGAGAGCCAAGTTCGAATTTCAATCGAGATCGTTAGGTACAAATATTCTTGGGAAAGATATGAATCTATTTCTTCTTTCTCCAGTTATGGGTTGAATAGTAGGACAGACTGAGTTCTATAGCCTTGGTTGGCAACTAGTCCACTGCAGAAAGAAATGGGAACCTACAATGGTAAAATATTTTGCTTAGTCACTCATGGACCGACAGAGACATGATCGCCCAAGCGTGTATCATGTATAGCAGCACTTAATTGACTAACTCAAATGTAACATTAGAAGTGAAAATGGCTTGTTCAACGAAAGAAAGCACAAAATATTGGTTTACTAACATCCTGGTGGAGTGATTCCTCAAGATCTTTGAAATGTACAGTGAGATATATAGATTAATCTGTTTGAATTAAAACAGATCTGATGTCTTCGTTCTAGCTGCTTTACTCTTTCACATTGACATCTTGAGTTTTGATATGCCATTTTGCCGCCGAATATCGGTGTTAAAGCGAGAGTTTTCGAAATCGTTTCGGAAAGACATATCGTCCTTATTTGAAAAATTAACAAATTACCTGTTATTTATACGCTATATACTACCAAATAGTTTACACACGCCGCACACACACACACACACACACACACACACACACACACACACACATATATATATATATATATATATATATATATATATATATATATAGAGAGAGAGAGAGAGGAGACATATGCACGCATGTTTTCTGTTTGAAAATATATATATGTACGGACAAACGCTCTCAATCATCGACAAGTATCCGTGAACCAATATCCTTGCAAATTTTTAATCATCCATCGATATTTAATCGATAGAGACATTTAAACATGGTCATAGAAACCTGTCGAATTTATATATTAGTAAAAAAATAAGATAATTTAAGTGTCTTTGAACGCAACATACTTGTTGGTGCCAGTCAGGCGTGTCAGCCTATTTTAAAACTGCTGATCTACGAGGATTTTCACACTAAACCATTTCAGCAGACAGAAAGGGGAAAAAATCCAGTCAGCGGTAATTCTGTGGGCAGAAATACTTTATTTATGGAAGATAATGAACAGACCAATTCCAGCTGATAGAAAAACCATAGCGTCTCAAATAACTGCACTCTACAATGAAGTTATACAGAAGAGCATCTTTGAAAGCACAATATGTCGAACCTTGAAGCAGTCTAGCTACAGCACCAGAAGACAACTTCGAGTACAATTGAATCAAGAAACCGAGGCTACAATTCTCTAAAGCAGACAGAAACTGGATAATAGGAATTTAAAAAAAATGTTATCTGGTTTGACTCGATTTCTGCTGTGACATTCGGATAATAGGAGCAGAATATCGGTGTAAACCGCATGAAAGTATGAATCCGTTCAGTTTTTATAATTGATTCAGACTGGTAGTTTTGGTGTAATGGCATAAGAAATATTTTCTTGATATGTATTTGAACAATTATTACCAATAAAAGCGTTTAAATACCGCAACCTATCTAGGTATAGTGGGTAACCACGTGCTTCAGGTTATAACAGCGGTGCACCAATCCCCACATTGCTACTTCCATCAGGAAAACGCACAAATAAAAAAAAAATAAGGGTAGTTTAGTTATGGAATTCAATAATGACATTTTATGTTTTATGTTATGGTATCTACATTCATAGGATCTCAATCACATGCAGCACATTTGGAATGCGGTGGAAAGGGAAATTTGAGTCCTGGATGTACATCCAACCAATCGCAAAAATTTTCTGGATGCCATAATGCACGAATTCGAACGAATACTTTCAGAACCTCATTGAACTCTGTCAAGAAGAACTGACTGTGCGGTTCTAATGACAAAAGCGAGCTACTAGAAGAATATACCTAATAATGGTAATGGTAATATCTGCCATTTCCTTAGAAAGAAACATGGTTAAATTTATAAAAGCTTTCTCTTAAAACAATTTTTCAAGAAAACAGGTTTCACATGTCCAGTAGCCATTAATTCCCTACCCAATATCGATGAGATTTCTTCCTTTCTTTTGGTTAGTGGTGTAGAATGTCTACATCTTGATTATGTCATTATTATCTCCGAGTTACATTTGCTAATCATTTTAGTTGTTGCTGCATATGAAAATCCTCAGGTGATGTTGTTTCTGTTATCTAGTACAGTTCTTTGTGATTCTGTAATGCCTGTACACGAGGTTTAATGAAAGGTGGTTTTCATTGAGGCATGGATGCGTCATTCTCTCAAAGCCATTTTTAAACATCGATCTGAGAAAGAAGTTGTATATTTGCCAATATTTCTAAACGACTGGCACCATCGCTTGCATCCATATCAAAATCTCGTTTTTTAGTTAATGTTTTGGTTTTGTAGCAGCTTGCTATGGTTGATGAAACTATCCATAGCACAACCAAATCTATTTTCAATTTCCTTATCTTCTCTACTAAATTTATAGATCGATTTTTTTAAAGGGTTTGTATTTATTAATTCTAAATCCTGAAATGTTATGAAGGATTCTGTGTACGCATCATCACTACTTTCATTCTAATTCCATATTATTGGTTCTGATTTGAAACAGTTTATCTTGGCTCCTACTTGGAATACTTGCTATAGAATGTTGATTTATTTCTTCAAGATCATTCTTATCCTAAATATGAATACTTATATTATCAGCATAGCTCCCCCTCCCCGTTTCATCTTCTGTACATTGACCTCCGGTGAGGAAGCAGGAACGCTGTTTTCTATTAGATTATTTTGGGATACGATATGGAATGTTTAGGGGACCGGCGCTTATTTCCTCATATCTGAGCTTGTATATGCGCATGGCATAGTCTAGGAAAAGATTAAATAGATCAGATCTCTCATTTTCTCCAGATAAAGTTTGGAATGTCTGGGGATTGGGTCACATAGTTCTATCAGGTCTAGACATTCAGCGGATTCGTAGATTGGAATGGATGAGAAGAGCAAGTATTTTATTGATGTGGTCGAATGCTACTGTGAAGTGGATATAGTACGTATACAATATTTTTATTGGAGGTAATCATTGGAGAATTGTTTGATGACATACCATCATTACACCCTTTACCAGAGTGAAAGCAAAACTGGGTCTTAAGTGACCAATGTGTATATATATAAAATTTTTAATAGATTCTCAAATATGCCAACAGTGGTTCCTGTTTGGGTCCAGTTAAAACCATGATTTTGAACATTGATTTTGAGATTTGCAGGTCCTTACAACCTGAAAACGTACACAACATTAACTTACCACCATTTTGCTTCTATATTTGCATTTATGTCAAGCTGGTTCAAGAAGAATAACGTAAAAAGTTTTGCCAATTAAGACGTAGTAGAATTATTAATGCTATTCGATAGTTTGGTGGATGAGGAGAAAGATCTATTATTTCACGTGTTGGGGTCATCATAGTGCAGCTTATCGAGAAGCAGAAATAGAAGAGACCCAAGATAGATGAAGGAAAAAGAACTGTCGGAAAATGCATTTGTGGTAGAAAACATGTTTTTTGCTTCAAACAGACCAAAAATGGTAAAATAAGTTTTAAAATGACGCTGATGAAGTGTGGAGAATTGAGCTTAGATAGTTAATCAGCTATCAAAACAAAGCGCTTGGACAGCCTGGAAGGAAGCCAATAAATAAATAAGCTTCCTTTCATAGGCTTTGACAAATGAACAATTTTTACTTATCTTTCTTGATCTAATTTAAGTAGCATCTGGTTCCATTGCTCGGTAACATGATTAAAATCTATAAAATATAACAGTTAATCACACGAGTGTTTTCTGTGAACGTCTGTATCTGATTAATTGTACGACATGAAGATTGTTGTTGAATCTTGAAGACAGAAAATGGCCCGAGTGGAGATTCAGAGTATCTGCTGTTTGTTGAGATGAGTTAGGTCGAATGTCAACTAATACAGTGACAAACTAAATCAACACATTCACCTCTGTACTGCATTTTATTTCTGGTTCTTTCTTTAATGATAATACCTAGATATACATAGAAAACATAATCGGTAGAAAGCTAGGTTGAAAGACTGATAACAGTCTTCTTTCGGCTGAACAATGATACGATGTTCTCGCCTGAGGGGGTTCTTCAGGAAATTCGTTTTCTAGTAGATAATGGCAACATTGTAGATAGCTGGATGTTTGGGTAGTGTAAAGGTTATCGATGAAATCTGCATACTGTGTAAGATAACCTCACACCATGTTCACATTTCGAACGACAGAGAAAAGAACAAATAATTTGAATGGATCGAATGATGAATAAACACAGACGTTCGAGTTAGACTTCAAAATTAATAAATAGGGCGGTGTATATTTCAGACAAGATCTTAGGGAGAGAGAATAAAGCGCCTTGTCTTATTTTTTGTCGTTAGAAATTAGGGATTAGTTGTTGATCTAAACAGAAGATACGGTCAGAATTGGGGGAAGTAATTGATTTGTTTTTCATGTCAAGTGCACCTCATTAAGAAAAACTAGTTTTCTTTTCTTTTTTTTTGCTTCTTTCCTTCTCTTTTCTAAATTAAGCGTTTCTTTTTTTTTCTTGAAATCTTACTTTCTTTCCAATTAAAATGGCATAAATCATTTGACAGAAAATTACGCAGTCTTGTCTCGTAGGGTTTCAGACAGAATGTCTTTGAGCCAATCACCTTGCTGGGTGCTCGTATCACTTAGCAGTGGCTGTCCAGCAATATCATTCTCGACTGGCTGTCCGACTGATTTTTTTTTACTTGATCAATTCTCCAGCATTTATTTAAATAAATGCTGGAGAATTGATCAATGAAATATTATCAATGAATTTTGGTTCACGCAGTTTGTCATAGGACCTTTTTTTCTTAAAGAGAAATGATATTGTATATCTTTTGTTTCTTTAATCAATACTGCAAAATTTAACTCAAATGACACAAAACACGTGTTTTATCCGAATTTTCTTGTTGGGATTAGTTATGAAATTTCTAATCCATTCTGGATAAAACGAATTATTTCATTTTATAGTCTTAGTTAATCTTAAGTTTTCAAGGTAGTTTAGTGGATACAGATTTCTTGCAAATTGTTATAAATGCAATGTCACTGAAACTTTTAATCGGAAATTCGATAAATGAGTCGAGTGATATTAGTTAACACTAGTTTAGATCTAGGTTTGAGTCCAATTCAAACTCTCTAGAATATTTTCGCCGTAGTACAAACTTAATATTATCATTGAACGCTTCTCTAGATTGATGCCATTTAAAAAGATACTCTTCAGATGTTTAATACAAATACTTGTAAGAAATACTTCGAATAAATATGAATTTTCGTGTTTTTAGCATAATATACCTTAAAGTAAATACATACGTTTAATTATTTTGATGTAAGGAAAATAAACTTATTTGCTAAACGTATTAGAATCACTTTGGAAAGCACCAGTGATTATTTTAAAACTCGCCTCTCGAGATAAAGGTATGTGTCTTAAGAGAGAATTTCATGATTCTTATGTTAAGGCCAGGTATTATTGGCAAATAAAGGTCATGGAACCGAAAAGCTGAAATTGTACAAAAATGTGAGAATATCTTTGATTAACACACAATGTACACACACACACACACACACACACACACATATATATATATATATATATAGAGAGAGAGAGAGAGAGAGAGATGCACGCATGTTTTCTGTTTGAAATCGACTAGTATGAATATCTAATCGTGTCAGGCGCTTTAAATGAAGAAGATATTTGCCAGCTGTGTCAAGCAAAAGTTGTCTAGACAAGATTCATTGACGCTTGATGAACCCAACAAGTATTCATCCTTTGAAAGAATCGTCAAATCAAATTATCAACTTCTCACCTACGGCATCGAGGAGCTTTCAAAGACAGAAACAAATGATAATATTTGATATAGAGATAAACATATTTGAAGGACAGAAAATAAATGAAATGGCACCTGAAGGTAGTTGGAAAACGACAAACAAACAAGAGAATTTAGGATATATCTTAGATATAGTAATACCCTTTTTGTTTTTAATTGCAAATATAAAGGGCATGCACCTACTCAAATTCGTAACTACTTAAATTTTGACAAATTGTCAACTATACGAAACGACACGAGTTTCATAAATATTTCTTGTTCATTATTATTACCTTAATAATTAATTATTATTACCTTATTTTGTCCATCCATTTTTTTCAGCTTTCTATATATATATATATATATATATATATATATATATATGTGTGTGTGTGTGTGTTTGTGTGTATGTGTGTGTGTGTGTGTGTTTGTGTGTATGTGCGTGTGTGTGTATAGAAGAACAACAAACTTTGACATATATATTAAAAAGAAGTAAATTAAACTAACCTTTCTCTATGAAAAATTAAATTTGGTTTCAACACTGATAAGAGAAACATCACAAGTAGTCATCATATATATATATATATATATATATATATATATATATATATATATATCGGGAGAGAGAGAGAGAGAGGAGAGAGAGAGAAAAAAGATTAGGTACCTCCACTAATTTAGTATAAATTTTACAAATGGATTTTTATAAATGAAAACGTATTCTTGAAGATTTCTTTTTAGCTTTAATTGTAAGCCAAATGATTATATTTTTTATTTCCAGTAAGCAAAATACTCTGGAGATGTAGATTGAAATGTCAAATATTTGCTTGATTTCAAAAAAACTGTTTATTGGCAACCATTTCTTACATTTAAACAAGTTTTGAAATAAAATTTAATGATCGGTTTTAAAATTCTTACAAAAATAAATATTTTTTGACACATTATTTGAGTAAAATTAGCAAATTCAAAGTTAATTTAATCTGATTTGAAACAAATATTACTTATAGCATAAAAAGTAGTATACATGCATTTCTTAACGACTCGTCCTTTTTTTCTCATGTCTTTATTGAGGTTATCGTTATTGATAAGGTGTTGACAGCTAGTATGGATGACCAGAATTAACATAAATTTACGAAATCTAAGTGAACGCATTTGTTTTGGGTTTTTAATTAGTAATTTTTAAAAATTAACATATTTTCAGTAATTATCTAATATTTTACTGACTTTTATTTACGTTTGAAAATGCTTTATGAAAAAATAATAAATTTAAATTACTATAAAATTTTCTTCAATTAATTTTAAAATTTAATAACTGAATTATTAATGAAATGCCATGATAGAAGTAACTCAACAATTTATGAAATGTTAGGGTATTTTATTTATTATTAATTTATATTTTTAATATCTTGTTTTTAAATTTTAAACTTGAGACTTAAAGATGCAATGAATAACGAATTGCAGACAAGCGAATTTCTCTGTAAATAGAGGACACCACTTACAATGAGTGACCTTTTAATAATAATGTCATTTACAGACTTCCATAGATGCAAAATGGATTGTTTAAACTAAAAAAAAAAAATTAAAAATTATTTTAAAAAAATCTTTGTGCAAAACGACTTATCAATTTTTGATTCGTAAATATAGTTACAACTTAATTAAGCCTTTTTCATTGGCTGTTGCTTCTGGGCGTATTTCAATAAGAATGGTCGGACACCGAGCTATGCCTTTCTTTTTTTGCATCGTTGCGGTGCGTAGCACGACACTTTCAATGAGGCGGCCTTACTCGTGCTGAGTCAGGTCGGGGTTGCTGTTTGAACAGATATGATGCAAGACGAGGACAGTACACGCTTGATGTATCTAAAATGTATTATGCGACAATATCACTTAAAAGAAAGAAATGTAGAATTTTAAACGATTTTTAAATTATTATAATTACAATAAAAAATGAGATGATTCTTGTAAAAATTCATCATTCATCGAAAAACATTTTCCTTGGGACAAGTATGTCCTTAATATAGCTTATCTACAAAAGCATTAAAGCTTTTCTAATTGAATAATGTCATAGTTTCATTGCATTTTTTTTATTCTACGATTCGGAGCAGATTTTCTAATTAAATAATTTCTCGAAATTTCATGAAACAAAGTAAGTAGGGGGGTAACATGTGTAAAAATAAGATTTTCTAAAACAAAAAAAAAGTTCATTAATTTGTGAATAAGTCCTGAAAGTTTCATTAAAATCCGACAATTATTTGAATTTTGCAAGAATTTCCAAATCAATGTTTTTCACCGAAAAAAAATCATTTAACTTTCAATTAAACTTAAAAAAAGCTTCAAAATGATTTTCATATTTAAGAGTTCATTTTAAAGCTTAGGTATCGAAAATTTAGTGGAGGTGACTAATATATATATATATATATATATATATATATATATATATATATATATATATACTAGCAGCATGGCCCGGCGTTGCCCGTGCTTGATTGAAAAATCGTACGACTCATACAACAATCGCTATCACTTGACTTAAAATATTTTTTGCCCCTTTTTGCCTTTTAAAGGAGTGCCCTTTGCCGTGCTGATGTTGCTACATGCCTTACTTCTTGCCTATCTCACACTGCGATTTTTTCTAAGCTCTATACTAAACATTAAATCTGTTAAGAAAAAAGAACTAAACAAAATGAACACAAAACGATCAGCTTTAAAAAAGGACTCGTAACTGGAAAAACCGAATGAAAAAAGAATGATAACAACAAATACTTTTTCACACCCAACCCAGTTCTGCGGAATCAGATGGAGAAAGAAATTAACCTCTGCAACAGAACCTTTTTGTTGTTACAACAAAAAGGTACTGACTTCCAGGTTATCCATTTCAGTCTCCGAAACAATATCGGTTAACTTTCAGCTTATAATATACTTATTAAAAATTATACGGATAACCTTTGGGTGGGGTGTTAGTTTTTATTATAAAAGCAAATGATTTAAAAACAAATCCGAAAGACAGTAACATTTAATTAACACCATAACCCATTCGAATAAACTATTGTTTTATTATTTATACACATTCATATGGGCTTCTTCATATTCTATTTTTCTTTATCAATTTTTCATTCATTGATTACGTTAACGTTTCCATAGTGGTCGCTTAAAATTTCCCATAGACCTTTATTGCTTTGTTAATCTCCTTTCTCATAAACATAATCTTTGAATGACAATAGTAATCCAATAGAAAACGTGTGGTCTACCCGGTGCAGCTAACGACCCATTCCATTAATTTAGCAATCTTTGCAGAAATATGATTGTGTTACTTACACACTCTCTTTAATTTAAAGTTTTTTGGATGCGAAGTGTCCCACTGATAAATTCTCTGCATTTATCGTAACACAATTAGCAATCTTAAAGGGACCTATTATTGTAATGCCTACAATACGAGACCAAATTATTACTCGTCCTAGTGTCGTGTTTATGTGTCTTTTAGTTGACATTCGTAACATCAAATGTCCGGATTACTTTTAGTTAATTTACATTTCGCGCTTATTACCCTTTATTTTTTCTTAAATCTCTTGTGACATTCTTAAAGCTAAAAATATACAATATCATGAAAAAACTAGGTACCTCACTTTTTCGCTAAAAAAGCACATACCATGATATCAAGGTCCCAAACTTGATGAAAACAAAGTTTTATCGTCAAAATGTATGTTAAGAGGAAAGACCAATGTATTTTTTATTATTTTATTAATTTTTAATCTTTTTTAGCACGTCGAAATTTTGGTAAAAAATCTCGTTTTTCTTGCGTCAGCTGTGGGCCAAAATTTACTATGGGAAATTTAGTGTCTTTTTTGCGGTAAAAAACGCTTTTTTTATTTATAAATTGTTGCAAAAATCAAATAAATGTAGAATTTTAATTAATTTTCAGGTCTTATTTACAAATAAATTAAATTATTTTTTAAATATTTTATTTTTCATTTTTAAAATTAATTTAAACCTTCGATATCGTGATTTTTGTGACGGTACCTATGAAAAACTATTGTGTTTTATAACAAAACCTTACTGCACCAAGTTATTGTCAATGTTTCTAATAAAATTTGATCTTGTAAAGTAACATTCACATGGTTTATTTATCATATAAATTTAAGTATTTTCTGAAAATTCTTACAATATTTTGTTGTTCAATGTCAATATTATTAGGAAAACAATGGCTTACATAATAAAATATTATATAATGTAGTTTCGAAACTAGCGTAAATCCAGTGAAAATTATATTGTTAGTTTCTAGTCATCTATTCTTCATCAGGTTACCAAGAAGAAAATAATTGTTAGAGTTAAATGCATTGTTTCTAAAACCAGAACCATTTCGAAAATTATTGTTTTCTTGTGTAATTAAAAATAATCTAGTTTTTATCGAGGTAAAAAAATCCTTGAGTTGTAAATATTTTTGTTCGAAAATGAACTGACACTTGAAGGTGTTACATAATGCCCAACGGCAACAATAATCACTATTCTAACCACAATGTTGAGTGCTTTTATTCAAGGCGGGCAACTGATCCACAGTGATAAACCCATTGACTAGCTTTTACATTGTACAGTATTTTTGTTTTGTGCATTACTTGCAAACGCTATCTGATAACAACGATCAAGCAAATGAACTTAATCAACCCAGACGAAGCAATGCAAGCGAGAGAAACACCGTTTTATGTTTATGCCTTTCTATAGCTGACAAAATGCCTCTACAGACGAATATATCTCAGTTTTTGACAAATATTCATAAATCAGACAAGAAATAAACCATAGAGAATAATCCTGTGATATTTCAAGGAGTGTTTTCCTCGGCCATAACAAATGACTGATTAGTTGTTATTTTGCATTCATGTTATAGTCGACCTCTGTATATCATTTTGTTTTATACCCATCACTTGTCAAATATTTTATTCTCGAAATTAAAACTTTAAACTTCGTCTTCTCTCTTGTACGGATATTTGTCTCGGTGAAAGTCGCAGTAAATCATACAAGAATTATTAAAAAAAAGAAAGGACTTAAAAAGTGTAATGAATTATGAATTTATGACGGTTTTACCAAACGATTATCGATTGTGTATTTCTACAATGTTTCCTGAGATTTGTTAGTACAATATTTATAGTAGTGTTGTAAATTTAATGAGCCAAACTTTATATATTTTTATAAATAAACTGTCAGAATAGGTGAAGTACTAGACAATAAATACATGTCAAGGACGATGGCGTTAGATATTTTAAAGAGCGTTGACAATGTGTATCCTAGAGGGTTGCTGCAAAACCCCTCCAGCTATAGAATCAATGGAAGATTCTTCTCATTTATAAAGTCCTTCTTTTCGGATAGGTTTCTGAAAGTAGTTGCTAACGGCCAGTCCTCTGATGCGTATGCGATCAACACAGGCGTCTTTCAAGTTTCACTTCCCGGTCCAACTCTCCATTTTACATTAATGCTCTACCTAAGTGTATACACTGATATTTTGTAGATATATATATATATATACTGATGATACAATGGTATATGTGTGCACATCTAAAATACTGGCTGCTGATCTGATTTAGTCCTAACAGTTCACTGTGTGTGGGGGAGATGTCTAATCGTATTCAATGCCACAAAAGCCAAACTAGTGGCGTTCCATCATCACCAAACGGACAATGAATGTTTGCCTATTGCGATGAACAGATGTTCTTTCATAGATGCTCTGTGCAATGAGGGCCTATTGAACCCAAGTGAAACTCGTGTAGGTACGATACATGGCTAAAAATGTTGGAAAAATGGTCGGTTCCCTGTACCGCTTCAGAAAGTACCTGACTCCTCTTGCTATCTTCTTCCTTTACAAGAGCCACAACAGGCCGAGGATGGTGTACTGTTGCTATATATGCACAGGAAATGCTCAGCCTTCACTTTCCGTCTCGATAAGTGCCTAAAAGAGACTACGCTGTCTCGTGGGTGATTAATTATTTTCCACTCTCAACTCTTTACTTCCAGATGGAACGTTGAGAGACTCTCGCTACTTACTATATTACTATTTCTATAGGAAGTGTTCAGACTAATTACATCACTTAACTTCACCAGTTTTAACATTCGCATCTAAAATCCAACATACCACACACATTGTAACAAACCATCCTTATTCTTTGAATATTCCATTGCTGAGAAACGCTACTTTGTGGAACTGACTCCTAAGAGGATGTTTCTCCGGTCATTTCAATCAATATGTTAAAGTTTCGAGTTAGCAGTTATTTTCTCTACATTTTTCTAAACTTTACCTCTTTACATCTTACTCTGTAACACTGTCTTGAATGGCCTTTGATACTTGTACAGGGATGAACATTATTGTAAAAACAAAAATCATTATCATTCCAATAGTTATATTCACTATAAACTTTGATATCTGTGCTGTGCCTGCAAAGTTTTGCCTAATTCCCACTACGGTCTTCTTTACTTATACTATTCGTCTTGAAAGAGGTGGTCTCATTTTTTAGAGTGTTTTGGAATTGTATGCCTGCTACAGTTTTTCGCTTTACTGCACTGGAAAACAGATACACTTGAAGAACGTCATAGAATGGATCGGACTAAATACTACGAGAACAAAATTAATAACACTAAGAACAAGTTTAGTTGTCAAAATAACATTTGGAAATAACTTATATTAGTGGCTTTCTCTTTCAAAGCAACGCCAATAGTGGAATAAGATAGTGGAACAGTTTAATGTTGAGAAGAAATTGTAGAATCGGAAAATGGAAGTGTATAAAAACGATAATACAGTTTGTGTTCAGCGAATTAGCGCAGGATAGCCTGACGAAAAGAGAACAGAGCTTTTGAATTTGTGCGAAAACAAAAATTGTATCCAGATACAGAAAGACTATTAAGTCTAATCCAATAAATATATGATGACTAATTTTCCTGTAAAATGACCATTATGTCCTCTGAATGATAACGCTGAATATCAGACCAATAAGTTCATAATGCATTTATCCAATCAGGTGTACTGTTAGAATTTACAGCGAGCTGAACACACTTGGGATACTGGCTTTATTTAATTATGGATTGTCGCTGAAATCAGAAAGACATTACACATTAACTTGCCGAAACAGACTACGTAAAGCTTGCAGGAGTCAGAAGATCATTCATATTTATGAAACAATTAAAAGTCATAAATCACTTTACAGTCTTTGAAATTGAGATGATTATTTCAGGTACAGCAGTGATATGAACTTATTCATGTCTTATACATAAATTCAGTAAATGCAGAAAAATAGAAAAAAAGTCATTTTAATTGAACTTGCCTTAAAATTAGCATTAGTTTATAGTATTGTATTTCATTAATAAAAATCTATTCCAGTTTAAGTATAGGAAGTTAGAAGGAATATTCAATCTTCTGAGAAAAATATATTCGAAACATTAATAAATTATAGTAAAGACAAGCAATTGCAATACTGAGTATAACTGTTTACTCAAGATTAAACGTATGTTATAGTTGATTACAATAAATAATCTAATATCTGTCTGTATTTTGGAATCTGCTATTGATTTCAATACAAGCACAGATTGCAAAAGAAAGGATGTATTAGAAGTAAGAAAACCCACTATCAGAACACCGTATATCTTCCTTAGGTTGAACTCCCAGTTATACGATCTTACTGATCGCGAATAATATCCTGCTATACATGAATCCACGGCTTTTGCTACTGTTAATAAACAGTTGTAGGTGGTCTAACTGAGCGAATCACACTGTTTTATCACTTGCTTTAAATTCTTAATTGAACAATGATCTAGTGATAGTTCTGGCCAGGGAATTTGTGGAACATCTTGAAGAGCATTTTGAGTAGAATGGAAACGATGAGGACAGTCATTATCCTGTTGGAACAGCACATTGCTTTATTACTACAGTAATACCTTCAATCACATCACTAAGGGTTTGCGTCTCGTATGCAAACGACAATCACTTCAATGAAGGCCAAACGAGTTCTCATCAAGACGGGGCACTATATTGACTCTCTCATAAAACCATTGACGATTTGTATGAGATTATGTCTTCAAAACAGGATAGAAACACACATGTTGCAAGTGATTGATTCACAAAGGAAACTGCTTGGGGTATTATTTGTTCTTATCAGTCTTGTGCTGCCTGCCATTGCCATTCGTAAATTGATTCAATTGGTAAATTCCAGTACTATGTGGCCGTTCAGAAATTGGTTTACTCTTATAACAATGCTGCCAAAATCGAAGGTCCACTCAGGCATTGTGCCTAACCTGCACATCAAGAAGTCTCTGAAAGGATCACAGACTCTGGACAGATCATGATCCAACTCTTCTTTTTATTAAACAAATATAGCATGTGTGCGTGTCTGTGCTGATACTTGCTTGCACCGAACCTTTTCAATAAACTGAATCTCATCGGCGCATACGGCACCGTCGAAAAGTAAAATACGCGAGGTGTACTTATATAATTGTTACTACGGCATGAAATGGCCGAAACCTCGAGAATTTCTATTAAAATATTTATTCCAACCATCAGGCTTTGACAAGGTCAAAGGGAGAATCATCATTCAAGGTGTTTCAGTTTTATTTCCCCTTATACACACACACACACACACACACACATATATATATATATATATATATAGTGGTAGAAAGAACATTGCAGTGCAAAATTATATGTGTAAGAGAGATAGAAACAGCCTTTAAAAATTAATATTTCTTGCGCATTGAGCTCATTTAAACACCTCCATCAAAACTTTCGATATATATATATATATATATATATATATATATATATATATATATATATATATATATATATATATACTACAGTGCAAAAATCGACACAAATGCTTGCCAATTCTAGATCAGATAAACATTCTAACAAATGTCAAGAGACTTTCCTGGGAGCACTGAAGAGCTAATCAATGTCTATATGGGATAAAGTCTATTGTAAACAATTGATCGACACTCTAGCCACAGTTCACAATTATGGGGAAATATCAGTAGGATGAGGTAAAAACTATAAGAAATGAAGAAGCAATACAATATTCTGCTCAGTGAATTAGTGATGAAAACATCAGTTAAACAGCGTGTGAAGATTCAACAGTTTCTACAGCTACAAAAACAAATTGGAATTTAGATGCCGCGGAGAAATGAAGTTTAAATCGTCAAAATTAAACAAGTCAACTAATATATGTAAATGGTTTAGCAAATAACGTTACGAATGGTTATATGAAAAATAGGTTTTAAAAATTCGGACTGAAGTTTAAAAAACTGTTAAGTAAAAGCAAGTTAACACATGCCACTCGGTACTATATCGTTGGTATATCTACGACAGCTAAAATACGACAGCATAGTAAATCTGGTATTGTCGACAAAACTAACCTGGCTGCTGATCTCGAAAAGGACCTCCACTCTGTGGTTGACTAGAACATGAAACTTTAATGCCTCCAAAACGAAACTTCTCTCGTTTACCACCACAGAGAACCCTTCCTACCTCCCATCAGAATGGCTACTTCCCAACTCCTTGAGAGCGTCTCGTTGCACCTGCTTGGTCTCACGCTGTCCACACGAGGTGGAATAAATACATTGAATCAATAGCCTACTCTCTCGCAAGGAAAGTTGGTTCTCTGTGTCGCTCCAGAAAGTTTGTCTCGTCCTTCAAATCTATAAATCAACTATCTGTCCTTGCATGGAATATTGCTATCATATATGGTCTGAGTCTTCGCTGTACGTCTCGAAGTCCTTGACAAAATCCAGAAACGAATATGCAAGATGATAGGTCCTGATCTGGCATCTATTCTACAATTGCTATCCCACAGACGTACCATGTCCTCCCTCTGCTTCTTCTACAGGTATTTTCACGGCAACTGTTCCGACGTGCTATTTTCGCTGGTTCCCGGACTACATGAATTTAAATGAGCTACCAGGCTGACAACTCTGTCCCACCCTTTCACATTCAAAACGGTGAAATATAACCGTCTCTTCTACTCAAACAGCTTCTTCTCCCGCAATTCCCGTCTGTAGAACTCCATTCCCTTTACTTGCTTCCCCGATGATTATAATCTTCCGATATTCAAGTGTAATGTCAATCGACATCTTCTGATACCTTGAGTTTTTTCACCGTCCTTCTCTGTATTCTTTCCTCTAACACGCCTCTTTACTCTTGTTCTCAATCCTCTGTAACCCCTTGCGTGCTAGTGGCACTTCTGTTTTTCTTGGGGTGAATTGCCTTAAAAGAATTAATTTGTCGATATTATCGTGAAAAGCATGAATACCTTTAATTAGAAAAACAATTTGCGAATTAAAAAAAGAAATCAGATAAACAGTATTTTCCTGATTTAATTGTGGCTCTCAGCATTTTAAATTATATGAGGTAAATAGCACGAAAACTTTTCAATCTCATTTCAAGGATATTTAAGTTCAGTGCGATAAAGTTAAACAGTAAATACGAAATATGGTCAATAAAATCCTACCAAATGTTCTGGTTATTGATTATTCAAGTGATTAGGAAAAAACAATTATTTTTATATTATAAATGGTTTTGTTATTCTCATAATTGCATGCAGTTATCTTAACTTGAAAACAAAATGGTGGTATGTATTTCTTCTTCCCTCGAAAAAATAACTTTTAGTGTTAAACTTTTTGTTAAAGAATGCAATCTTACTGGAATTCAGATTTCTTTCAAGATTCTACTCTTGAATAAAATTATCATTCCGAATACCCCGTCTTCAGATAGAAGGCGATAAGTGCAGAAAGCGATCACCAAAACATTTACGATGTCGATATTTTTACAGAAGATTATCCTCACTCCATTTTATTTTGTTTCATTTTTCTCGCAACTTAGCGTAATTGAAAAATTTACATGCTCAATGTTATTTTTATGGATCTTATCAGGCAATCATTAAATTCTCAATGTTTATCGAAAGTCTTGGATACACAGGCATTTTCTGCTTACTCTTTCTCGACACCATTATCCTAAAATAAATATTAATGAATTTGAAAATTGTAAAAAAAATAATTTGTCTATATTTCTGAGATGAGGTACTGTAACTATTTACACTATTTATATTGTTCGGACTTGTCTTCATCTTTGTCACTTTCACAGCGTTTCGACCGTTGTACGCTCCGACCTTCTTCAGGTGATATACGTTGAAATTTCAAACCGAACCCTTTATTTCTTCCACCGGGGTAGATTGTTCTCCTTCTACTTGCCACGGCTTTTCTCGATATCTTAATTTCCCTTTAGTAACTCAAATCTCCAAGTTTTTTTGTTCACCTCTGCTGTGGCCATTTGCGTACACTCTGAATATGAAACTAATTTTTTTAGCCATTTTGTTAAAGAACCTTTAAGGAAGTTAATTGTTCGTGTCTGTATGTCTTATCTACTGAATAGCATTTAAAATATCAGCTCGATTCATTTGGTAGATGGCATGAAACCCAATATTCGAGAATCATATCACTAATAATAGTCATTGGTGTTGATTTTGGAAATAGTGGAGACAAAGGGTTTACCTAGACGGTGAAGCAGATATGCATAGAGGATATAATACATAAAAATCGTTGAATTGTTTGTTGAGCTCTTTAAAAGTTGACCACTCCCTAAAAGGTCAAGTATTGCTAAGACAGTCGGCTTGATAATTTCACCTAAGATTCTTCAACTTTCAAAAGATATCAATTTCATAATCGAAAGTTTTCTATCTTTCGAAAAATATTTTTATCTCCAATATGTTTCAGGTTTTCAATAATGTATCCCAAAAACCTATTTGATTGTCTCGGATTTTGTCAATGGTATAAGAAAGCTATAATCAATACATTGTCTGAAATGTTCAAATTAATAAAACTTATTTGAGTACATTATTGAAACATATTAATGTATACATTTTGACCAAATTGTTAACTCATCTAGTACATATAGCATTTCTCTGCTTAATGAAAAATAATATCTTAGTATATTTGAATTAGAGAATTATTTGACCTGCTAATGTGAGGATGCTGGAAGGAAAAGCCAATGTGCATTATTTTCCTGAAAACATCACAGCATTCTTACTCTATGATCGTCGTCTAAAGTCGATATTATCAACAGGTCAGCAACTTGACTAATCGACCATGGTCGGATTCAATCCCAGTTCATAAATCTAAAAAAGAGTCCACATATATGATAAAAAAATATTTTAAGCTATGCTATATTTCTGGGTAAAAGTGCTCAATATGGGAGATATCGGGGATAGAGCCTGTGTTAATACATAAACGCAAACAGACGTCAGCATTGGCAGTGTTTCAAGCTAGAAAGCAATCTTCAGCTCATCTAAGGACTGTGCTGAAATACGAAAGATTGTCGGTACTGAGGTTTATCTCACTGTCCAATATATATATATATATATATATATATATATATATATGTATATATATATATATATATATATATATATATACACACACACACACACACACACACATATATATATATATATATATATATATATATATATATATAAGGACAAGAGGAAAACTATTCTTTTCCCATTCTTGCCTTTTTTTATTCATTTTGTTCCTTTACAGAACATTATATATATATATATATATATATATATATATATATATATATATATATATATATATATATATATACGTTTACTGCGTATCGGCGTATCTTGTTTTTTTAAGGAAGTGAAAATTCAGTTTAATATGAAAAAAAACATTCAAAACTGTTCAGAAAAAATGAGCACAACAATGTGCTGTAATCAATAGAAAAAAAAAATTTGGCACAAAATTTAATATTATATTTGCAAATATTGCATGCAAAAAAAATTTAATTGTTTTCTTTTATCAAAAATGCAGAAGCATATAATTTCCATTAATTTTCGTTTGAAAAGCCACATTTTCAATGTGAACTGAAGACATTCTACAGCACTGTTATCGCCATATAACTGCATAGTTGATGATAATTCTGCCTCAAAATATGGACAAACAGACGGACATGAATATTTTGATGTATTTCTGAAAGAAATAAGAAGGAATTTATTATGATGTGTATAGTTGGTTCATGGATACAAGTAGTAGTATTTACTTCTTATCTATGCAATACTACATTTGAATCGGTTAGCCTTTTATGAAGCGGGTTTTTCTTTGTCTTGGTTACTGAATAGTTGTATCTTCGTAAGCAATAGAACCAAAACATTTTCTTTTGATTATAGTTCTAATAATGAAAATAATATTTTGCACACACGTATGTATGTTATAATTTAGATATTAATAAAATAAATCTGTAAAGACAATATAAATAAAAAATACAAAAGGAAAACTTTTTGTCCTATGAGGGACTTTGTCAAGGTAAATGTGAAGATTTTGTTTAGTAGTATTTTAGTATTTATACGGCAGAGTAAAATGTAAAAGATTTTAAATTTTAAATATAAGAACGCTCTAAAATATTTTAAAACTGTAAAGAAAGGTAAACTATAGAGAAAGCTAATTTACGTAATTTATTGGATAAAAAATGAAAGTGAGCAAATGCTGTTTGAATTTTTATTTATTATTTATTTTTAATGTAATTATTTTATTTTGCTAAATTATTCATGAATTAATTTATTTTAAATATTTAAAAGGTTTTGAGTAAAACATTTTATTTTAATTTGTAAAAAATGATAGTCTTGTATGTAGGTTTTGGAACGCATGACTGCCTTGTATTTATATGTAGATATCTTTGTAGATATCTTTCGCCTTGAAAGTGAATTGCAATACACACCAATATCAAATTACCTACAACCTAATTTTTGTTCAAATGTTTCGTAAATGTTCCAGAAGCGTTGATAAATGTCAGCGGTTACAATTTTCCTACATGAAGGAATTTAATAACCCACGTCCGATTCTGTCTATATTTCTGAGATGAGGTATTATGTATATTATTTACATTATTCGGACTATGTGTCCTCAAGGACACATGGCACAGTGGATAAAGGCGTTGATTAGATCCAGTGACAGAACCCAAAGTGTGTGAGTTCAATACCCGGCTAAGGCAGTGGAGAAATTTCAGAGGGAAAATTAACAGGAGATAACTGATAACTGACATCCATTAAACATGGCACATGGAACTAGAACAGTCTACCCCAGTGAGCGAAATAAAGGGTTCAGTTCGACATTCCAACCACCTGAAGAAGGCCGGAGCGTACAACGGCCGAAAAGTTGTAATAAATATGGCGACAAAGATGAGGACAATAGTCCAAATAATGTAAATAATCCACATCCGATTCGTACACACTTCCATGTCACTCCTTATTTTACCAGATTACCAGTCAGTTTTCTATTATAATGAAAAAATTATGGGAATTTTTACTTTAATTCTATACACTCAAGAGCCTTTTTCGATCTTTTTGAACCAATATAATAAAATAGGTGATCTTACATTCACAACAATATAAAATATGGATTTGTATTAGGAACTTTTACGAAATTTCATATTCACTATTAACACTATTTACGTTTCGGCCGTTGTACGCTCTAACCTTTTCAGGTGATTGAAATTTCGAACCGAACACTTTATTTTGTCCACCGGAGCAGATTGTTCTAGTTCCATGTACCATGCCTCTTCCGGATATCTCAGTTTCAATTCTTTCCCTTTAGTAACTCAGCTCTTCAAGTACGGAACTAACAACTCTTTGGGCCAATTCGCGGGATTACTTCAACCAACGTCTTTATCCATTGGGCTATGTGATCTTGGGGAATATCAATGTATGAATTTTTGAGACTTATAAACCTAATGTGTAAATAGTTACAATACCTCATCTCAGAAATATAGGCAGATGCCTCATGTTCACGTATTTATGCGAGGCTTTATAGAAATATTAGCATATGAAAGGGAAACATTGAGCAATTATCTTTGAAAATATGAATCGTTGTCATTACTTGCGTATATGTGCATATTTATGGGAATTATTATTTTGGCGGGAACGCGTAGAAGAAAGTTTTGGGAATGGATAGAAATAAAAGTATTTCAAGGAGAATTCTATCCAGAAATATAGGTAAAAAAACATTGAAGTTAAGACGGAAGTTGGTTTTCTTTTTAGTTTTTAAAAGTGAACATTTTAGCGAGTAATGAGAATTTATTGCGAACAGGCGTGTCAAGCTGCAGCAGCAGCAGCAGCCGCCCTCATGCTTAACTATAACCCTGCCTACGGATGAGTGCTGCAATTTAGCCACTCGGGATTGTCCCACGTGACAATAACCTAGTGAATTAAAGTGTTGGCTCGTGAACATGTTCAGTAAGAGGTAGACGAGATATCCCTAGATAGAGTCAGAAGGGACAAGAACAATCTACCACCACAGATTGAATAAAGTGTTCATTTATAAATTCCAAGAAGATTACCAGGATCGACAAGCCCCTGATAAAGATCAGAGTGCACAATGGCCGAAACAATACGATAACAACAACAAGGAGGAGGAGAATAGCCTGAATGTAAATAATGATATTCCATAAATTCAAACAAAAGTTATTTGCGAAAGTTGTTAATGAAAAGTGCAAAACGACAGAAACAGAATAATGTACAGTAAGTGTTTATGCATAGGAAAGTGTACACTTTCATGTCTGTGCTTGTGCTGGTGGATTTGTCGACAGTTGACGAGCTGATCTGGTGCGGAAATGACATCGACGAAGCTAGTTAGAAGCAAAAATCGCCATAAGCAAGTTGAAGTTAAACGGTGTTCATGTGAAGATCGCAATGCAAATATGTAGGAAAACGCTTTAAGTTGAATATTTTATTGTTGTACATGAAAAAAATTCTTAAAATGAAAAGGGAATAAACGAGGAAATTAGTTTAAATACAAAGGCGCTCAAAAAGTTTATCGGCTAGAATCACTTCACAAAATCTGACGAACATATCAAACAATTTATTTTGTAATCTCTTTGGTCAAGACAAGAAATTGTCAGCGCCCATTATACATACAGGGATAGAAAACCAACCAATTGAAACTTAAGATTGAATCTTGATTATTTATAATTCCAGAAAGACTAAGGTGAAATCTATGTTGACTGAATAGAAATAAGTTTTTTCTCATCAATCAAAAAAGAGTTATTTAATTCCTGTTTGGCTAGGAAAAAAATGACTGAATTCAAATTCTTGTAAACTGACACTAAGCATAATATTGTCTGTAACAAACCATTCACCCTACAAAAAGATAGATAAAATCAATAATACGAATATAAAAAGGAAATACAACACGCAGTTAAGTTTTTAATGAGATTTGAAATGTTTTGCCTAGTATATCGTTTTTGTATCACTTGTCTTTTCAATATTATGTTGTGGATTTGAGTGTTTGAGACATTCGCTTCTGTGGTATGATGTATGTTTGAACTGGAAAGTTTGTTTGAAAAATTGGTGTTAGAATTTGTAACATCTACATTACAGTCTAACATTTGTGCCAATGGCGCAATTGCAATATTCTTTGCTGATAATATTTTGAAAGATATTTTGCTAATCTCACTGGATGCGTGATATTTATTACTTGAGATAACCAATGTAGAAACTGTTTTCCCCGCTTCAAAATGTGTTCTATCATTACGCTATCTTTAGTTCTTTTAATTTAATTCCTTAATGTGCCCAGATTTTCTGTCGAAATAAAAAGATAGCGCAATATTGTCGACTAGAGGCATTACTATCCACTTGTTGGATCCGACAGTTCCGTTCCGGTTGGTCCTTTGTCGTCTGTGAATATTTGCCGATTTTAAATCAATATATAATCATAGATAACAGTATTTCTCAGCCTCATTTAGTAAAGCAGCATTTTCTTATCTGTTGTTTGAGCAAATTTTATGTGCGCAATTTAAACTTCATTTTTTACTTTTAAAACCAGCAATACCAAATAAGGTGACTATCAACAACAGAAATCTCGCAAGAAACATTAAATGCAAGAATTTGTACCAAGCCTCTGGTGAGAATAGCGTGATTTCAAATTAAGTGCGAGTTGGATAATCATTTTTGATTGTAGAAATTTGCTTACAATAAAGATACCTTCACTTGTCTTACTGATTTGATATTTAAGCAGCGAGGGCCATTTAAGGTAAATGGTAACAAAAGAAGTAACTTATAATCAGAAAGACAGTTGCACGTTCTGAGATACATCAAAGGCAAGAGAAGCAGGCGAAAACAACGAGTAACTTAACGAACGAGATTATGTAAATAAATGACAGAGCAGAGGGAGTATGATGGACAGTTAGAGCTAAATAGGAGAGGAAGTGTGAAAAGCCATGATCGCCCTCAACCTGAAGGGACACAAAACATAAAGATAGCATCAATTTTGAATTCCATTTCAGACAACAGCTCTTTATTTTTTCTACAGAGTTTTCGGTTGCACATTTTTATACTTTGTATGTTAGAAATATTATTTAATCGTCAGTTTGGATTTAACGGTTAGAATTTTAACCCAGAATTGTTGTTCCTTTTGAATTAAAAGATGTCACAATCTCGAAAGTATTTGTATGCTGCAACCCTTTGACTTCATCTAAGAAAGCTTTATTTATATTTCCTCGAAACAATATTAATGTAGAAGGTTGCAATGTTATTCAGTTTTCTATCTACGTTTAATTTATTCAGTTTATGAAATTATGTTAGATACCAGTTTTATAATGAATTGCAATCGATTTAAATAAAGAAAATAGCATGAATCCACCCTCCTACAGCCCCGGTATAAATAACAGCACAAAGTGGGCTCACTTGACTTCGAGTAGCAAACAGTCTAGTAGTAAAACTGAAATCAAAACCAACCTGAAAAGGAATGGGTTCTTGGGTTAGACACACCACTGCTGCAGAAAATATGGTGTATTTACAAACATAATGGATTACTGGACTAAAAAAAGCTTATGCTAAGAGAATATAGGCTACAGAGTGTGTCTTTTAAATAAATGCTTGATTATTAATTTCATCCTTCTTCAGTAAATATTATTTCACTTTATATAAACGTTGAACTAAACGCTTTATTTTAAAATTTGTCAGAGTGGCAGATTATGTGGCCATCGTCGCACGAGTTCTGCGCACCTAATATTTAATTATTTGATAAAATATAATTATGTTTAATCAGCTTCAAGCAAAAGAAATATTTTGATTTACTCAAATTAATAGATATTGTTTAGACAATCAATTTCAACAACGTCGATGTATCAAAGCATACACCTTTATTTCCCTTTTATAATTACGGTCTAATCTTCGACAATTGGCAAAGAGTTTGACTCTTAATTATTTTACCATCAGATATAAAATACGAACAATCAGAAAATATAGAAAAAAAATGATTGTTCTTGTGAGACACGTTTAACCAAATCTGTGAGGATTTTTGGCATATTGAAAGGGGATTATTTCAATCAGATTTTATGAGAGATGTTGAAAATCAACCCTTGGAAATTAATCATCACTTACTTCTTGATTATTTCATTTCCACTGATAAAGTTTTCCAAATGACTTAATATTATGACTCATATTTTAATATTGATTCATTTTAAACGAAAGATTAATTGCTATCTACTTCTATGGCGAACTTTTATTTGTATAACTGTTCTCACCTTTAAGAGAAATATTAATACAATTCATAACGCGCACTCACCCCATATATATATATATATATATATATATATATATATATATATATATATATATATATATATATATATATATACGACAAATTGAAAACATTTTCTGACGCGTTTTCACCCGTTAGACTTCATCCGATGAAACGCATCTGAAAACTTTCCAATTTCTCAGACATTTTAGTCCTTGCCGACGCGTTTCGTTTTTTGACTTTATCAACGTATGTGATGATAAACAAAAGCAAAATGTTGTATAGTTACATGAAATTCAAAAATTTTAAAAAGACATGTCTGTGTAAACCTCTTTTTGGATATTAGTACCTTTTTCCTTTTTTTTTTTACTAACAGTGTGTTTTTGTTTTCCATGTCGACAATGTGTTAAAGTTCTCAGAATAAATCTGCAGAGAAGACAAACTGAATAAAAATAAAACGCGTTGACAAGGACTAAGTACTATTTTCCGGTTGTCTATTTTATGCAATTTGTCTTCTCTGCTGATTTATCCTGAGAAATTTAAAACATTGACGACATGGAAAACAAAATCAGAGTCTTAGACAAAAAAGTTACTTTTGGAAAAAGAGGCTTACACACCTGCGTAAGTATCTTTTTAGAAATATTTGAATTTCATGTAACTACACAACATTTTGCTTTTGTTTATCATCACTTGCCTTGATAAAGTCAAATGACGAAACGCATCGGCAACGACTAAGTACTATTTTCTGATTGTTATTTTATTCAATTCGACAGATTTATTCTGAGAACATTAACATATATATATATATATATATATATATATATATATATATATATATATATATATATATATATAAATCAGGTCATCCCATAAGTTCTGTCCGAATTTTGAATAAAGAAAACAAGTGACCAAATGTTACATTTAATTACAGATTCAATCAACAATGTATTTTCCCTGATTATCTATGACTTCCTTCCATCTATTAACAAGCTTACTAATTCCATTACTGTAAAATTCTTTTGGCTTTGATTCGAAGAACTCACAAATGTCAGTTTTAACCTCTTAATGTGTTACAAAAGCTGTTTCTTCCAAATGATTCTGTAAGCTACGAAACAAATGGTCGTCTGAAGGAGCAAGATCGGGAGAATAAGTTGGATGAGGAATTTTCTGCCAACCAAGTTATTCGATCTTTTGGGACGTGATTCTTGCTGTGTGGGGTCGCGCATTGTCCTGATGAAACATCACCTTTTTTTGATTCTCTAGAGCAGATATTTTTCCCCAAAGCTTGGTTCAAACGCTCTAATTGCTGACAGTATATTTGAGCATTAACTGTTGTCTTAGGTGGTAAGAATTCAAAGTGGATTATTCCTTGGCGATCCCACCAGATTGAAAGAAGAACCTTTTGCCCATGAAGTTCCCTTCTCGGCTGTGTCTGGGGTCCTTCCCCTTTACCAAGCCACTGTCTACGACGCTTAACATTTCGATAAAAGATCCATTTTCCGTCGCCAGTCACAAGTCTATCCAAAAAAGGTCAAACAAGTTGGCGAGAATGGAGAGAAGAGCAGATGTCAACTCGGGATTTGAGGTTGTTTTCAGACAATTCATGAGGCACCCATTTTCCAAGTTTAGGAACTTTTTCGAAGTTGTTGAAGATGACGATGAACAGTTGTATGGTTTGAACTGAGAAGCACTGCCAATTCCTCAACTGATAAAGCAGGATTTTCTTCAAGAGCTGCTTCAAGAAGCTTTTCATCAAACTCAACTGGACACCCGGTTCGATCTTCATCTTCAAGGGTGAAATCTCCACCTCTGAATTTTGCAAACCATCTTCTGCAAGTTCTTTCATTCACACATTCCTCTCCATAAACTGAGTGAATGTTTCTAGCCGCTTTGGCTGCTGAGTTTCTTTTCTTGAACTCATAAAGCATTATGTGCCTCAAATGATTCTTGGGTACTTCCATGTTAGCAGGGTTTTAATCAAGCAAAATTTAATTTTATTGTTCTCTGAAATAAAATTTGATCAATTTAAATGCATCTAAACATAAAAATAATGTTCAGCTCCATTAGACATTATAAAATACTCTTTAAATTTCGTTCATTTTAAAAAATGGTAAAATTCGGAGAGAACTTATGGGATGACCTGATATATATATATATATATATATATATATATATATATATATATATATATATGTGTGTGTGTGTGTGTGTGTGCGTGTGTGTGTGTGTGCGTGTGTGTGTGTGTGTGTATAAAATTCATGGTAATATCTACCAGTTTTCTTTTCTCTATGCGATTCAAATGTCAACGGTGGATTTTGTAGTATTTCTAAATATTTTTATGATATCAATTCGGGAAATCGAAGGAAATTACATGCATGAATTCAAAAATATCACATTAGACAGCATGATTTTTTAAAATTTATTTTGGGCTTAACGTGTTTTGTAAGATTTCTAATTTCTTTTATATTTAAGTACCGAAATCAAAATCCTTCACCATCTGCTTTTTTGTATTCCATTGTAATATTTCTGATAATAAAATATTCTGGATATGAAAAAAAAATTGATTTATAGTCCTGCAAGTTATTCCGATAGGATTAAATTAAGTATTTTCTTTTGCTTTTTCGTTAACTTCATATTTCTATTAAAATTCTGAAACAGTGGCTATTTTTCTGTATGAAAGACGGAACTGAATCTCAAAACGAGGCAGTAGCAGTTTAACAAAATATCTCTGCGTGTCTCTCTCTCTCTTTTTCTCTCTCTCTTTTTCTCTCTCTCTTTTTCTCTCTCTCTTTTTCTTTACTGGGACACTAAAAGTTTTATTTGATTTCATATAAAAACATACATATGTGTATGTATGTATGGAAATGTGCCGGTAACAATCTCATTAAATCTTACATCTAAGGAACAGTCCCAAAGATCAATACAAGCATCAGTACCGTATTTCTTTCATGTCAGGTGGTTGAAGGTTTGATTAGAGGTTCGTGCCTGGAAATTAACAGAAATGTGTTGATACCGCAATGTGATGTCTTTGCCACCTTTCGATCAATAACATAATTGAACAAATCTTGTGTGGAAATATTGAAATCTTTTCTAATGTTAGCACATTTTGCAGCTAATGTTATAAGGAGCTATTAGACGTGAGTGATTTGCAGGATGAAAGGAGGCGGAAAAGTCCTCGTCCTTACTATGGGATTAAAAATACTGACTGGGTAGGATTTTGGGAAATGCTACGAGACGAGGACTTTTCATCACAACCGCCGATATTCAGCAAAACTTGTTCATTTTTTGAAACTAAATGCCTTATTCGGCGAGGGAAAGAAAAAGAGGGTGAGACAGAGAAGAAAGCGAAAGAAAATATGTGCATGCGTGCGTAAGCACTGATGTTACTCAAATCTTGAGTTCAAATACTTACATAGAATAGCATATCAAGTCAATAGAACACATATAATGGCTGCATGCAAGCTTTTTATAGGCCAAGATATTTTCATTGTTTTATTTGTACTATTTTAGTTTATTTTAAACTTTCTCATACGATTTCTATATTTGGCCTTTCACTCAAGTCAATCTACTTTCCAGACTCTTTAAATAGTTGGATTAGTGCTGGGTAAATCTTTCATTCTTGTGCAACGATCCTATATATAGTTCTTTGTTATTTGAAAGTGTATATTCCTTTTGGGGTGATATAAGCTTTGGTGAATAAATTCATAAGGTTTAGAGTGAAATATAAACATTTGACATTTCAAAAAATATACAGTGCACTCAGACAACAAATAACAATTTACGGAATTATCAAATTAGACAAAGGAAATGGGAAAATAGCAGTAATTTAAATAAAACAACTTTATTACCTTATCTCTTGGGACTTTTAAGAGATGCTATGCTCGAATACATGTATTTAAAATTCTGCACAAATGCGCATATATATACTACATGCATATATGAACTTTAATATTAACTATTTTCTAACTTTTTCGTTTATTGTAGTTGAAATTTTAAACGATGGTTGTTTTAATCCCCGAAACAATTTAGTGCGGCAAATGCCCGAATTTATGTTACTGGCCCGATTGTAACTGAATTGTCTTTTTCTCCATTTCTTATCGTAGTTGCTGTGTTCATATTCTTAATATTTCCATGGCAGAATGACCTGGCCGCACAACTTGGTCACGTGATAGGGATGAATTCTGGCTGCATTGTGTCTGAGTTTTCCTTGTGTCAAAAGACTTTAGCATTATCGCTCTTGTTCCATATGCTGGACTGAAGGAAAATGTTTAGATTGTTCTATTTGAAATTGGATGTTTGAATTTTTTATCTAATGATCTGCAATGAAAGGAAAACAGTTTAGGTAACAGTTTTTATATATTTGTTACATTATTGGATCTCAAGAATAAAATTTGCCCCTGTTTATATATATTTATCTGTGTTTACAGTTGGATGACGGAAATGATCTTTATAGAAAATTTTTTTCGCAGATTATGAGTTAATTAATTTTAATTAATATAAGAGTCATAGACCCAAATATATCATCGCAATATATATATATATATATATATATATATATATATATATATATATATATATTTGTGTGTGTGTGTGTGTGTGTGTGTGTGTGTGTATGTGTGTGTGTGTATGTGTGTGTGTTCTGTCTGATGAAAACAAAACATTGAAGGTATAATATGTACAAAAGAAATACTTGTTAAATGCATTTGTTTTATGCATGTAAACAGGAGATCAAATTATTTTAATGTCACTTATTACTTTAGCTAAATAAGCAACATTTTATCAAAGGCCAATTCTAATATACAACAGTACTAGTCTCAGTTATCATTTTTAAGAAATGTACATCTCTCGTTGGGACATTTCAACGTCTAAATTAGTATAGTCTGATGCAGTGAGAGAAACATCAATTGACCCAATGTCGGATAGACTTATATGAGACATGTTCTAAGCATGGTAACCGCAATGAGGACAGACTACCTTTAAGGATTGAACAAAGAGTTCTGGTCAAAATTTTGTAGACCGGAAGATGGTCGAAAGGTAAAGTCTGAAATGTTGCGAGTATAACAGCCAAGACGAGGATACTCCTAAAAAAAATGATAATTTTTGTTTTTCTCTGATATTTAAACGTCATTTTAAGACAATATCTGTATTTTTCTCATCCGCACGTCTTACGTTACACCTATCTGATCAGAGCTTCATTAGAATCCATTTAAACACACACACAAATTTACCAGACTCCATTAGAAACATACTAGTAGAAAAAACAAATAAAATTAACTGCATCCACCTGCAAAAAAAGACTAAAAATAATGGAAGCTTTAATAATAAAAAAGAAAAAGCCAACTCTTAACAATATTAACTACGAACAAAGCCACAATGTGCTAACCGTATTCGGAAATTAAAAACATCCCTACCACACACTAAGACATACACATAACGCACATACTCAATTAAGCTGAAAAATCGAATCATCCTTGATAATGACTAAAGGTATAGCCGAAAGCGTTCGGAAATATAAAGCATTTGGACAGTTCTTACACACCCTTTGTCCAGAAAAGAAAGCTCTTGTTCGAATACAAGAAAAATTAAATAAAAAGCTTAAGCTTGTCTGTCGTTTTTAATGAAACATGCATAAAGGAAGGATTGCTGCCTAAATATATCATATATATATATATATATATATATATATATATATATATATATATATATATATATATATATATATATAATGTATGTATAATTCATATACAAAGATCTATTCTGCGAAAAATATCTCTTTGGAAGCAAAGTTCTCGCAGTTTTAGAATATTTATTTAGAAATATATTTTCATTTAGAAGTTATTAGAAATTGTGGAACATTAAATTTATTTAGAATCTGGTTGTAACTTTCCTTAAACATAAAAAGAGAAATCAAAAAATACAAATGATCCTTAAGTTAAAAATTATCATTATTTTCTTTGTGTTTAATATACAAATTAAAGATTTATTATCGATAGATTAATTAAAATAGTTTTATGAACAAATTTTTATTTGATAACACTAAAATAACCGGACCTTTTTCAAAAAATGATTTACATAGTGGTAATTCCGTAGACAAGATTTGATTTTTCAGTGCATTTTCAAATTGTATATCATTATTATGCTATACAAATACGTAGCATTTTAAAAGGAGGATTTCTTGAGTGAGGAATCGAAGGATTCGAATGATTTCGAATAGAGTGGCGAAAGACATTGTAAGTCTATACAAATTTAACTTAAATCATTTTCTTTGCGTCGATATAAAAAATGTAGCGACTGTTGCATAATTTGGAAGGGTTTTCTGCCAAATCTTAAATCAAATGTAGCCAAGGATTTTGACGTTTTTCAACGGATATTATTGCATCTAATTAGCACTGTTTAACCGAGACATTTTGAAATCGATATATATATATATATATATATATATATATATATATATATATATATATATATATATAGTTGCATGTAGATCTGTTTATGACCTCAGGTTTCACGCTTTCGCGATCTTCACAAAAACTGGTTTATTTTTCAGAAGTGGATCTATTTATGCTTTATTTGTGTTTGATTATTTGCGTGTGGTGGTAAGAGAGGGAAATTTTCTTCTGTGTTTGTTTGAGATGGCACTCACATATACATAGACACACACACATACAGGCGTATACATGTTAGTTCATGCATACACATATTCATAATTTTGGGTTAGGCGCACTTACACATTCATTCGCTCGAATACTAGTGTTTTCGAATTTTTCATTCTGTTTATTTCGCTGTCAAGATTGCAGCGTTTCATATGTAGCAATGTTCTCTTAGTAAAAGGACAGGGGCGCCGGCTTTGGCTTTTTTTAAGGTCGGCTGTTTGCTCATATGTCCCCCCACACACATACACACATTTGTAGAGGTACACACACACACACACGCACTCATTGATTTGGGTCTATTACTACCACGTGGGTTTTGTTGGATTCTGTCTGTAGACATGTCGACGGTATTTGTATTGTTTTTAACAACAACAATTGCATCTGTGTTATTAACGGCTGTAATTATTTTAATGGTAATATTAGCTGTGATATTGTTATTGATATATTGATAATAATTGATATGTTATTAGTTATGATGAACGGTAAAGTTATCCCTAATAATGATGGAAACAATGGAAACAATAATAATAACAATAATAGTGATAACAACATTAAAAATAGATAATGAAAAATAAAAAAATAAAAAATAAATAACATAATAGTCAAAAACCAGAAAGAAAAAGATAATAATGTCAGCGGTAATAATTATAGCAGTTGTGGTAATAATAATAATAATAATAATAATAATAATAATAATAATAATAATAATAATAATAATGACAATGATGAAAACAGTACTAATGGTGGTAGTGATAGTTATAAGGTGATGGTCCTAAAAGTAGTAACAATAACTAATAGTGATAGTAATATTAGTAGTCGCAAAATAATAATTTTGGGGTGTTAATGGTTATATCTGTCCTGATGGCAATGCTAATTGTCATGGCGGTGGCTATGTTTATGGTGGTGGTAGTAGTCTTGGTAACAGTGAGTTTAGTGTTATTGATTCCTGTTGGTGGTTATGTTTTGGTGGTTTTAGTATTCTGGTGACTTAGTATTCTACTATTTTTTCGCTAGGTTCAAATTCTGATAGTACATATTTTTTTCGTGTTTGCATTTTGAAGTTATTTCCTATCTTTAGTTTAGAAATGTTTTTTGTTGTGTGTGTGTGTGTGGGATTAGTGCCACTTTTTCTTTCAGGCAAATTAGACATCTCCTTGATATGTTGTTGTAGGCTGGTGTGGGTTTCATAATTTCGCAGGTTATGTTTGGTGGGATGCATTTGTCTTTTAGTTGCCATATGAATGTGGATATTGTGGCGCTGTTGTAGTATTTTCTGCTGGAGAATGAGAGGTGGTGTATGTATTTTCTTTGTTTGAATGTTCCTTCGGTGGCGCCAATGTAGTGCATTATTGTGTTGTTTGCGTTGCCCTTAGCATTGTATACTATGTTTGTAGGCAGTTTCCTTGTAATGAGCATGTGCTTTTGTTTTTGTAGTTGTCATGGGGGCGTTGTTTGCGTCAATATAGGTTTTTGGGGTTTGGTTTTTTATTATTTGTGTTATGTTCTTAGTGCAATTGTAGCTAACTTTTACGGTGATTTTGTTAAATATTTTTGCAAGGGGGCTTGTAAAAGAGAAGTGATTTTCTATTAGATTTAGGAATGTGTATGTTCTGAGATTTTTTTGTATGGCGAAATAAACCAAATTATATTTCTACTCACGTGGTGGTAATAGACCCAAATCAGTGGGTGTGCATCTAAATATGTGTGTATGTGTGGGGGAATGTGAGCATGACTGCCGGAGCAAACAGCCGACCTTAAAAACGCCAAAGCCAGCCCCACCTGTCCCCTACTAAGACACCGAATCTTGACACCAAAAGAGACAGAATGAAAATTTCGTACATACGTATGCTGGAGCGTATGAATGTGTAACTGCGCCTAACGCAAGATTATGAATATGGGTGTGTATGTATGAACTAGCATGTATACGCCTGTAGGTATGTGTATCTATATATATGTGAATGTCATCCCAAACAAACACAGAAGTAAATTTCCCCCTTCCCCCACCACACGCAAATAATCAAACACAAATAAAGCATAAATAAATTCACTTCTGAAAATTAAACCAGTTTGTCTGAAGATCGCGAAAGCGTGAAACTTAAGGTCACAAACAACTCTCCATGCCACTACATATGTTAGCTCTATTATGGATATTGAGCACTTTCCACTAAAATCCTACACACAAGAGAAATATGAGAGAAATATTCGTATATGTGACAAGTCTGAATTTTTTTCTATTATATATTTAAAGTAATTTGACAAACGCGTTGACGTCTCTTATATTTAATCTACGTTTGTTTGTCAAACACGCAGTTGTTTAATCTTATAAACTGCTGCGAGTACAATACATTACCTTTCATGGGTAGATAAGCGAACTGAATCGTCTGACCCAATATTTTATTAAATGATATTTTCCATCTTTCAGATTCTTTTGTCAGTATATTGTAAATATCATCTGACCTTTAATTTAAAGTTTTACTCCTGCGCTACAGGTCCGTTCAAAAACGATATTACTAAAAATGTAAAAGTCAAAGTTTAGTATATGATCAAACTGCTACTAGAAAACTGGTCTTGTTAAGAGAAATATAGTTTATTTTAAGTGTATTCCTAAGCTTTGTGATTTCTCTGTGAAAGAATCGAACAGCGTAATCCGCCAGTGATATTTCAAGTTATGTAAACCAATGATCTTTAGGAGATTAACTATATTTCTCTCCAAAAGAAATGTCACATAAAGTGAAAAATAAAAAGTCGAAAATATGGATATATGAAATATCTCCTTTGAAATATTTTTGCAGATAAAATATTTCATAAATAGTTAAGTTTATTATTTAAAAAAATTAAATCCGTATCAACAGATGCAGAAGAAAACTTCCGCTTATATTATTTCTGGGTTCATTATTTCACTAAATACCAAAAATCCTAAAAACTGGAAAAATAACCAATGCTCAATCATGGATCAATAAATGGCATTCACGAAAATTGCTATCAGGATGGCATATTAAAGAAAAACAGGATCGGTGTTATTTTCTTGTTTATTTAGAAAAATCACAATTGCCAAAATAATATGAACGTTTAATTGTTAAATTGTCATATATTACAGTTACTTTCATCTCAGTTATGCTTCTCAAGCTAATATTGAATAAACGAGAAATTCTATATTGTGTAAAGATAGTATTCTCGTATTGAAATATCGTTAGTACAAGTAATCATTCTGTAATATAATTCCATACATCTAAAAGTTATATTTTTGCATAAATTTATATCCTGCAAATACGCATTAGAAATTTTGAAATATTAATCAATTTTGAAACAATGACATTTTTATCAGTTATTGTCAAGAATTTGTAGTTTATGTAATTCTCCAGTATCAGATGTCGCTTGTAAACATGGAAAACTGAATTAAATTCACCTCATTTTTAGTAGTTTATTAAAATTCAGTCTGGAAAAAATATTTATTTCAATTTTTTCTTTGTGCACATTAATTCACGACGGAGCTATTGTAAGGTTCAAATTAATGACAATTTCCACAGTAATCATACTTTTATTAAAAAGAAAAAAACGAAACTTAAGGAGTAAAGCGTTTTTAATTCCTTTATCGTTTGCGAAGAATCATTAATCAGAAAAACTTTAATTCATTGTCTGAAAACAAAGAAAATTCAAATAAGCGAAAATTCGCACACATATCAATTACTAATCATGATAAAGAAATTAACAAAATTTATCAAAAGCAGTTTATTTAAAAATCTGAATAAGGAAGAAAATAGATTTAATTCATAAATATTTCAAGGAATAAAAACATTATTAAAGTTAATTGCTTTTGGAATTTGATTTTATGCAGCTGTAAAAAAGTATTTTTTCTAAAATGATAATTTTTATATGATATGCAAATTCAATGCTTATTTTTAAGTTATAATCAGACTTGCAATTCAAATCACACACTTACATACAATAAAAGATTTGTATGTATCTAATAATATCTATCGATTTGTACGTATCTATCTAGCTAGAAATTTGTGCAAATTTGTACCTGATCAAAAATATGTGTGCATATTTCCTGATAAATATAAACCCGCATTTGAAGAAAACGTTTGTTCGGAACTAGTGTTGATAGATTCGCGTTGAAAAAAGTAAAGAAAAAGGCGGCAACAGAAACGTGAATAGAATCTGGAATGTTATGCGAATAAATGAATTAGAACTGGCGCCATTTTGCGTCCTGTTGTAGCTGAAAAATGGGGAACAAATCATGGGGAAGGAAATAAAAGAAACTGATCCAATAGACTTAACGTGACATATTGAAAATAAGTTAGCAGCAAAATGAAGTTTCTTTCGAAGTCTTAAAGCAGAATGAAACGTACCAATGTTGACTGTCAGGTTTTATTATATAAGTCAATGTTTTCACAATGAAATTGCTATTAGTCAAACAATGTTGGTAAAATTTTCAGGATTTTCTTATATGATAAATATACCATGTGAAATTCAATGTATCCGATTTTTTTGAAAATATTATAATAACTTGCTTGCTGGTGTGAGATTTTATTATGCAACGACTTTGTCATATTGTAAACAAATTTGATGATAAATGCAAAGGATTATTCTAAGTTCTTGAACAAGATGTTTGAGTGTTACAGGCTTTACGCTAATTATTAGAAGCATGCTAAAGAATGCTTCTTTACATTCTGCTAAGCTATGACTCGCATTAAAAGAATGGATCAAAGGCACCAAACTAATGAAAGGGACATTAGATCATTCTAAATATTAATATAACAGAAAACTTGTGGTCTATCATCAACAGATGTATACTAGAATCTGAGAAGCAAAACCTAACAGCAATGATGTACAAATTGGGACTCTAGAAAAGTTAAAAATCAATGACTAAAAAACTGATGAACGTTATAAAATGTCTAGTAGGCAATTAATAAAATATAATTCAATCATTTATATCCTATATTATTGTCTTTAAATGTATGCTTTATTACCTATATCTTTTGAATTTGAATATAAATAAAAATATTTTCTTTTGAGCATAAACATATAATTTGAAATTCACATAGTATTTACTCATATAAATATTTATCCTGAGAATTTTAATATCTTCTATTAATACCAATATCTGTGAAAACTGACTTGTATTAAAAGATCTGGTATAGTTTAAGTCAGTGGATCATCTCAGACTTTGTGTGCTGGAAAGAAATGAGATCGAAATGATAAAATAGACGTGAATAACTTGGAGCAGAAATTCAATTTCTGACAGGGATATTTAAGCTGAAATTAAAATACCTGTCTATATTTCTGAGATGAGGTATTATGTACACTATTTACATTGCTCGGACTATCATCCTCATCTTTGTTGCCATATTTATCACTACGTTTCGGTCTTTGTACGCTCCGGCCTTCTTCAGGTGGTTGGAATATAGAACTGAAACCTTTATTTCGCTCACTGGGGTAGTCTGTTCAATTTCAACGTGCCATGTCTAATGGATGTCAGTTATCAATTATTTCCTGTTAATTCCCCTCGCCATGTTCTCCACTGTCTTAACCAGGTATTGAACTCACACTCTTTGGGTCCTGTCACTGGATCTAACCAAAACCTTTATCCACTGTGCTGAGGACATCTGTGTATGAATTTCTGGGTATTATAAACCTAATGTCCTCAGCAACCATTTTTTTTGTGCTCATATTGCAATTTTTGCTGTTAACATTTCATATTTTTTACCAGAGCTCATATTGCAATTTTCTTTGTTATTATTGCTTCCTGAGCCGACCAAGCATAGAAATGAATACAATTTGTAGTCACATGATTCTTTTAATCATATCGTCTACTTAGTTTGTATCATCATCCCTAATCTTTAGTCTTTTTTTATATTTCTCTTGATCTAGCTATCTGCATTTAACTTGTAATTTAGAATCTCTGATATTAATTAACTTGGTTCTAAACTTATTTCATAGTGGTTTCTAGTAGTGAGTATAGAAGATCGTGTTACAGCACGTCTCTTCAGTTCATTACAATATTCATATTAATGTCTGGTTAGTTTCAGTTCTTTAATTATTGTCCCAAAGGACAATAGCTGAATGGATTAAAACGTGGGTTTGTGAATTTGCTGATATAGTAATTGTGAGGCTCTGAGTCAGGGAGTACAAACTGAAAACACAGTGGAAACAAGGCAAGCAATGATTGAGTAATAATACAAAGAACAAGACAAGCAGCGAACAAAAAAAAAGAAACATTCCAATTGCAGATTAAATGAAAGGTTATTTTCAAAATTACAGGCGTTTGAAAAAGGCCGTAGGGCACAACAGCCAAAAGGTTGTGATAACAACAAAGACAGGGATATTAGTCTGAATATAAATAATGATAACCTATTCTTAGGAATTCAGACAAATGTTTGTGCGTCCAATTTTTCAGCCTCTTTTTATGAAGGTCTTGCACAAACGTTGCAAAGGCGTCAGTAGTGATATTTGTAGTTGCCGCATTCATATTCTACATTATTTTAAGTTTTCTAGTAATTTTATAACCTTTTATTTTCTTTTGATTTTTCTCTATAACTTACCGAGGCAGCAAAAATCGCTGAAAGATCTCTTCGTTCACGACAAATAAATCCATTCTTCTGACTTTTGACTTAAGATCCATTTGAATTTCAACGCTCCATAAAATGTTTATTCTTTTAAGTCATTACGACAGATTTTTTTTGCATACCCCATTTGTGTTCATATTGAAATCCCAGTTACTTACATAATTCCCAGAAGATCACCGTTACTACCAAGTCACGCGTATTTTTATTTCCATTCTAATCTAAATTGCAATATTTGCTTATCATATAGTCAATGATTTTAGTTTTGTTTCCATAACTAGATCTTCTTTGTTTTTCTGTCGTGTCTGTATAATCAGTTATAAATGTATTTGCGTTAGCTTGGACATGTCTACAATTCATTCCATTTTTCTGTTGAAATTGCCATGCAATTTTTTTCTTCATATTTTTGGCAATTTGTTTTTCAACCATTCTTATATTGTTAGTAATAATATTTTCAGCGAAAACTTCGTTGAAGTTTTCTCAGGTGGGGAAAAACATTAACTTTGCATATATTATTTCTACTTTGATTGTTTGAAGCACGTTTTATCATTACGCTGCATTGTTTTCTAATCTAAATAAATTACCCCCGATCAGATGTAAAACCGTAAACGCCCAAGAATCAATACCGCTCTCTTTCGGGTGTTCAAATGATTTGGAAACTACTTGGCTGTGTGGCTCAAATAGTCTAACGTCATTCACCATTGTTATTTTTTTATTTTCTTTCTTTCTTGATAGGCTTGGCTCATCTCCTCATTTCATTATGCTGCCTGCCAAGCAATCTCAGAATGCAATTTAAGTGTCTTAAGGTTACGGAAAAGAAAAAAAAAATGAAAAGCAGTCAAGTGTTATTACAAAATTAGTGACCTGTAATAGGACAATCCATTGGTTTTAAGACTTACCTAATTGAATAAGACTATGAAACAAAATTATTTTATACACACTGTTAAGGAAGGTTAATCAAAAGGCTTAAAATATTTTAAGGTATCAAAATGCATTTTATCATTTCCTCAAAACGAACAGCTATTTAACGATATCACCTTTCTTTTCAGTGAATTTCATTTTTCCTTTGCTTCACCAGTCAATTTAATTTTCCCTTCACTTTTATTGAAAAATTCGTAGAGACTGAACTATTTAAGAATGTGCAAATCCTCTGTTAATAATGTAGCGTTCTTCTTTCGGATCAGCCATTATCCTTCATATTTTTCTTTCCTAAGCGGAGATAGGTGTTGATTATCATATATCTACTTTACAACACTGTATAAATGTAAACCATTTCCAAATGACAACTGAAAAATTAGTATTCTGGCGATGATCCATCGGTGTGAATTTGTGTCTGTCTACGGTTGTCGATTTCATGAACGAACGTTAATTGAGTGGCCAACGATGGGAATGCAATGAGATTTTGATTAAAACTATTTTGCTACGTTCATTCGTTACACATGATAGCAATGCCAAAAGAGCGAAATCTGTCGGTCAGTGGATCATTTGTAAATATTGATCTCGCTTGTTTAGAAATTTGACAACTGCAAATGCCATCTTTTGTTTCAATTGCGAAAGAAAAGTTTAACTACTTGATAAAATAATTTCAGACGAATTGAACTTATTTGTTTAAAAGGAAACAACAAAAACGCATTCATTATGTTAAGTATTAGCTATGTTAATGTTAAATTTCCACGTGTACACATTGTCATGTCTATTAAATAATGATGACAAAGGAATAGATGAACTTTATAATCTCATAAATGTTGCAAAACGAGACATTCGAAATAATGTTTAATAATTTTTATGGCTGAAATTCAACGATTTCTTCAAAATATTCAACATTGCTAGTTTGATATTTGTATAATGCATATTTCTTCTATGTGGCCACAAAAATGAGAAAATTACGAAAATTAAATTTGAAACTGATTCTCTATTCAAATTTACGATTTTTTATTCTATGTTTCGGTTCAATATTGAAATTATTTTACAGATAATATAGAGTAATAATATGAGTTTATTCGTCTAAAAATGTTTTGACACGTGTTTGTGCAAGAGACTTCTATGTGGGTTTTCATTTTTAAATAGTAATCTTATTTTGAATTTCGGATATATTTTTACATTGTCAATATCATTTCTAAAAATTCACGAAACTTGCATATCATTTAAATCAGAGCAAATGATATATATATATATATATATATATATATATATATATATATATATATATATATATATATATATAACGTATTTCTGTCTTATGTTTACATTACAATGTTGAATATTTAGGAATGCATTTATTACCGATTGAAATATGGAAAGCAAACTCTTGATAATATTTACCAATATATTTATCATAATTCATTTCATAGATTTTAGAATTTCCAAAGTTTAGATTTTGCAGGAATTTTTAAACGGCTACTTTTCATTTAAAAAGGTTCTTCTACAAATCAAAGTGATCATCTTTTTTTTTTAAGCGGCGATTGTCTTTCCTACATCAACTAAAGATTTCCAAGAAAACCGTTAAGTTGGAAAAGTAAAATGTTGAGATCTCTGGATTGTTTTCAGCAAAGTGAGAGCATTTAAAATTCAAAACAATTGTCTTTGAAACAATGCTATTAAGTAAGCTAAAATTGTAAGGCGTACACATTTTACAAACATCTTGGATTAAACAACGCATGAAAACTAAATCTGAAAAAAATTCCCTGAAAATGATTTTCACTATTCCTACGTATCTTTACAATTCAAAATGATAACATGAGAAAAAGGAAAGCATAGAGATATTAATAAACATTAAAATGAACTTAAAGCCACGTCTTGATAAAAATATGAATTAAGTTAATGCTAGTTAATGAGAAATTATCGTGTCTGAAAGGTGTACATTAATTGAGATCAGATAGTAATCAGTCAAACCATTTTTCCTTCACATCAAATCCTAATGTATGAAATTGCCACCACATAAATTTATGCACAGCGGCCATAATTAAATTCTAATCTTAGATGTTTAAATATCAGAATAGATAAGTTAGGATATTTTCCTAAATGATCGTCTAACGTCTTTTTTAACTTCATTTTAACCGAGAAAAGAGTGTTATTTGATAACACGTATTTCCGAACTAGGCTTTACAGGCATTTGTGCAATTTGAAAGCAACTGAGCTGAGCGATGTCCCATATTTACTTTGCCTGAATTTGCTGCGTGCATATAATTAGCAAGAATCTGAAAATGAATTGAATACGCTGTTTAAATATTAACAGACAATTTTGAATAAAATCGATACATTGATGTCAACAACTATACGCCACAAACATTTTCATTAGTCTCATAATCGAATCAGCGGTTTCACTTAACATCATCTAATTATCGTCTTTGTTTAGATAATTAGACCTGAATATCATGCATATACTTGATATTGTTTTAATCTTTTCATGTTAGCAATTTCGAGGGGTTGTGCCTGATCGGTATTTAGACATATTCCGGTCTGATAGTTCAATCCAAGATTAATTCAAGTTCTCTAACCTTCAAGCAAAAGATTATATAACAGCATTATTAGCTGTGAATTATTTTCAGAATGTATTCATTGTGCAAAAACGCTGTGTGTGTAACTAGATCTGTGCCTAGTTGAGGGTTGACACTGAAGCGTTTCTTTTCTGTCTGAATAGCTTAGACGTTGAGCACTTATTTACTGCTTAGGTAGGTGTTTCACTTTTCCTTTTTTCTTTCTGAGTTTGGAATTTTTTGTTGTCTAAGATTTTTCTCTTTTTTTGTTCGAACTTTTGAAGGTAATCTTTTTTGTAATTATATATAACTCATTAGAAATATTTCCCATATATTAAAGAATAAAACCTTCATCATATTTATCTGCTAAATAAATAAACGGTAAATTCTGTCTGTTTGTCCTTACGTCTGAACTCCTCTAACTTCGACCACACTTTTTCTATATAGACATATACCTTTTTCGAATTAGGATGATCCCGGGATTGAAAATCTGCCTTTCATCTGGTGCTTAAACCTCCAGCATTGGGATTTATGTCCTAGTGAAGAGAGAACGCTCAAAAATTTAAATTTTAAAATAACTGAAAAGAAAATTCGTGATTTTAAGTTTTTAATTTATATTTACTTTAAAGTAAGAAAAACATTGTAAAATTAAAAAAAGTTGTTTTAAATACACTTTAAAATATCATCAGAATTTTGAATTGAGGAAATCATTTTTATTTCTACAAAATGCCAAGAAATCAGCATTAAAGTGTAAGGTTGTGTGACGTGAGGTTTTGAAGTTTCACAGAGTTTGTGATTTGAAGAACTCAATTTTCGACCTGAACTGGAATTTCGGTCCAATCTGTCTTTTGGCCGGAATTGAACTTAGAGCCCGAATTAGAGTTAAAATGATTTTTTTTTAAAATGATTTTTTTGAAGTTTCGTGGAATGAAATGAGGAACTCAAAGTTATTTCTTCAAAATTATCTTTGCTGTTTTCTAAGCTCGACCAGAGGTTCCTTTAGTTGTGGACAGGAGGCACAATTAGCCCTCTGCAGGAGCTAACGTAAAAGTCCACAAGGTGTACTGCTTTTAAGCTAGTTTATAATAAAAGGAAAAGGAGATATGGTTACACCAAGTTTTCAGATTTAATAGTAAGCTTACCTTGAAAATCACCTCCCCACCCCCAAAATGAAAATGTGAATGCCGAGTGCGCCAATTAAAGAATATACAACTGTCTCAAATAATATCAAACAACTGCATTTTCCCGGCAGCACTGAATATATTATGAGAGTTACTAAAAAAATGTCTTTTCGAATTTAAAAACTAATCAAACTCTATAGTTCTTTTGAAGCGATAACCCATAAACTTTTCAAAAGTTCAGAAAAAAGTTGTAGAGTTAATTTTCCTACCTACAATCCTATTTCAAAATGGCTGACTATGTGAACACACGTAGAAGACAAACGGCTGTCATAGATTTTTTGCTTTTGGAGAAAAATGCTGCAAACTTTCACAAGTTAGTGAATGTTTTTGGAAAGTATACAGTTGATGCAAGTACAGTTGGATGAGGAGGCAGTAGAGCCAATGGCAGTCCGAGAGAGAAAGGATATACTGACATGAGTGAAAGACACCGCCTGTGACAGACCAGCTGTTGCTACCATTTAGAATAAGGTCAAACAGGTTAACACTATATATTATAACTCAAAGGAGAATCATTTTTGTAAAAGTCTGTGAAAGACTTCAAGTGAACCATTGAAGTAACTACAGTTAAATGCAACCTCTTGGCAATACTATGTGAAATGTATGTTCTTAGAATGTTCACAGTCCTTGAAGAAATCCATGTTGGTTGCTCCCCCAAGAGCTTCTAGAGTCCTGACACCCTAGGGCAATTATCGGTTTAGGCCTATGAATACGGTACTTAATATTACAGTCAAGTATTCATTTAACGTTGCTTTAACACGGTTGAAAAGTTTAAATAATTGAATAAGAATGCCGAGACTTGTGTTCCTTTGCTTTGAGAGCATTTAATCTGTTGTAAGTGAAACGGAAAAGTTATTACTTTTTGACCAATAATCGATCATACCTAAATATTCGTCGATAATTGGGAAAAACTCTTTCTCAGATCCATTTGAACCTATAAAATGTTGATTAGTAAAATTTAATTTTCACATTTTACAAGGATGGAAATTATTGCTTGCTGCGTTAAAACAAAGATCGTGTTAATTATTTAAAGAAAAGAAAAACACAGTCGAAACTTAAAATCATCATCATTATGCTCTGATTATACTTTTATAGTCACTTATTCCCCTTTCTGTTTAGACCCAAATAGAGAGATAAAAGGTGTAAATATATATGAACGAAAAAAGAAAACTTGTAGTCAAATTACGGGCAAGAAAGGAAATTTTAGCTTCAGATTTTGTCTATATAAGAAAAAGAATTTAAGTTTTAAATATCTTCCGAAGAAAAGGTAATTAAAAATGTAAACAATCAGAGCCTCACTCACATGCAGACATAACGTAAAGTTAATATGTGGAAACGCCTTTTGGCTTATATTTTTCAGATTATCACAGATTGGTGAACAGAATAATTTCCTTATTTTTTTTAATACATGCATGTTTTACGAGAAAGAAAGCAAGATTATTAGAGAAAGTTGGTTTACAGACTTTAGAACAAAGAGAGAATCTAGTTGAAGTAACTCAATTTCACAATTCAAATTCTGTACTGTGAAGAAAGTGACAGGTCGAAATAGTATTAAATATGTATTCCATATTGCAAACGAAAAATATTGGTTCATATACTTTCATTTTAGGAAAAAATTATTTAATGTAAAGTATTGTCGTTTTCCTAAAGATCAAGTGAAGTAATTTTAAACACACATCGGGATCATTCCAAAGAATTAGATCGATGTTTTTAATCATCAAAATGTCACAAGAAAGAAAAAAAACTAACTGCTTTAGAGATGTGTGATTACAATGAAAAGAAATAATCAGATAAACCGAATCTTTCTTCTGCAAGTCGGATTGTCCTTTTTTTCTATTTGCTTGAAACATGCTGGTTTGAAAATCTGTTAGTGGACTCAAAACGTCACTTCCGTTGTCTGCCTGCCGATTTAATCACTTAGAGAAAAGGAAGAGTCCTCATTTCTGTCGGAAGTGATCGGTTAAGACTATCATTTAGATCTCTCTGATTCAGATATGTTGAGAAGGAAAATCTTTACCTCATTTTTCTCTTGGGCAGGCATCACTTCAAAATGCCATTAAAAATACAGGTATGCTATGATTTCACGTTTCTTCAGTAGTTTTAAATAAAATACAGAAAATATAAAAATTCTCAAAATGAAAAACAACTGAATAAAGTACATTTTAAGCAGATTCAACGCTGGTCAGGATTTCTTTATTTTCAGAATAAATCTTTGCATATGCCTATTCTGACGCGACTTAAACATTTCGTATTTTATACATTTGCATAAATGTTTTATAATGAATTACGGTAGAAAGCCATTTAAATGCAAACGGAACGTTTATGTATGCATATGTTAGATACTTATAATTCACAATACCTTATTCTGTCAGAGATGGATGCACACAATTACATTAGGCGATGTGCTAGCCAATGTGTATGCATGTGTATATCTTAATAGACTAAATATTGCGCTATGTTCGAACAAATAATGCAAACTTAAGTGATTTTCTATTTATTTGAACAGTTAGAAGGTTTTACAGATTCATAAATAAATTATTATAAACAAAAAAATTAGTTATTTGTGTTTTTATCCTATTTTCTAGTTAAACATGAAATTTTTAAAAAAAGACGAAAAATTACGATTATTTTTCTACGGTAAAGAAATTATTTCTATTATTTTTGTATTATAAAAAATACAAACCCCGAAAGGATTACACTTGCAATAAATGAGAGTTTAAAATCGTTATGGTACCATTTATCTCACAATGAAAATGGGAACATAAGCTTTAGAAAACAAGAAACAAAGTCAAGCTAGAAGATAATGCAATATATATATATATATATATATATATATATATATATATATATATATATATATATATATATATATATATAGTACGGCTTCTCGTTGATCTGTGTACATTAAAATTAATTTTATTCTGAAGGCAATTTAAAGAAAGTAGAGGAGGTATGTTTTGGTGTAATGGTTTATTGAGTGAATGACGGAAACACAAAACTTAAGAATTAATAAGTTGAATCAATTAACAATGATTAATTTTCCCTCGCTTTTTTATTGGTATTTCCCATAAAACATCCAAGTCTAAAGTATCAAACAAAAAAGTAGAAAAACAAAGAAATGTTTTACATGATTGATATAACTTGATATAATTTTACCGGATTGCTTGGAAGCAATCTTTTCATTTTTGAGTAGATGAGATTATACAGTCAATGCTTTCCGCTTGTTCTGTTTCAAATACAATCGATAAACTAATACCTTTATCAGGGCTTTTAACAAATATTAATAATAGTGAAACAAATACTTCTATTGTGATTCATGAAATTTGAAATAAATGTACGAGCTTCATATAGACCATACTCCGTTTGTAATATTAGTCACTTATTTTAGTTTAAAGTAGTTACCATCACATACAATGCTTATTAATTTCTCGAATTACTCATTTGTTCATCATTATCTTTGCGTTAACTTTGTTAGAACGATGGCGTAATTATGGTAATTCTATTAGGTTTTCATAAACCTTTTTTTTTATCTCGTGATAGTTGGATCAGTTGGTTTGGATTTCCGTTCTGCTTTGTCACACTCTCCATCTTATTTTAACTGTGGTACATGAATCTTTGTGGCAGTCGCTTTAACTGGTATCATAGAAATCGTTTAGTTGCGAAGTTAATGCAACAAAAGGTACTTAGCTAGCTTTGCTTGGCTTGATAAGTTGTTTAAGAGGTTGTAACTAAACATGCACTATAATAAACATTTACAACTGAAAGAAAAATTTACAAATATAAAACACATTAACACATACATCAAAAAGACTTATTTTAATTTAACTTGTGTGAGAAAGCAAAATTCAGTTTCTATTTTCGAAATGTAAAGGAAAGAAAAGAAAGTGGAAGTTATTAATCTTTTTTGATAATTACTGATACACGGAAAGAACATTAAGTAATTAATACAATTTTCAAGGAAGAAAAATTAACTTTATGCTAATGCGTATTTAAAAAGAACTAATTATTTTTTGTCGGAGCCAAAATTTTGATCAACGCAGAATTAGTGAAAAATGAATAGTAAACGAGTTTGAAAAAATGATTTTTAAGAAAGACATACAGGGTGCAATGGGTAAATAGTCGCCATTTTATATTTTTAATTTCGCGCATGCGCGTTGTTTGTTTTTGATTTTGTCGACTGCACAGTATTGTAGGGTCAGTTGGACAGCGTCTGTGAGAAAAAGAGCACCATGACATAATTCACTCCGTCAGAAATCTGGAAACGGCATGCTGTATTGCTTGGTATTCGCGCCGGAAGCTCCAACATACACATTCTAGTGTGTTTGGGTGTAGACAGTGAAGAGAATTCGGAAAAAGTCGGATGACTTTAATGATGATTAAGAAAGTATTTTGAGTGAACACAAGTGATGGCAATGTTATGCCTCTGTTCATCTTCCCTGAGGGCTTCAGACTCAGTATGGATGCCTACATTAAGTGCCTTGGGGAGTTAGTGCTGCCCTGGAAGACCCTATGTCTGGCAACAGCACACTGCAACATGGCGCACAAGCAGGAGAACCTAATCATGGCTGTCAGATTCTTTCTGCGATTACACATTAGCCCTTACATCTAGCCACCTAACTCCACAAACTGCAACCCTCCTTGATTATGATGTGTTGGGCGCAGTTAAGTAAGAAACCAACAAAACTCCTTGTAGTCCCAAAGATGAACTGAAGCCAAGGATTGTGGCAGCATTCACCAACTTAAACAAGGAGACCGTCCAGAAGAGTTGTAGGAGATTACGAAGTTGTCTGGAGACCGTGGTTAAAGCCACTGGCGATTTTATTGAATAAATTTACTGATATTTTTATGTAATTTTGGTAAATATATTTATTAAAATGAGATGCCAGTGTTATTTTCATTTTTGCGTCATTTAAACGACAATTTATTCATCGCACCTGTATTTCTTGAAATCCCTAATTTTAACCATTTAGACTTGAAATTTTATATAACGGTAAAATATATTTTGCACAATAGTAACTTCTAATTTTCTTGTGATAAGCACAGCGATTTACGATTTAAGGTGGCATTCGGGTAACTGTTTTAATTTAATACATGTTTGTATTTTCTGGTCAGAAGTCTGAAACAGTGATATTGTGTATCGTGCTTGTAAAAAAGAACGAAGAATAGACAGAGGAAAGGAAATCCTGAATACACATCCGACATTCACAAGTCAGTAAGCGCATGCGCAGAATTTCTGTATTTTCAAGAGAAAACATTCATTCAGTCTTCATATGTCGGTTTCAGAAAACAAGGGCGCCATCAGAATAAAGAAACTGAAATAGACAGAAGAACTTAAAGACCTATGCGGATAGAATCCTAAAACTCGAAGAGGAAATGAGGAATGCATGGACGTGAGAAAGGTCAAATATTTCATGAATATTATTTCCCGACAATCAGTGATTCAAGAAATTATTTAAACTTATGGTTGAGATTCACAAGACGGTTTCCGAGAAGCAAAACTACTGATTGTGTCATTTGCAGTCATTTATTATCTAGCGGCTGTCAAGAGATATTTGTTGTTGTTGTTATTAGTATTAATAATAAAGAGGACACGAGCCATCAACAAAGAGAACATTTCGTGCAAGCATTAATGAGCATGCAATGGTTAATAAAACCATCCATAATGGACTCCCATTCTTTTAATGGCACACACACAGAGATTTTATAGTTATATGGACATCTATGATTTGATTTTATTCTAAGCGTTGCTGTCTCCAATGGCACCTATATGTATATGCGTCTAGGTTTTATATTTGTGTATTTATATTGTAGGTATGAACATATTTGCATTTATGTACATAAATAATGATGTGTGCATCCAATCAAAGGTGACTATGGAGAAATTCTACATCCTTAAAAGACGTCACTTTTGCAAAAAATCGAGAGAAATAGTAAGAGTAAAATTGGCAGTGATGAGTTCTGATATTGTCAAAAGATAAAAAGAAAAACACGGCTAAGCTTCATACTCACCTGTTGAGGAAAAGTGAAATTACTAAATTTTTATTTGGTTATATATAAACTTAATAGGATAAAATATACTTCCATTTTCATAAATTCTAATAGAACACATAACTGAATAAATTAGAAAAAAGTATTTAGGCAAGATACAACCAATTGTTTTAATTAGTATATTTATATCATTTTAGTACTCACCATTTATATCATTTTAGTACTCCGAATTGTTTGAAGTCACTTTACTACGTATGATACTTGTGAAAACTTTCTATTTAAATGTCTATTATGGTTCAGTGTAATTGCTCTAGTCGCCACGGTCTCCTTTCAAAAGCTATTAACCAAGACATTTAATTATAGTTTCAACACTTAAATAAGAACATCTTCGAGTTTATGTGCATTTAAAATGCGACAGTCTTTGACAATGAAAATAATTAACCCCGGTTACCTCATTATATTTAAAACATGACAAGCTTAAATTTATCTATCAATAAATAAAAGTGCTTAATCGAAATATAGAAGCTAATGATACTGTTAAAATTAATATGTGTTCGCTTACCTAGCAGCCGACCGACGGTGACATTGTACAAATCCAGAAGAAAAAAAGAGAAGTTACCAAGTGTCTTTTATAGACACTGGGATTCTAGAAACCCTAGTTAGCTATAAAAGACCCCCACCTGCTGGCACTGATGGAATCGAGTGTTGTGTGTAATAGAAGAGAAGGGTGGATCTACCCAATGGGTATTGCTTCTGTCGGGGGGGGGGATTTTTGTAAACTTTACGGTTAACCGTCTATTCGGCGATAAGTTGCAACAACAGACTTTGTTTTAACTCAAAACAACCAGCTGCATTCACTTGCTATCGTCGATCGACCGCGGCTAAACCACATTTTACAAATAGTTGTATGAAAGAAATTGTATTATGATCATGCAATGTGTATTGAAATCCTGAATGTGTATTGAAAATCACCAGTAATGTTTTACTTGATGGTCGACGAACTATATGAGGAAAAGAATATGAGAGGTAAAATGTAAAGGTTAGTGAATCTAAGAAGAAATACAATTGTATGAAAAGAGTTACATATGAATGATGCCTGCAATGCATGTTCTTATGAAACAGCGTGTTATTAAACGTGCAGACTCATCGTCCATTTTTCTCCCAAAATCCCAAAAGGTCAGTTGTCAAAAGCCAGTTACAGCTATACCATATCGACCTTTCCTCAAGTAGTATCGATCATTGCTTGTATTAAGTAACAAACAAATAATGTTTTATTGTGTGTGTGGGTAGGTGGGTGCGTACATAGATCTTTATAAGGAAAAACTCTATGCATTTTGACGCTATAAATTTATGTTTTAAAAATAGTTTTAAATAAAAAATGTTAAATTAAAAATGTTAAATTAAATGTTAAATTAAAATAAAAATGTTAAATTAAATGTTAAATTAAATGTTAAATTAAATGTTAAATTAAATTAAAAATGTTTAATTAAATGTTACATGAAAAATGTTAAATTAAATAGTTTTTAAATAAAAAATGTTAAATTTCATATTTTGACAGTGTAAGACTCAAAAGGTAGAAAAGATAGTGTTTTTGTTCATATATCAAATTTCCGTTGTGATATAGTTTGAATTTATACACAATTTCTATATTAATACTAAAGAAATGTAAGCGAAACAAGAATTAAAGAATTTAATCAATGACAGATCAATTCGTTCATCGTATTGTCAGCTAATCTTCCAATCATTACCATAGTTTTCCAGATTATATACAATGTTAGTGTGAGAATATTTGCAATGTTAGTAGTGGCTCATAAGAATACGAAACTCAATTTTCAATATATAACAAATATTGTTTATTTCCTTCTGAACTTTCACCTGAGAAGCATCCGCCGCATCCTGGGAATAGTGTGGCAAGAGAACGTGCCTAATACAGAGGTCCTATCTCGAGCAGGTTTGCCCAGCATGTTCACACTTCTCAGACAGCGCAGAATCGGTTGGATGGGCCACGTCCATTGCATGCCAGACGGCCGCATCCCCAAAGACCTCCTGTATGGAGAGCTGGTTGGTGGAAGGAGACCTGCCAGGCGTCCACAGCTGCGGTACCGATCCGAATGGAGAAGAACCCTGACCAAACACCTCAAGTCAGGGGAGAAGCTGATACAGGTTTCCACGGAAAGGCGGGCCCGCAAAAAGCAAAATGACAGCTCCAACAGACGAGATAAATTTTATCTGAACGCACATGCGACCTCTGATTGTCAATCCCGCATCGGCCTCGACAGTCACAGAGGTCGATGCTCCAGCCAAACAGGCAATTAGGATGCTACCCATGGTCAACCCTGACCGACGGAGACCTACAAAAACTTCTGAAATTTCAAATTAAATCGTGGATATGTGGTTTCAGGTCTTTCTTCCAAAGTTCGATCTTCTTCATACAAGAGTGGTAATGATGGTAGGGGTTCTTTCTCCGGTCGAGCATTTGTATAATTTTATTTTATCCGGCTCTTGTGTGTGTGTGTGTGTGTGTAAGTTAAGCTTCCACTTATTTGTTTATTTTGGTGTACATAGCGATCTCCTTCGAGATCCGATTCTGCATATGGTGGCTTTCAGATTACCTTCTCGAAGTCTTGATTTTTCTGAGGTCACACAGATTATAAGACTTCCTTTGATATCTCTTAGGGCGAACACAATATATATCTTCTTAGACCAAGGTTCCATTCAGACAGCTTGTTTCTCTTTGCTTGAAACACTTAAAAATGTAATATGAAATTTTATACTAGCGCAGACATGTAGTTGGGTATCACTCATAGTCTAATATGTTTATACGTTCATCCATGTCATATTATTTCGTTTTAGTTGTATTGTTTCTTATAGAGGTCCAAAAATATTCTACATTAAGTGTTTTTATCATTAGAAATAATTTCATAATCTCTAACCGGAAATAAATGATGGGTCCAAACAATAACACATATCGCAATTTTTATTCTTACAGGCGTAATCATGATAGCATAAATTTAGAATTTCTGGTAACAAAAATATTTCCATTTTATCTTGAAATTATAGAACGAATTTAACAAGTAGATATTGCGATGAATCTTTCTTTACAGTGGATGTCGCGAGAAGGTCACCAATCTGTATCACTGGTGCGTTTGATTATTTTTCAAAACCGTATTCAAAAATAATATTCATAAAAGTTAATCATCTCCAAAACTTTCAATTTGAAGCTATTAAGAGGGGCAACTAAAGACGAATGCATGATGATTATCAAGGAAACAGAATAAAGTATTTATTCTACAACAATATTGATCGTGCTAAGACTGCATTAGTCACCTCTGGCTATTAAGTGACGACACCACTTTGTGTCAGTCAGTGATGTACTATAGCGTGCTTGCACTCAGCAAAACAATAATAGCATTCAGGAGCAGGCAAAATACCATATCGGCTCGAGTCGTCGAGTTGTCTAAAGTAAGTTATGCTCAAAAGCATCTTGAGACGGTTAGATGAGGTAACGACAGCATCAGGAGCGATCAACACATAATGGTGGGAAGTAACATGGAATATTTTTCAATTCACATATCTCGTGAATACAGACTAATGTAAGATATTTTTGTTTTATCTATTTGACTGAACTTGTATATTTTCAATTGGAAATATTATTATTTAAAATATAGTTATTCGACAACATTTGATGAAAAAGGAAGTAAATAATAATGGATGCAAAACGCAGCAAAGGCTATTTGCTTTCAAAGGATTTCTGTCAATATAATATGATTAAGTATTTTTTTTTGCAATAACATTCATCAAGTGCTAAACGTTATACGATATTTACATTTGGTAAAATATTTTAAAATTCAATATATTTGGAAAAAGCATAGTATTTTAACATTACTCTATTAATTAGCATTTCCTATGCTTTCATGACTCCGACAAAAAGAATTCCAAGCAAGTATTTTGAATTACCTGCAAATAAAACATTCTTAAAATTATCTTTAAACAATCTTTATCAGGCAAAAAAAAAAATTAAGGAATTAATAGAATATGAGTAAAATGGAGTGTACTAGAAAAACTGGTAATTTTCTTTTATAAAAACATTAACTATTTTTCATGACAGACACATACACATACGCACAAACCCACACACTCAAACACACAGAAAAGTATATCTGATTAAATAAAGGAATATTTCAAATTTTCATTTGTAATATTTCTAATTTTTAGTTAACTTATTTCCGAACAAGCATGTCTGGATAACTGTAAATATTATTTAAACTTTTCTGGTTTATCGATTTCGAACATATTATTATGAAGATCAGAAATAAACTATGCATTTCGTTTTTTTCCTTAAATAGTTTTAAAGTCGGCATTAATTGATGTTTTAAAAATACCTGCATTGTTTAAGAGTGGCGTAAAGTAGATAAATGGTCGAAAAAACTAAATATGAATTACTATAAATTGTCAATTGTTGAAAAGGCTTCAAATTCTTGCAGATCTAAAAAGGAAATCAACAAATGTCAAATTAAAGATCTTCAGCCTGGAAAATTGAATCTTAAAAGTGGAGTTATGCCAATTAATTTCATAAAAACCGCGTCTAGGAGACGCCCCCTAAACCTATAAATAGGAAGTGACATTCTGTCCTCGCTCTTTTTCTGTTTCTTTTTCTTTAGCTTTCAGATGTAGGTCGCACGTAGATAAGAACGCTGCCGCTGGGACGCTTCCTTTGGTCCTCTGTTGACTTTTGACCTCTCTCAAACACATGCATATATACACATGTGTCTATCACACACGCTTTTTACACTTACTTCTATACAAACACCTTCACTAGAAATATTTTCTTTCCCATATCATTGTCATGTAACAAGCAACAGACTGGTGACCACGACGCTCTCTAAGCCTATAAATAGGCCGTGACATTCTCTGTCATCCTCTTTTTCCTGTTTTACTCAGGGACAGTAAGAAGTAGGTCGACCGAGAAAAACGTTTTTCCTACTGGGGAACGCACACGCGTGCACACACTTTTCATTTCACTTTCTCTATGACTTTCTCCTACACCAAACTACATACACGCAAGCAATTCACTAGTTTAGATGTTTTCTTCTTTCATATTCATTGTTTTGTAACACGCAACAATTTCCTATTATCTTTGTATACCTTTTTTTCGTTACATTGTCACTTGTTTCTATATATTGTCACTTCTTTCTATATATAGGTTTGTTATTACTTTTCATTTTATTACACTGACTAACATTTAAAGGCCGCCATTTTTGTTGTAGGATAAATATATAAGGAGGCAGGTATTTTTCCTGCGCAAACACGACCTACACTCCCGCAACATAACAATCGAGAGAATTTAATTCTAGTTAATAAGTTTGCCTATATGTCGCCTTGTGCGCTATGCCATCATAAAAACGCGAAGAGAAAATGCTATAATGTTGATTTTACAAATATTTTAAAAATAAAAACAATATCCATATCTAATTCTGATCTTTATAAGAGCCTGAATTAAAGGCGAACGCGATACATTGCAAACGTTTGAAGGATATTTATATTTATGATCGCAAAAATATATACTTGTGTAAGATATTTAATTAAAATTGTATTAAGAAAGGGCTGCCGCTAAAAGAAACTATATATTTACATGCGCTCCGATATGGAGCAATTTTACCCATAAATATAGCGTACCTAAAACTATATTTTATCATGTATAGTTTTTTTTTTCAGTGCAAAATGTTCAAATATATTTCACTTTTGATACGAGGTAATTACAATCTCATAGTCCTTAATATCCGTAAAAAGTCAAATAGTTCTATCTCCAACCATTAGTCGAATGAGAGAGAGAGAGAGAGAGAGAGAGAGAGAGAGAGAGAGAGAGAGAGAGAGAAAGGAGAAAGAGAAAGGGGAAGAGATAGAGAGAGAGAGATAGAGAGAGAGAGAGAGAGAGAGAGAGAGAGAGAGATGGATTTAGTAATCAACAGTGCTAAAGAATTATGATGAAGGTGCTAATTACTTGGGTAGAAGGGATTCCGGAGTAATTCCAGAAATAAGTTTATTTTTTCTCTTGTTTTTTTTTCTCTTAATAATTGTTTCTGGGGTTGAGTTATTAGTTAATTACATGTAATAATTCCAAAGTGATTAAGAGACGGATTCGTTAAAATAAAGTTTGTGATAAATGGCAAATTGGAGTTTTTGTGTGGTCTGAATAGTGGAATTCAACCAGACGGGATAAGTGGTTTTGGCAAAATTTAAGTATACGTTGTCTGCGGAAGATCCAGCAGGAGGTCCGAATCCGATTTTAGTACCTTTTGAAAACTGGTTGCCCGCAGAGATCCGGAGATTAGGCGGAAACACATGGTGGTCCAGGCGATTTGCATATTAAAATTCGGGGGCGGTGCCTAAAGATGGTTTAGCTCCGCCTCTCTATATATAAGCTGCCCGCACGCTTGAGTTAGTCAGATGAGTTCGGAGTTCGGAGATCAGAACGCGGAAGAGGCGGCTTGTTGGAATTTGCTGGTCTGGTCTGTTGGTTGCCCTGTGTCAAGAAGACCGATCCGAGCCAAGAGATCGAAATAGAACCCGTACGAATCCAGATAACTTCGTCAACAAGGCTGCAAGAAAGCAGACTTCTATATCGTAGGGTGCAGACGAATATCCACGAATTACTTCCCTTAAATCAGCCGAAATTGTTTAGACAGAAATTTTCCTACTCTCTCTCTCTGTGACTTTCCGACCCAAACGAGTGAATCTCGTTACGACATTTTGTACTCGTGTAAATTCTTCGGTAGAGACATAAAAAAACGGTGGCCTAAATAGGACCCTTTGTACAGGAACAGGAGTTCCTTATTTTTTTTTTTTTTCTTTTTCATGTGTTTGCGGCGACGACAAGAAACTTTTGCTGCATGAATAGTGATTTCCTTTCAGCGAAATACCCAGCCATTTCCTCCCCTTCCCACCGGATCGTTCTGGGGAGATCTATACACTGCTGTTAGGATCAAGAATTCACAACGTGGCGAATAGTGGTGGTTCCTTCAGTTCACCGGAGGAAGATCGGGTGGATTTCTTTTTCGGACAGAACCACCGGGGAGACAGGACAGAACTGCAACAGCCAGGGTTATTACGTTAGAAATTTCCTATTCAGTTCATTAAATAGGCCAAGAACTCGTTACTGATCTCTGTGTTCTTGTTAGGAATATTTTAGGTCAAATTTTTACAGTCTAGATAATTTAATTTTTTGATGCTCTAGTAATACATGGTCTTGTGAAATAATTATATTTCCAGTGGCAAAATAGTTCCATGAAAGCATTCTATTTAGCATCATAAGCAAATATGGAACGACGGAAAACAATTTTATGAATACCAGCCGACAAAATATGAATATAAAAATGTATTAACTAGAAAACAGTTTGAACATCCATTTATTATGCTTAGTTTTCACAATGTTGCCTTTTTGCGTGTAGAAAAAGATTAATAGAATAAGTGAAAGAGAGTTTTACTGCAACAGGTAATATTTTAACTTTTCTTTCGAGTTTGTCAATCTTGTCTCAATTTTTAAACGTAAAAACAAGATTCAACCAACAAAAATATTTTCACTCTTTACTTGGAATTATTATTTCTATTTTTGAACACATTATCGGCATCACTTCAATATTTGTTGCATCAATCTTCATTGAAAAAATATTAGTATGGTTGTGATAAATTAGAATATTCAGGATCGACTTTGTCAGGTGTTTCTCTCGGGAACTTTGTTCCACCACCGAAAAATAGTGACTAGTTTTTAGGTGATGAGTACATCTACCTCATAAATTATAGAGGTTAAAATGCGCGGAACTGAAGACGATTTGTTGTCACTTGTTCTCAGCTGCCTGCATCACCCACCAATATTGCTAAAGGTCTCTCAACCGTCTTCTGCGATGGTGATGTACATGTAATAACCTTCATCAATTCCCTTTCAAAGTCTATGATGATGTGGATTTGTGCGATATAAAGCGCACGCACTCTTGTTACAAAAACAAAAAAAAAATATTGAGGAGAAATAAACTTTTTGCGTGATCCCAATGCCTATTTTCATTAAGTTTAAAACATTTCTACTGCTTCAGAAGTATTCTTATGATTCAAAATATATACAGAGACAAGAAAAAAGGTGTGTTACAGTCACTGTCACAAAATAGGAGGGTTTCTTAGGTGATTGGTGAAATACTTTGAGACTTTATCTTCAGTTAGTCATAGTGGGTTAATTTTCAATTATATTAAATTTTTCTTTGATTTTTAAGGTGAGAAAAATACAAATGCTTTCTTTTTTCCTTCTCTGATTTTTTCTTCCTCTCATTTTCTGTGCCGAAATTCTTTTCTGTCCCGATTTTTTCTTACTTCTATATTTTCTTTTGTTTTCTTCTTTCGTCTATTCTCCATTGCAATAGAACTTTTATTCTAGAGTTTCTTTTGTCTATTCCATTGCTTTTTCTATATCACATATTTGTTCGCCAGATAAGAAAATGCTATTTCTCTTTCCTTTTGTACAAACCCAGAAATGTTTGGGTGTGAAAATACTTACTATTCGACGGCAATGGAAACCGAATCTAACAACATAGCCAAATCGTTTTTCTCTCCAGACTCGAAAGGTACTGGCAGACGAAAAATGACCCCTCTTTACAGTGTGTATACAAATTTTATATCATTTTAACGCGACATTCAAGCTCCCAAAGTGCCGAGAGCTGAATCTAGTCGAATAGACCCCTCATGAGTAGACACTATTTTTATTAGGTCATTCAAACATGAATTGTTTGATGAATTTTCCCAGGTGAGTGTACATCTGGTTTCGATATTTTATCATTTCGACTTTTACCTGGTGAAATCCCATTAAATGTTTGTTCAAAAACATTTCTATTGACGATTTGAATATTGTTTTACCAATAATATTTTCCATAATAATAATAATGACATTCTAATTCTGGAAATGTAATTCAACTCATCTTGCAGCTCTTTCATAATATCTCCCGTAAACGACTGATAGGCAATGTTCAGTTTTGAACGTAGAATATATTAATCTATATTTTTGTCGTCTCCAATTACTACGTATATGGGAAATTGTATAATTTCTTTTGTATATTCTGTATATGTAATCTGGCTTGTTTGACTAATATACCTTATTTCCTAATTGCTATCACTGGATTTTAAAATCTAGCCAACCACAACACAGCAGGATTTCCTCAGAACAGAATTCTTTTCATGAGTCTTGTAGATATGATAAAGCTTATGATATTGTTAAACTGATCAGTTTGAAATTGTCATCTTTGTAATGTTGTGAACTCGGCTAAAATTTGGAAAAGGTCAATCCAGTTGGAATGTATCCTTAATCATCTTTTATCCGTATACACTACAGGCTAGTGTTTGAAGCCACCCTGCATTTATTAAAAAATTCAAATTTGGATTCGTCTGTCCAAAATACATTTTTCTATATTATGAATATTTGGTATGATAAGGCGTTTTCCCCATTAACTCTTTAGTAGACATTTTTAAGATTACCAAGACTTTCAACTAAGTTAAATATTAATACAGGTTCTAAATATTTACTCAGCTCTGACTAATGTTGTAAACAAAATATATGTTGCTGCCTATGTTTGAATAAGGAAAAAGATAATTATTACAACAGTATATATATTTTTTAATATTTTAATTTTGGGGTAATTTGTACAAAATGGCAAAATCAAAGCAGCTAAGCATTGAGGTGCGGGCAAAAATTGAACTTTTATTCAAAGAAGGCTACTCTCAAAGACAAATTGCCAAGAATTTGAAGATTTCTTGAGATGGGGTGTAACATTCGTTACAAAGGTAGTTAGAAAATGGTACAAATGTTGACAAAAAGAAAAAAACTGGAGCGCCAAGAGTGACACCTGCTGCTGAAAATAGACCTTGGATTATTAAGAGCAAAAGAAACTGGAGAAAAACTTCTCCAGTGTTGACAGTTGATCCTCGATAGTAACCAGTGTAGGTCTCTACTGGGAAAGATCGACTTATATCAGCGGGGATCAACAGAAGCTGTATAGCTTTTTACAGAAAGTGAAGAAGCAGCAAAAATTCATCGGAAAAGAAGCATAAGAACCGGACATTGAAAGAGTGGCAAAATGTATTATGAACAGACGAGTCCAAATTTGAACATTTTGGTAGTATGTGTGAAGGAAGCCACGAGAAAGACTGAATGATGCATGCGTGATTCCAACAGTTAAGCGTATTGAATTTGTTATGGTGTAGCTCTGTGTTGGGGAGAGAGGATTGGATATTCGATTTAAATCAAGAGAATCATGAAAAAAGGAATAATCGACTTTGCAAAAGTCCTGTTATATCATCTGGTTTACGCATAATTGTAAAAAAAAAACTCACTTTACAAGACAACAATCCAAAACACTAAATTATGTCAAAACTACCTAGAATGATAATAAGAAAAAAAAAATTGAAATTATGTCCTGATCTCTCTCCTACTGAATTAGTATGGGATGATTTGGATGGAGTAGTTCGAAGAGAATGGTCAAAGAGTGAGAGTGAGAGTGAGATTTTGCAATGTTTATAAAATGTTTAATTAGGCCTGCCATGTAGATTTTTCAAAACTGTTAGAAAAAAGTGCCCAAAATTTGTAAAGCAGTGATCACGGCAGGTGGTGGTGACAAAAACCAGATTCGATGCTCTTGTACGATATTTTCTTATAGTTAAGTGCTTATTTTTGTCAAAATAAAAGCCAATACACTGTAGTTACTTATAATTTATATTTTAATTAAAAATAATGTACACAAATCTCAAAATCGGAAGAAATGCAGTTTGGATATAAACATTTTGCTTGATGCGTATATTAAATCTGTTTAGAGTTCACACATTTGTGACATATGCAAAGAAATCTGTTTTAAGATTCAACTATATTCACAATAACGAAATTAATTCATGATCAATTCCTTTCATTAGAGAACAGAATAAAATGAAATCGACATAAGCTATCAAGCACAAAAGACTGTACAACAAAAATGACATATACAATGGAGGGAATCGAAGAGTGAATCTTTAAGTTGCCTCATGTCAATGAAGAGGGCGATACCGGATATAATTTTGAATAGCAGAAAATTGTTTTCTCCTCTTTGAATGGTTAACTCATACTTCAGCTGTATTATTCAGTAGAATAAAGCAATGATTTATGGAGTATTCACTTTATTTTCAGTATTCGCCATTGAAGCTTGCATGGAAAAACGGAGCTGATGAGTGAACTGATATAAAGCCTTTATAACACTTGATAGTTTTGGGGCTTGTTTTTAAAGAATTCCTGGGTTTATGAACTAAGGAATACACTTTTTAAGACATATATTTTAACTTTTATATTCTGTGTATTGGAGACACTTATTATTATATTGGGTTGTCTGACATTTGATATCGGAGAGAGAGAGAGAGAGAGAGAGAGAGAGAATGAGTGAGAGAACGGAGAAAGAGAAAGGGGAAGAGATAGAGATAAAGAATAAAAAAGAGTGAAGGAGAAAAGTGAAAGGAGATAAAACTGAAAGGGTGCAAGACAATAATTGACAATGAATAAAATGCAAGAAATGACAAAATAACATGGTGAAAAGAACTACACTATACTACAACATGATATCAAACATAAAATTTGAATAGAATCTCATGCTGTTTAAATTAATTGATTTTTGTTGTATCTGATGCTGTTATGGAATTAACTGATTTTGCAACAAAATTTATTACATCTTCTAGCTCTGCAATGACGTAATTTTATGGAATTTAAATTGTTCACCATATTCAATGAGGCAGGTTTTACCGTTTACACAAACAAAGATTAATATAAAATCAGATGAAAACGTTTCTTAACCCCAAAGAATTATTATTGATGAGTGCTATCCAAATATATTCATGAGCACGTAAGTTATATAAAGAATAGAATAAAGGAGGTTTTGCATTAGCATCTGAAAGAGCCATTTATTGGTGTTTTCATGCAATATCTAGTTCTTCAAAAATGGTTGAAATATAGAATAATTTAAATTATTTGTTGAAACAATGTTTAATTTTATAATTTTTCATTGAACTTCAAACTCCGAAATGACTAAAAAGAACTTCAAACTAATTACTCCTTTAAATCTTAAACACGATGATGCATTACACTCTATAGATCGGCGCTACAACCCCCAAAAGTTTTAGAAAATAAAAATACTTGAAGACATCCAAAAGCAGCAAAAAGTGAAATGAATTACACATTTAATTAGAATGGAAATTAAATGAAATAACCAAGCTGTTGGTTTGCATTACCAATAACAATAGGTTTGGAAAGAAACAGCAATACAAGAAAAAGTGATAATAGTCTACTTAATTTCATTTTCCTGAAAACCTGTTTTAAAAAATGCCAAATATTCGTGTATAGAAATGGCTAACTTCACCAGGAGCATTTAATAGAGTCAATCATAACAACTGACACAAAATTAAAGTGAAAACAGTTACCATTGTTGGTGAAATAATTCCATGGCCTTCAACGTGCAATCCGGCTTCGTAATTTAAAGTTTTAGACGCAAGATTCATATCAAGTGAAGAGTTTGAAGTGTTATGAAAATCACAAAATATAAAAATAATTTATGTAACTTCTGCTAAAGTTTTTGATTCTCACTTCATTCTGGTTGATGTGAGATCGCAGTAATGTCCTATTAATATATAACCGTATTGTAAAATAATAGGAAAGAAAATAGTGGGTAAAGATAATCGAAAATTACCAGTGCGTAGACAACAATTTTCCCAATATTTTTGGGAATAACCAAAAACAATTCTTGCATTTTTATCTATTGATTATATTATGACTTTAAAAATAATTCGTGAAGGACATTTTAGGTATTATCCTCTGACCTAATACAAGGCTTGTCGTCACTTATTTCCATTTCTTTTCCCTTTTCTGATAAAATAGAAGATGCAAAATATAATAGGTATTTACACTATTTAAAATGCTTACTAACTAGAGCTAGTAGTTTTATCCCCATTAATTCGAGCCCTGACACTATAGACAACAATAATACCATATAAAACTTTACGAATAATTAAAAAATTATAATGAATACTTAAAACTGAAAATGAATTATTGTTATGAACATAGCCACCTTTAAGAGAAAATATATTAAATCAGACAATGTAGTAATTTACAAAAGGAATCTAGCTTTTAACAATTGTCACTGTCATCATAATCGTAATATAAAACATTACTGTTAATGTATTGTTCATTTATTTTACGATGACATCTATAGCTAATATTTCATTTAATGAAGCTATTATTAACGTTGGCATGAATTTCCATCAACATCACTTCTAATAATATCACTTTCCTATCAGGGAAATGGTAATGTTTCTGTGAAACCAATTGTTTACATCTCAGTGTTCTTCTCGAGAATATTATAAATCCTGGCAACTACTGTTGTTGCTAGTATTAATACTAGTAGTAATAACAATAAAATACGAGCGGTGAAAATAATTAAGCACGATAATTCAATCACGAGTAAGTAAGTTATTATGCTATATTACTCGTTAGGTGCGAGTCAACAAAGATCGCGATTCTCATCGAGGAATAATACTGGGATCGAAAAGTTTGCCACGTAAACGAATTATACTTTGCAAGTACTTTAGGAATATTAACACTGGAGACATTCCCCACAATGGAATTGTAGATGAATCGACAGAAAAATAGACAAAATTAGCAAGATAGAAAGAGTCTGGAGAAGAATATAAGGATATCATGGAAGCATTCTACAGTGCTTTATTAAATGCGACATTGACAATAACATCTGCATCTGCCTTAAACGTTTCACTAGTAAGAAAAACTCTGATATTTCAGTATTAGAAACAAGAGACTAACAAGCAAAGAAAAAAAATCAGCATACGAACACGGAGGAGCTAAACACCAACAAGGCAATATTAGGCACCAGCAGCGGAAGAAGAATAAACACAAATCACTATTGTTGACCCATCATGAATACACCAAGAGAAGAAATCTAAAAAATAATACAACAATGAGCAGAAGCAGAAAAGACAGAAAGTGTCTAACAGATATAAGAAACCTAAAGGATATATATATATATATATATATATATATATATATATATATATATATATATATATATATATCGAAGAACAACTAGCAATTCAATGAAATATTATAAAGATAAGGCCAATAAAATTAACAGGTATCACCCATAGAGAGTCTCAGTCTGAATATCTTGTATACCGATCGCTATAATAATAAAAAAGACGACCAACAAGATACAAATTTGTCTCCAACCTCTGTCATACACTTATTATCCCTTATCATATACTCATATCCCTTTAATTTGTTTTATTAAAATTGTTGAACCGCTTTTATCAGTAGTGTTTATGGATATTGATGTTTGAAAAAAAAAGCTGTAGCGTTTCCGTAGGTAACAGAAGATAAACCGCTTTAAGCAGCGTGAAGCTGAAAAAAGTTCAAGAAAACTATTAAGCCAATGATAGATCTGAGATAATAAAGTGAGTAAGGCATCTTGGCAAGTCATTGCAGTTAAACATTAGCTTGTTTTTACAGTCAAATCATAGCTCAAATTTCTGCCGGAAGGAGCTGATACAACGAGAAGGCCAAGCGGCTTTCCAGAATTAGTGTTGAAAGCATTCAAAAGACGTTTTGTACTATTGCAAGTGATTTAAGTGCAAAGAAAAACGGAAGAGGACAATAGTGGTGAAAATGATTGTTAATTCAGTACGGATAGCTATTTTCAAAACACAAGGCCGAAAGTGTGGGGCACCCAATGAGGATCGAACTCACTAATCAGCCGTAATTGTTCTAGCGAGACAAGTTTGCTAACCATTACAACGGCTCGGGGTGCTATGATTCAGTATGATATGGTATTACAAAAACTATTTGAACGGGGATATAGCAAACAACAAAGCCCCTCAAAAGAAAAAAAATGGAAAAAAAAACCAAAAAAACCAAAAAAAAAAGTTTTTAAAACAAAAAAAAAACAAAAAAAACAAAAGCCAAAAACAAAAGAAAAGAAAAAAAAGAACGAACACAAAAACAAAAAACGAAAATTGAAATTTCTATAGTGTTTTTGTTCGTTTGACCACTTAGAAAAGTGGTCAAACGAATATGGGATGATGGAAAGCGACAAAAAGTAATTTCTAGTAGTGATTGCAAAATAGAGTTACATTTTCATACAGAAGAATATGTAAGAAGCCCAGTGGGAGAAAGAAACAACATAAGATACAACAGACAATAGTAAAATTTGGTAGTAGATAAATTTTTGAGAGTTTGCATCAGAAGTGATGATTGCAGAAAATGGTAAAAATTGATGGGAACCTAAATTTCGAAATCTATATTAGTTTCCTATGGTTAAAATTGACAGAATAAGAAAAGATGAGGATTTTAAGCATGACAGTTCTACTTGCCAGATATAACGTGCAGCACAAAAGATTCTTGTGGATAAAGATGTAAAATTTTTAGACAACTGTCCGGAATAAAGACTTGATGTCAATAAAACTGAACAATTAGGGTAGAAACTAAAGAAACAAGAGCTTAAACGAAACCCACGCAATCTTTAATAGTTTTGGTGGTACTATTAAGAAAATAAGGAAAAAAATTCGCAAAGAACTTTTCCAGTCAATACCACATTCAAGCAAGAAGTAGAAACACTAATTACTAACTGACTTTATGACATTATGAAATTTTCCTGACGTTATGTAATTTTCTGTAATAAGGAACATCATTTCTTGTAAGAAAAGCACAAAAAAGAACGTAATTTGAGAAAAGGAGATGAAAGATGAAAATTCTGCTGGTAACCAAAATATTTACATGGCAGTTTTGAACCAACACTTGGCTTAAAAGGATATATCAACCATTATCCAAAATGCAGGTTGTTTTCTGGCTCTGTTACACACACACACACACATATATATATATATATATATATATATATATATATTAAAGAAAAGACAATAGGAAA